>OZ007524.1:9187270-9211231 GCA_963931895.1 Eupithecia pulchellata | reverse complement strand
ACTTGCACGCTAGGACGCACCGCACCGCGGACTCCGCCTGACATTAGTTGAGCTGGAACAGTTAAAAATCATCATTATTGTACTGACTTACTAACACGCTGTGAGAGAGCGAGATGGTCATACATAATACTATACGGTTCAGATTTACTGGCACGCTGTGAGAGAGCGAGATAGTCATATATCAATAATATACGGCTCTAACTGACTGACACTCTGCGAAGCCATTATAATTATGCATCAATATTGTACGGCTCTCACTAAAAACTGACTGACATGTTGTGAGAGGCGACATAGATGCAGATGGATTTAGATAAGTGACACTGAGACGAGAAGCCCTCTTAGCGCACCCGAATCGTTGAGAGAGAGAGAGGCGCAGAGGTCGGTGTTTTTGCTTATACGTTCTTCTAGGTGGGACTGAGACAAGTAGCCTGCTCAGCGCGCACGAGAGAAAGCGAGATATGTGCGTGCAAAGAGGGGTTAATATTATAAAACTTACCTATAGGTAGAGATAACACCGACGACTGATTCCCGAGTACCACCGACGTCGTAGGAGGGACAGAGACGAGTAGCCCGCTCGGCGCGCCCGACACATTGAGAGAGAGAGAGATAGGCGCCGAGAGGCCGGGGATTTGTACTTGTACGTTCTGCAGGCCTGGGATACTTTGTAGACCTTGGAGGGACGTTAGGCTGAGACCCTGAAACATGGAAATTGTAAATAACTATACCGAAACTACGAAAAACAAACAAATTGTAAGAAGAGTTACAGTAAGGGTACATGCAAAGCCGAGTCTTTTTTGACTAAGTAGCAATAACTTAAAAGGCGCTCGTTTAATAGTTATTGGCCTGATTCAAGAACGAAGAAAGTTATAAGAAAATTTGAGACCAGCTCTTTAACAAAAAGTTCTGTAAAATCTTATGAGCCATTGATAAAAAAAATGTACCTGTAAATGGCACACTTGTTGAGGTTGCGTTTGCGCGGTGGGCGCGGTGTTACCATCTCCGCCCATCAAACGCTCTAATAGCGCACTCTCGCTGCTCGAAACATTCGTCTGTTCCGAGTCGCGGTAGCCACTCATCACTTGTAAGTTGGCAACACCCTGTAGAATGATAATCATAATATATGTTTTGTAGCAAACTCATGCTTTTTGCCGTGATCAAGTTGCCATATTTAATAGTCCATATTTATAAGTTGTCATTTCAGGTACAACCAAGGTAACGGTTAAGTTTTTTAAACTAAATTACTAATAGTCCATGACAGTCTACAACCGGACTTAGGCCTTGATGACCGCCATAGCACCTTGTCCTCAGCTTGCCGCAATGTCTGCCGGCAGTCTTTCTGAGGTCATTATCCCACGTGGTCAGAGTGCGCCTACACTATATATTTGTCCAGCCGCGGTTTCCACCCAAGAACACGTTTACCCAGTAAGCAGGATATAAAATTATTTGTAATTTTCCTTTTTTTTCATAACCTATCATATGTTCCACTGTGGAGAAATTTCTCGTTCATTACCTTCCACACCTTGCGGTCACCAACTGACTCCCACAGTGTCGCTTAAATCTAGATCAAATAATTAGAAGCAGGAAAGCATCAACGGCGTTCATTTTAATTCTTAATCTTTATCAACGCGTTTTTTACCTGCTGTGTATACGTAGGTACTGCATGAGACGCAGTGGTGCTTGGTACAAGCCTGGCCCCGGCTATGGATACCCGAGGCATCAGCTTGTGCACATCTCTGCTCTCAGAGTTGGTGCCATGCGGTGTATTAGTCATTGCTGCGGGCGCACTGTTTAGTAGGTTGAGTATCGTTGCATTGCTGTTTCCAGAACTGGCGACTGCTTTAGCTGCGTTCTGGTTTGCAGCCGCTGAAAAGGCGGAACGAATAGCAAATGATTAATATAATCATCATCATCATCATCATCACCAGCCTATAATAGTCCACTGCTGGACATAGGCCTCCCCTAATGATTAATATAATGATTATAATAAATAAATTATTATATAAATAAATAATGCTGGGCAATCCACACAGCATCATATAGCCCCAAGCTACGCAGAGCTTGTGTTATGGGCGTTGAAGCAAAACTAAGTCATTAATTTTTGCAGTTCATATGATTGTCTAACATAATTTATACTAATGAGCTGGTGATCTGATCATGATCTTTGAACAAATAAGTGTATAGGAGCTGTCTTCAAAAAAATAATCTATAACGAATTTCCCCAACCCCTACAATAAGGCCTACCAACTATAAGCTACTTTATTTTATTAAACAGTATTTCAATTTTGGTATATTAAGAAGTTAGAACCGTTAGAACCGAACAATAGCACAGCACACATACCCAAATTTAGAACTTTATAATATCTCTCTCCCAAAAAGGTTTGCTGGAAGAGAACTCTTTTTAGGGTGAAGCTTCCCTTTGCCATTATTTCATATCTATATGTTTTATTTATGTATATCAGTCATCTAGTACCCATAACACAAGCTCTGCTTAGCTTGGGGCTAGATGATGCTGTGTGGATTGTCCAGTATTATTTATTTATTTATTGTTTTAATTTTTTTTATTTTTGTATTGTTACAAAAACAAAATTTCAAGCGTATCCCTAACTTTTTAAAAATATTATAATAGCCTATGTTCATCAGACAAAATTTTGGATGCTAATGGTGAAAGAATTTTTCAAATCGATCCATTCGGAGCCTATTCAATCAAACATACAATCAAATCTCTCCTCTTTATAATATTAGTATAGATTTTATCGTGCAACAAAGAGTTAAGAATAAGAGATACCTTGTTGAAACTGCTGCGCTGAGTTCATAAGACTCGTGACTAACGCGCTGATAGCCGGATTGGTCGTGCGAGGTTTAGCAGCGGTGGTCTTTTGTTGCGACGCTATCGTTGACGTTGTGTATTGAATATTTTGTACCTGGAGATAAAGATAACAGTTTTTAAGGGTGTAATAAAAGCACTCTAGGTAATTTCTAAGATATTAAATAATATTTCATAAGATTTCTATTTTGGCGGGACTTCGGATGCCTTCCCTACAAAAGGAAGCGCTATAGAACTGCGCCACGAATCTTTGATTTCGACTTGTCGGGTTTTGTTTTTCGGCCATAAAATCACTAAATTAAACTATTACCTGTGAGGAGCCCGCACTGGACATCAAAGAATGTGGTTGTATGTGTATGATGGTGCCCTGCATTTTTTGTGTGTTCAAGGGCTGTTGCGGATTCGTTAGTTGCTGCGCCAACAGTTGATTCGTAGTTGCCTAAAAAATAAACGGTTTTTTTTGTTATTTCTGAACATATTTTACAGATTTTATTAGCTGAATAGAAAGAGTAATCTCGGTAAGAGTGACTTGAGTTATTGTTGTTTAGCCGTGTTCACAACATGACCAGATTTGGTAACATTTAGTAGTTCTCAATGTACCGAATTATTGCTCAACTGAACAATCACTACATAGGTTGTTAGATACTTTCTTAATTTCCATTATAAAAACAAGTAAACACACCCGTAAAGATTATTTGTAAGGGAGACCGAGTCTTGGTCTTATAAAGGTTCAAAAGAAATCTAACCTGTGGTGAAAGCCTCGGCGTGCTTGGCGAAGGTTGTTGCTTCAATGCCTCCGGCGTCATCACATTACCAACAACAGTTCCAACGTTCCCAACGACATTCCCAACAACAGTTCCAACATTTCCAACAACAGTTCCAACGTTGCCAACAACGGTTGCAACATTGGGAATATTTCCAACATTCGTTATGTTACCGACGTTCCCAACGCTCGCAACAACGTTGCCGACATTTGTGACAACGTTGCCAACATTTGTGACAACGTTGCCGACGTTTGTGACAACGTTCCCGACGTTGGCGACGTTCGTGACAACGTTGCCAATGTTTGTTACAACGTTGCCGGTACTCACGTTACCGACTTGTTGTAATTGTGCTTGCTGAAACAAATACGATAAATTTAAAAAGGCTTTTATACATAAAAGGTATTTATAAATGGTTTTTACAATGAAAGACCTTGAGCTTAAGTCATTTAATGTATGTAAAGTATGACTTGCTCATGTTATTTAAATGTGCCGGAATGGCCAAAGAAAAGAATGTCTAAACAACAAAGAGGTTGCCTTGTTCACGGATAACAAGATAACTAACTGATCGTTGATTATAAATGTAAGCGGGTTAACTACGAACCTAGTTTGAGTTGGAAGCAAACCACCGTTTCATCCCAACATGAAGGACTTCATGCTTTACGAAAGTTTTTATCGTGACCCAACTAGGTATTGTTTATTTGGGTTATTCCCATCTGATCATATGATCAGATTGTAGTTGCATCTGATCAAATAAAAAGTTCCCGATGGATCATTGATCAGATGCAACTACTTTTTTGAATTAAATTTTGTGCCAACGGATCTTAATTATATTTTTGGCGTGTAATATTACTATGCAACTAACAACCTTTTTCTGTACCTACAACTTCTTTGTATTTATTAACTATCTATTTTTATAGTTCCTGTTGGGTAGAGAAAAATAAAAAAAACATAAATTATTTTGATTAAAAAAATCAGTCTTATATTTATGACAAAAGTACTTAAAACTTTTTATTATTTATTAAGTTGTTACTACGTTTTGATAATTATTGCCAACATCGACAATCCCGCCCCCTCTCACCCCCTCTAACTTGTTTATTTTACCTGGGCCGGTCTCTGCACCTGGCGTTCATGACGTCAAATCGGTGTCCTGGTTGCCAAATATTTCTGTCCTTATCTATTCTATTATTTGTATTGCAGCGTGACTGACCTTCCCATTTCTTTTGTTTACCATTAATAATAATAAGTTAATTAAAAAAAAAACAGCCCACATTGCTACATCTCTTAAAAGTGCTGAAAAAAGACAGTAAATATTATATGTACATTGCGCTTAGCACGCCATGAAACAAATGAAAAATTGATAAAACATGTATCGCGTAACAGATATATTGGTAATGTTCTCGAACAATTACTTAACAAAACCATAACAGTAGGTCACTGCCTGGAAAAATTAAGAAAATAATTATTTAACCTAACAATTAGTATCTAATTATGCAAACTGTAATGTCATGTTTTTGATTTTGTTTAATTTTAGAATACCATTACAAATTTTAGACTGATTTTTAGATGTTTAGTTTGTAAACAAACAATTAGTACTTTAATCAACCCAAATTTCAATACACATTTATCATTATTTTGTCTATTTAACCTATTTTACAAATTGTTTAGTGTTTTATACTGTTGATTTTGTTTTAAAGTTTTAAGTACTTGTTGTGTTATAAATGTAAGACTTATTTTGTGATTTATATTTATTTAAGAATGTTCTGTGTATTTCATCTGTTTTACGAATTATTTATTATAGATTTTGTTTACCTAGAGTTTTAATTACTTTTGAAATTATAAGACTGATTTTTTAATCAAAATAATTTATGTTTTTTTTTATTTTTCTCTACCCAACAGGAACTATAAAAATAGATAGTAGTTAATAAATACAAAGAAGTCGTAGGTACAGAAAAAGGTTGTTAGTTACATAGTAATATTACACGCCAAAAATATAATTATGATCCGTTGGCACAAAATTTAATTCAAAAAAGTAGTTGCATCTGATCAATGATCCATCGGGAACTTTTTATTTGATCAGATGCAACTACAATCTGATCATATGATCAGATGGGAATAACCCGTTTATTTTAATTAATGTAATCCAGTATGGGTCGATACAAACAAAACCCGAATTTTATTGAGTACTACACATAATTTATTTTAAGCTACGGAAGATGCACTCCTACGGCCATAAGTTTTATTATACTAGTACAACACAGCCTATCAATAAGGAAAACCTGTCCTTTTAAAAAAAAATCATTGATTTAGACAAAGTCACAGATCAAAAGTTGTTCGTCTTGATGTACCCAAGTCGCCTTTAAGAGGTTATTGATTATCTACCTATAACACTGTATAGAATAAAACCGTAAGAAATGCTATGCTTTAAGTTGTGCCTCATTTTGCTTTCGTGAAGGAAGTAGGTCAACCACCAGTATTGCCATGCTATCTAGCACAAACCATAGTCATAGTGCCAAATAAGTGCCTGTGAATAGACACAGAGATCAAATTACTATCAAAATCTTAAATAAATCGCTAATTTAATTACTCACTTTCAATTACATAGACAGTGAGGCTATGTAACTTACTAGTATAGGTAACTGTCGGGTTGGTATCGTGCTAGGAGCTGCTGCTATTGTTGCCCTTCTGAAAGAAGAAATTGGGCACAGTTAGGAATAATCTCTAAAAGGAAAAATCCTTAAAGGCAAGGTCAGAATTTCAAATGTTTAATGTGACTCCGATTGGTATAACTTTGTATAATAATAATAATGTGTTTTAGGAATTCTACTTTGAGATTTTTAGTGTGGCATTCGTACGGCAAGTTTTTAATAAAATTACGGGAAAAGCGTTTCAGTATTTTTCAAGAAAACCCATAAAACGGGCTTAAACTTTATTTTTATTATTAAAATCAGGTTTCAGGAATTTCTTACTCTTAGTAGGGTTGATATCAAGAAGATTTTTACCCTAAAGCAAATGAAATTGCGAGAGATCAGCTAGTCTTAACATAAATACACACAACATAGGTAAGGTACACCTTATATTGTGGATATAGGGTTCAAAATAATCGTTTTAAGAATAGGTACTTGCCCCATGTGCCTTGACCATTACTATTTATAAATGGTTTAACCATAACTCACGCGACAGGTGTGTTTGCGGTCCGTTGCGCGTTGACGGCATTGCTGGCGGCAACTGCGGCTGCGTTCCGTTGCTGTAGCAGCAACTGTTGACCCTGGCATTGTATAGCAACTGAGTTTCAAGAAATGTGCAACACAAGTAAAGTAATCTAATTTGGCTTTATTTATTATTTGGGGGTTATTGCCCATAATCCCCACGCTGGGCATGCGGATTGGGGATCGCAGTTCGATGGAGTTGTTCTGCAGAGGGCGCTGCTGCCCACCCCCAATGTGTTTCCCTTAATCGCCTCTTTCGACACCCACGGTAAGAGTTGGGTGGCCGGCACCACACCAACACACCACGCCGGCCAGTACGTATATCTCCTTTTAATTCAGCACGTGTAAGACAAAGTCGAATAAAGGAATTGGCCAGCAGAAGAGTGTGGTATCCTATTTAATATGTGTATTCGAGGGTAGGGAATAAAACAGTTGGTTCATTGACTTAGTATTTCCATCAGTGATCTCCCACTAAGAGCAGCAGGTTTCTTCTGTCTGTTTGTCCACTGCCACCATCAATATCTAAGTATACCAATACCAAATATCAACGTGCTTTATTTCCTTTAGACCTTACAAAACCTCTCAACACGTCACACAATTCAAATTACATAAATAAAACTAGGAAATAAAGTCAAATAATTATGAATGTTAGAGGGTTAGCTACGAAACTATCTGTTTTGGAAGCACAACGTGAAAAGAAGCTATATGGGCGCGACGAGAGCCTTCTTCGCTCTGATGAAGTTCAAGTTCAAAGTTCAAGTTCAAGTTCTTTATTCGTAACAATTCTTACATCGGTTACATGTCATAAAATAAAAAATAATAATAATAATAAATTATGTTTTACACATAAAAACATTATCAAATAAATTCAGTTAAAGTCTAACAATATAACATAAAATTCACTAAAAAAAGAAAAATCATTAATAGTCAAATAAAATTACAATTAAAATGTCAGAAATAAAAAATAATTGGATAGGTACTTATTAAATATTTTTACATTCGAAGAATTCATCCAACGTATAAAAACATTGTTTTATTAACCAATTTTGTATTTTAAACTTAAAGGATTGCGTCGATACCGCGTCAGTAACATCGGACGGTAGATGGTTGTACACCTTAGGTCCCATGATGTGCACAAGCTTAGAAGTTCGTTCTAACCGCCTGGGAAGCGCCTTCAACTTCTTCGAGTTCCTCAGAGAGTGGTTATGACCATCCCCACGCTTCTCGTACTCATCCAGGTGGTTCTTCGTTAAGTGATAAAATGTTGGTGTCCTTCAAACACAAACTTGGTTCGTAGTTAGCCCGCTAACATTCTCCGCGTAATTTGTAACGCACTGTTATATACCTATTATCGACAATATCGCACAAAAACAACACCAAGGAAGTTCTTTGGGGGTAGTAATAAGCATGAAGGATATTTTATCCTTAAAAATGCATGCGAAGTTCGGAACCTATGTATATATTGTGGGTATAAAAGCAAAAGCGCCACTGTCCATTCCCCTGGGGAATGGACAGTGACAGTGGATTAAAGACGAAAGACTTGCTTTTTTTTGTGTGTGTGTGTGTGTATGTTAGTAAAAAGAATAAACTCAAAAACTACTGTTCCGATTTCAAAAATTATTTTACCATTAGAAAGCTACGTTTTAAAGCTACATTCAGCTTGGGTAGCATTATGCTACATTTATTGCCAGAAAAGATTATGGATCCTTACTAAATCTGTAGTAACGTAACCCATGGTGTACAAAAAACGCCATAAAACATTTTTCGCTGCGGAAACTATTGATATATATGTTAAATAAAAGTATGTTCTAAAATATTAAAGAACATATCAATAACTACAAAAACTTCGCAAAACTATATGTCCAACTATTATCGTTACGTCACAATAACCAACCGTGCGAAGCAGGGAAGGGCCGCTAGTTCGTTAATAAACTTGTACAGATAATCTCACCACTTCTCTAATATCGCCTGTGAACGACACCCGCGGCACTTGCCCTGGCATCGTATGCCTGATGCGCACAGCCTTCCGTCCCTCCTCTGTGAATATCTCGGTGAACTGCGTTATGTATTTACTGGCGTGTTGGCGCGTACCTGGAATTTATTAACTGATTTATATCTGCGACCCGCTCCGGCTTTGCACGAATTAATGTTATACATAAGAATAACAATAAGATCAGCCTATAATAGTTTACTGCTGGAAATAGGCCTCGCATAGATGGCATTATTAATCATTTGAGGGTTATTGCCCATAATCCCCACGCTGGACATGCGGGTTGGGGATCGCAGTTCGGTGGAGTTGTTCTGCAGAGGGCGCAGCTGCCTTCCCCTCGGTGTGTGTCCCTTAGTTGCCTCCCGCGGGAAGAGTAGGGGTGGTGAAATTCTATACCGGCACCTCACGGCAAATACATATAATTTTTCCGGTCGGGGTGTCGCAAAGAGGGTCCCATACATTTTTTTTTTTTTTTTTTTTTTTTTTTATTTAGTAATATTGTAATAGTTACAAAAGAGATAGCCGAAATTTTCAGGAAAAACAAAAAAAATATTTATTTTAGACTTAGAAAAATTTTCATCGATTTTGTATGGGGCTGAGACTTAGAAAAATTTTGATCGATGCCTAACTGTCCCCGACGACGAGTGTAAAGAATCGCGTTCGCGATAGCTCCGGCGCTGCGGGAAGTGCAGCCTCTCCGCCATTGCGTAACAAGGGACAGGCACCACTGCTCACCTCCGCAGCTTCGGCTTTTTGGTCGCCTTCGGCGACCAGCCTCAGCCGCTGCGGCTCGCGCGGTGCCTGTCCCTTATTACGGCTGGCGGAGGCTGCACTCCCTTCGCGCCTCCGGCTTATTATATACACTCTAGGGGCGCCACGCACAAGACCACGTGGAGTCGGGGTACTCTGTGTCGGATCCGCCACTCAAATTGAACCTAATCAACTCTTATCGGAATGCTCTGTATCGGTATCTGTATCTGTATCGGACACAGTTTGAACTCTAGCGCCGAGGTCATAGAACTTTGGGGTCAATCAGCTGAACCAAAGTTGCACCCCTAGTGACCCTCTTTACGATGGCATAAGAAAAAATATATGTTATATATATATAAAAAAAATACATGTCGAAAATTTTCTAAGTCTTTTTCGCCTTGAAACTGAACGACACACTTTGACCTCTAGCGCCGAGGTCATAGAACTTTGGGGTCAATCAGCTGAACCAAAGTTGCACCCCTAGTGACCCTCTTGACGATGGCATAAGAAAAAATATATGTTATATATATATAAAAAAATATATCAAAATTTTTCTAAGTCCCAGCCCCATACAAAATCGATGAAAATTTTTCTAAGTGTGGGACCCTTTTTGCGACACCCTAACCCACAAGGACAGACAGACAACGAGAGATGCCTTTGTTTTATAATAGGTACGAGTATGTGATATAATAGGTAGCGAAGCGAGACTTTTTATGCCGAAAATATACATGCGAAGCAGTTGGCGGTAGCTATTAATTTAATTTCCAAAATTACTGAACAGATCAAGATGAAATTTACCGTAAATGTAGAACGTAAAATTTTATCCGGCAGTGATGTTGAGATGGCGAAGCCGCGGGCATAAGCTAGTATCTAGAAAGACTGAACCGATTCAGCTTACTTTTAATCTTATATTGTGGATTTGATACGTTCTTAGAGACGAAATGGCCAGTAGGTACGAGCTATAGGAAACATTGGGGAAAACGTTCTGTGGATTAGACTCGCCTACCAACGATTACCTTAAACCAACCACTTACCTAACGTAAACCGGCACGAAGCACCGTTCCTCTCGCCTTCCACGTGGTCTCTATCTACATACAGCTCCCCAAGAAACTCCTGATCCGACGGCCGTTGCAATATCGACAGTCGTATATGGAAACATCCACTTCCATGACTCGAAGGGGACTTGTCCGTCTCCAGGATGTATTCTTCTACGATCTGCGGCTGGCAGTCGGGCGTCGGTCGGTTCCGTTCGTAGATGCGCCCAAGGCGGAGAGGCGTTACGTGCTCGGCAGGAGGCGCCAGCAGTACTGTGTCTGCTTTGGGCAGTTCCATCACTTTGAATACCTACGAGTTAACAAATATACTATTGTCAAACTAAATAGATGTAACGAAAAAAGAAGTTCAGGAAGAGAAGCTTAAAGTCGCTAGCTGCATAACAATGATTATATCAACTGGCAATAGCAACTTTACACAGTCATTATCAAATCTCACACCAACCTCTGGTGGTTTTTTAGGATATTTGGAGCTTCTCAAGGGTGTGGAGAGTTTACTATTTTTCGCCCTTTGTCGATGTATTATATCTAATAGTTCTAAGCCATGGTAATGTGTAAACTGGTCCAATTTTCTTTTCCTATTAACTGCGACCTGAAACATGTATAATATTTGATCACAAAACAATATCATTATATAATATTACCTCTATATTTTAAAGTATTGACCTAAATACAACTGAATTAATAGACAATATTGACAATTACCTGTGAGAATTTCTTAGCTTGCCTTCTTATCCGGGGTGTATTAAAGAGTCTAGACGTAGAATGCAGTCTTGCAGCTAGTAATCCCACAGCTGGGCGTGGATCTAGACATAGAGGCGGCGCCGCAGCGTGGACTAAAGCCGCCTCAACGGCCTCAAGGGCTCCTCTGTCCTCCCCATTCCATCCATATTTACTACTGAGGCACATTGCATCTGTTAGTATACTCTGCAAAATGAGGGCATTGCACATTATCATCTCTTATTTATTTTAAGCCAATTCTTCCAACTGCTAGGTAAAAGTTATATCTCCCTTTTTTACTTTTCTGTTTTAAGTAGTTGCTAGTTTTAATCTGTACATACATAGTATTTTATGACTTTTCTCTAATAAAGATACCATATTATAACTCAAAATACTACTATTAAATACTCAACCATTTCTGATTAAGCATTAAAACAAGTGAATAAGATATTTTGAAGGTTTTGAAATCAGAATACCTGGTTAGTTGGTCTTAAGAGAACATGATGGGTATCACAAACAAAGCTAGGATACGCTTGCCTGTAGTCCCTGACTTGTGCTATAACACAGCCAGAATAGAACAGAATTGAGTGCTCTGATTCTAACAAGTCCAGTAAAATGACTGGGAGCTCTTCATTGTCTATGTAACTTAGTAACTCTTCTTCTTCATAGGGCCATGTCGGGGTTTCTATTAGGGTTTCTTCCTGCATTGCCTGTAAATAAACATATATAAAGGTAATTTGATGCATAGGCCATGATTGGCTAAGGTCTAAGGTAATTATAGCATAGATATATGCCTAACAACGTAATCAACCCCCTCTAAAGGGTTTGCACTGAGCTTCCAAAGACCCTGTACTGTATAGTATTTAATTTTTTGCATTGAATGCTTGGTGAGTAATATAATAATGTATTATATCCTTAGAGTCTTTTTAAATAGTTCAAGGTACTAAACTTTCAATGAGACTGATATCTTAAGTTAAAACCATTTTAATTTACATAAAGGTAACTCAACTTTCTTACTGAAAGAAGATTTTGCCTTTATTTATTTCTTAATCAATAACATAGTGTACACGAGGTGAAGACAGCATGCATAAAATAATCATGGGAGAGTAACTTATGGATAAAATGTAAATACATAAAATAGTTGGATTTAATTCAAGTCAAATTAAAAAATATATTATAATTTTTATAGACTAGTAAATATTTAACTTAAATTTATAATACAAAAACAATTAATTCATCAAACAGGTAGTATTTGTAGTAAATCAAAAAATACTTACATTGCCATGAGGAGGATTCAAATGCTGCATGTTACCATTCACTTTCAATGATAGTGAATAACCCTTGTTTCCAGGGTACAAGTTGATAATCAACGTGTTTAGATTATGAATGGCTAATAACTTTTCTAACAAGTATGAAGTGGTTTTTAGGCCTTGCTGCAAAGTAAATAGTTATTACATAAATCCATAACTTTTTTCGTCTTAAAATTCTTCTAAAAAATAAATACTTACAAAATTGCTCTGGGTTGCTTCATCACCACTAAGTTCAACATACAATTCATGGAGTTTTTTAAATAAATCAAACTTCTCCGGTTTAGATGAAGAACCAACAGAATTTCTCTGAAACCTTATTCGTGAATCATCACCGGATTCAGCAAGATGTATTTTATCATGGGTCCAAGTCATTTTATGGTCTGAGACACCACCACCAAACTGTGCCAAATTTGTATTTACATGTTTAGCCCGGTTTAATATTACCTGAAATTTAAAATAGTTTCAGGGATCATACGGTAACTAATAGATTTATTGTAGGTATGTAAAAGTTTATTGAATCAAAGTAGAATTTTCTAAAAATAGTGAAAGATGGAAGTACCTCAGCCTCCAATGCCGCGTGAATTAAACCATCCATAATGTCATTAATTATGGCGAATATTTCGTTTATTTGTGATTATAAAGATATTATTTCATGTAACAACGCTTAGAACCAAATAATTAAGTCATGATTAAACTAAAAACAACAAAAAGCTTTTTATTTACGTTTCACACCAAAATGACAGAAAAATAACATGTCGATTTTTTGACGTTTCCGTTCAAGAAACAAATGTCAAATTAATTATAAGGCCTCGAATCAACGATCCATCATCTAAGACTTGACAATCTCATTGGAAGACACAATGTTGCCATAACAAATAAGTCGAGTAGATAAATCAAGTTTTAACCAAAATTAAGAAAAATTCTATTGAGGACTACCGGACTACCAGTCTTATTATAATACAGTAGGTACCAACAGGTACCAACTATACATGGTGGTAGTACCTAGGATAGGTATAATGTATCAAAGAGAATAAAACCACTACATCTAATGTATGGTGAATTCAGTCTAAGATTAAACAGCAAGCAACTCTATGAGTAGGCAGGAATCAGTAAAGAATTTAGTCACTGCAAATAAAAACCGATCAGTTTTTATTTGCAAAGCTATCTAGCTAGACCTGGTCCAAAATTTCATTGTCCTAATAATTTATTTAAGTTGTTGAGGATGCTTCGAACTGGTATTGATATGGATGGATCAGTTGAACTACCAGCCAACAGTCTGCAGTTAGCTCAATTGTTTCAAAGTAGTTCTAACTGGTTTTGTATTTGTAAGTTTCTTTGTCAATAAAGGTATTGTGTTCTAATCCTAGGAACCTTGCAGAGGTACAAGTTTCTAGTTATAGTATAAACAATACTATATAGTATAACAAGCTTTGTAGAATTTCTTTAATAGGTGCTTTTGATAGTATATTATAACACTGTGATGTTTAGTGTATTCTCATCTCTCCATCATGCATGATATCTAAATAAAAATATTAGTAAAGACTTAGCATAGTTTATTCAGTTATCATTTGATGCCATATGCCTAAGTAAATTTGACATAAACTGATCTATTTTCCTGACATCTTGTTGTATCTCCGTTTTATATTGAAGGCACTGAAACAAAGAACAAACATGTGAATAATTATGTAGGTATCTATATTAAAAAACTTGTTTTTAAGGAAGTGGGCTTCACCTGTGCACACCTATAGTTACTGAAGGAAGGTATTGTGTACCTACAATGTCAATTTTACAAAAACAATCTACTTCTAGGGCTGGCTGGTTAGGGAAAGGGGCATCAGACAACACATGGACACATGGAAGGACAGAAGTTGATCAGAATGTTTAGTGTAGAATTGCAAAATTAGGAATACTATGTAAATATCTGGTGTCCAAAAGCTTTTATAATTTTAAATAATTTAAGTATTATTTAATTCTTATGTTATTTAAGTTTTTATTTCTCATTAATCTATATACCTATATTACTAAGTTGTAGCACCCTAACGGGGTTCATGTCTTGATCTGAACTTATACTAAATACAAGTACCTATGAACTTTGAGTGCATAGGTACTTGTATTTCCACCAAAAATTGTATAGCGGAAAGAAGAATGTGAAAGATAGAATGTGCAGAAATCTTTCAAATTAACAGAGAAAACTCTTTGTAATAATAATCCTAATTTATTATAAACTAGCGGCCCGCCCCGGCTTGGGTATTAAACAAAAATTTCAGAAATTATACACACTAAAACGATGGGTTTGACAGTTTTCATACGGATCTTTACTTTTTTTAACAGCATTGGGGTTTTTGACATTGACTCGACATTCCAAAACTGACACTGGCCGTAGAGAAAAAGCAAGCATTGTGCGCTATACAACCTCTTTTTCTATTCTGACGCGCCATAATAGAAAAAGAGGTTGAATATACAGTCCACGGTTCAATTATTGAATTTTTCATGCGGATCCCTAACTTTTTTGAAAATATTATATAGCCTATGTTCATCACGGAAAATTAAGGATTCTAATGGTGAAAGAATTTTTTAACTCGGTCCAGTAGTTTCAGAGCCTATTCAATTCAAACAAACAAACAAACAAACATACATACAAACAAACAAACATACATACAAACAATCAAATCTTTCCTCTTTATAATATTAGTATAGAATAGAATATACATGATAATATTGAAAAGGAGACAGCAAGCAGAGAACATACCTTTTTGTTATCTGTGATTTTAGCAATTATCACACCTTTGCTATGAGAATATTTCACGCTGTATCGAGTATTTATTGGATCTCTCAAGTATAATAATTCTGCAGATTTTTCAAACTCTTCCCAGTTTGGTATGAAAGTCATGGCTACGGTAACAAATTTTAATTACAGCAAAACACAATCCACTTCGATTTAATAAAAATAAAGTTGATGACGTTTATTATTGATCCTGCCTGAGAAACCAACAACCAACCAAACCAAGCAAGCAAGAAAACAAAGTGTAAACGTCTATGTAAACTTCCTTCTTGGAGACAGAAGTGTGGAAAGAATAGAAATAGAAAAAAAATTGCCAACGAGCCAGCCCAGCCAGCAGCTAGTGTTGCCAGTCGAGTCGAGTCAAAAGTAACATAACCAGGGCCATTTAGCCAATGAAACCTTTTATGCCTTGTATAGTCCGGTCCATAGAGCAACGCGGTCCTCCGGCGGACCGGAGGGGAGTGGCCATAGCGTTATTTGTCGATTCAACATTGTCAGGCAATTTTGGCGGGGGGGGGGGAATCTGCGCTGCGCACTCATTTTCATACGAAATTAAAAATACTCTAACAAATTCACCCACACATTGATACATTCTGTCACAGAATGAACTAGTTTTATAGTACGTGTAGGTCCGCGTGGACTTGTACTTTTGACAGAGGGGAAAGCTGCGTATGGCTACTCCCCTCTGGTCCGCCGGCCGGGGGCCCGCGTTGCTCTATGGTCCGGTCAAATTAGACCAAAATTTAAGAGTAAAGTTACCTAAATTCCCACCAAGCTGAAAATCGGTAAGATTGTTTGAAATATCATTAAAAACAAAATTTGAAAGTTCCCCATCTTTCCCCTGTAAGGAAAAAAATTTATTCAAGGTCAAAGATAAAAAAAATGAGTTTTTCGCGATTTTCAGCAAAACGGTAAGTTTTATCATAAAAATATCAGACAAAAATTGTAGATCATAAAATTATCTACAAAAAATTATTCAATACTTTTTTTTCTACGAGCCACCATTTTTGAGATATAACGATTCAAAAACCTCCTCATGTCCTATTACCAGAAAGTGGCACACTCATTCAATACGTTGCCGACAATGCTGATATTAATGTGAATACGCTCGACGGCAATAACACACTCCACATACATAATGGGTATTAGGGCATATTTTTTTTTTGTTGTCTCATTGCTTTTTAGGGTCTAGTAAAAAAATATGTTTTTTTTTGTATTATAATGCCATTTATTAAGAAGATAAATGTCTAACTCACCTAATTATATAAAAGTATAATATAATAATACATAAAATCAATAAATATTTATATTTTACTTCCATGAGTCTGAAAAAGTTGTTCCATTGAGAAACAAAATGAATTGCATTTAAAACATTGAAATGAAACGCGATGTATTAACTTTTAATATTGTTTAATAAAGAAATGGGGTACATTATCAAATTATCACAAAAACTATCAGAAAAATCAGAATTGTGGTGTAATATTCACAATAGTTACTCCTTTGAGTTACTTTACTGATTTAACCACAATCTTTACATACCTATAAAACTGTAAGTTTAAAAAATAGTGGTGCAAGGAGCTTTCTGGCAATTAAAGAACATATTTCGTAACCAAATAACAACACTAGAATATACACTTTGAAATAAAATAACCTGTATTTTTTAATAATCATCATCATCATCAACAGCCTATGATAGTCCACTGCTGGACATAGGCCTCCCCTAATGAGCGCCATAGAATGCATAACTCATCATCTGGGGGTTATTTTTTAATAATACTGTAATAAAATTGAGGGACAATTTCTCAGTGGAACGTAACAAAAATGTAAGGCTGCGTTCACCTTTGACTACAAAACGGACTTCAGTACAGAACATTAAAACTAATTAGTAATTATAATATAGGAAAAATAAAATAAAAACTAGGTAATTATAAGATAAAAACCAAGAAAATGCATTATTATAAATAAATATTCACGGGTATTTATCGCGTAATAGAAACGAGAGCTATTAATAGAAACGAGAGAATATGAGAGGAATCTATTTAATCGTGATGATTTTCTGCCTATGATTAATTTTTAGGTTAGGTACCTACCTACCTATTTTTGTTTACAAAAAATGTAAACAATACGATTCAAGTCTTATTTTGCTATTGAATAAATAGAATATAATACTTTGATTAGTTGTTTCTTATAATAATTTAACAGCTTCTATTTGTTTAGCTTGTATTATTATCCTTTGCAAAGTAAACAAAATAAAATTAAAATCAATAAAAGTTGCGACGTTAAAAAAAGTATTTCCAACATTGATTAAAATTTTTGACAAAAACTTGGTTTGAAACCTAAAGTATTGTTTTTACACAAAACATTCTTCAGGGATAATAAATATGTATGAAAAAATGTTTTAAGGCTCTAAGAAGCTAGTTTTTGTAACTAGAACACTACATAATGGTATCGTAGACAGTGAATAAAAAGTAATAATTACAAAGGCGATTTTTATGATTACTTCTTCATCCTTCATTATAAGCTACATTTGGCGAAAAGCCTGGTCAAATTGGTAACACTTTTCTCCTTCGTAATGGTAAAAAAGAAGTTGAAGTCATGTTTACGAAGTATATGAACAATTAAATATCAATGTGAATGTGAACGTGTGTTTAGCATAGAATCACAATGATTTAGTGATTGATTTTGTTTCTTGATTTTTCTTGATGCAAATTTAACATACCTAATCAAAAAATACCATAAAATATTCCATATAATAATTTCTACTAGTTTCTACCCTTTCAAAACAGTCTCCGTAAATGCACATTTTCCATCAAGCCCGGATTCGCTTCGGATCAGGGCTGCCAGATAAAAGCAAACTCAAGTCGCCTAATTTTGTCTACCGAGTAGCCTAAAATCGTCTAATATAATTTTTCATACCAGTAGCCTAATTCGCCTAAGATTTTTAGCTAAGCAGCCTTAGCCCAAATAAGGCAAATAGAAAGGATTTTTTTGTATGGGTATATTGTTGATATTTCTGCAGGAATTTGTTTTATTTCTGATGTAATCCATTCGCTATCAATTTCAGCGGGAGAATTTCCATTCCTTGAAAATGGTGGTTGAAGTAGATGATCCAGGTGCATCAATCGGGTTCTTTGGTATATTTATGAACCGTGCAGTTTAATGATTTCGTGCATGCATAGATGAATTTCTACGTCTATGTCGTAGGGCAGAATGTATTGCAGCATTTTTTTTTAGCACTATAATGCAAAAGAAATCGAGTAATTGTGAAGTAGCGTAAATCGCCTGATCTTTTTTTCTAGGTAGCCTAAATGGCTACTGGCGACCAATTGGATTTTTTGGTCGCCATTTGGTCCCCCAAGGTAGCCTAAATGGCGACAATTCGCCTTATCTGGCACCACTGCTTCGGATACTTTCGATTCTCTATCCGAAACGAAATCAAAATAGCGTTTTAGGGATTCAACGGAATCGAATTCGAATCCGACGGTTTTCAATAGGAAACGAATCGAATGAATTAAAATACCTTCTGGAATGCCAATTTATTGTAGATACGAGAACCAGGAACTGCCCCTGGACCCTCGGTAAGACTACATCAACAACGCGCAACGGTATTTAATATTTTAGTCTGGCAACATTGATGAATCCACCAATAGCTAGCCAGCCAGGCCAGCTGAAAGAAAAAAAACGACCGAAACGAAACAAAATCGCTTGATTTGATGTGTGCGACTGCGGTGCTCTGCGGTTCTACCGACTACGCAGAAAATCAATATACCCGTGATGTATTCGCCTTTTTAAAATGAGAACGTGACAAACTTATTTTTCCATTGATGAAACAATTTTATTTTTTATAAAAGTTATCTTTGAGAGTTGATGCTCATTTTTTATTTATTTACAAATGTGATGAGTATTCTCATAGTTACGGCGTGGTAGACCTTTCTTCGCGTTGAATGTCTGAAATTGCTTCAAATTTTATTGTTACAAGGTTAGTAATTGATTCTTCTAGCTTTTTATTACTCAATACGATCCAATATTCTCTACAATCATAGTTATTTTTGTGAAAAGGTAAATGTTCTATCGACCTTCGCCATTGTCTGCTGTCTGCATGGTGCATTGCGTTTTTGTTACGTACATACCTACCTACTAGGAACGTCAATTTATATTTTACGTATATCTACGAGTCTTCTGAATGAGCCAGTACTTATTATAAGGTATTTAACATTCAAGAAAGATCTAAGCATATTTGTAGGTTCTGGTAAAAATTTATTAGATTCCTGGCATCAATGCATTGCATATAATTTTTACTTTGTCCACCACAAGACATTATTTTATTTTTATAACAACTTGATCATCATGCTAACCCTTGAATTAGGACCTTGAAAGGTTTTTGAGATGCAATATAAGTATCCCTTTTATTAATCACACTTTGGCTTTCCATTGGGCTGTCTACAAATGTGGTTTCTTTCCTAAGGAAGCACACATAATCACATATTTTTAAACTATTTTTACTACATTATTTGAAAACTCAAAACTCTAATCATGGTAAATATCCCGTTATAAATGACTTTAGCACATATTTTTATTTATAAGTACCTGTTCAACATAGTATAAATAAGTGTACCTTATGCCTCTCATTTTCACCCACATCTCAAATCTCACATGGTACTTACCTCCTTTTCACAGTAAGTTTTTATTGGTATTTGGATTATAATATTAATCGAACCCTGTCATTTTGCTAGTGTTGCTTACTAGCATGCAAGTAATGTTTATTGAATAATATTATTTTAACTAATCATTATTTCCTAATCATAAAAGAGAAGTGAAATTGGCACACTCTATCATTCCCCTTTATCAGCTATTATTTTCCAAAGTAATCATAGAATTGTTGTTTCTCTTACAAAAAATCTTGTTAGGTATTTTGTTTTCGATCTGTTGACATTCACACCAACTTCTGGCTTTTTTGTTCCTCCATAACTGTCCAATAGTAGAAATTTATAAAATTTCAGCCCAACCCACTAAAGGAAGGAGTCAAATCAAATCTTCCAAACTTTCTATGTTTAATTTGCTGGGATTCTGCTTGTATGTAGGGTGTAGGGTTATGCATTGTTTTAGGAAAGCATCAGCTTTTTTATTGAAAAAAGAAAAAGAGATTATAAGTATCTGCATTTTCTCCATGAGTAGTGCATACAAATTCTTAAATCTGTCTGAGGTTCTGTTATACAGTCTTTTTAGTTGAGCTTGAACTAAAATAAGTTGAGATAGTAAATTATGACACTAATGAAGGTACTGCTATATTAAGTCAAGTGATTAGGAATATTTCATAATTTTTATATTTCAGATTGCTGTGAAGTATTATAATTATAAGCAAAAATGGAAGAATTGAACGGAGAGTTGTTCGGAGATAGCCTGGGGAGTCTCTGCGATGAGGGCTCTCTAGAACCTACTGAAAATGCCAATGGAACCAAAGACCAGAACTGCAAAGTTTGCGAGTAAGTTTTACTTCTATTTTCATAATTTTATTTCTCTTGTCATGTATGATGTACTGATTATCCTATAAATTGTCTTTAATACCTAATTAATAAGTCTCAAAAATTCATGTTTTTTCAGCAATAAGTTATGCAGCCCTCGTGTGTTATCTTGCCTTCACATTTTCTGTGAAACTTGCATTGACAAGTTGATGGTGAATGAGGCAGGAGATTCTCTGAAGTATGATCTAGCTGTGGAATGCCCAATCTGCAAACAAGAAACTACTGTGAGTGTTTCCATGCATTTATAGATGGCAATTTTTTTTTGTAATATTTTCTAATTAAGGATCATGATCATTATTATTTTCTCACTGGTTTATTTATATTTAAATATCTGATGGTGGGGTTAACCTTACCCCAAACATCAACATTTAGATGTCGACAAACAAAATATCAACATTATAGATGTCGGGAGGAGGCGCGGCGTCTCTGCCGTCGGACTATGTGATCACGAACATCCTGGACGTGTCTGCGATGGACCAGTCCGTGGTGTGCACGTGCTGTAAGAGCAAGGAGCCGGCAGTGGCGCGCTGTGCCGACTGCTCCCACTTCCTCTGCTCCAACTGCAACTCTGCGCACGAGTTCATGCGATGCTTTGAGAACCACCGCGTCGTGCCTTTCGAGACCCTGCGCTCCTGCAAGGAGAAGTCCGCAGTGCACAAGCCCATCTTCTGCACGCGCCACGCTGGCGAGAGCCTCAAGTACTACTGCGTCGAGTGCGAGGTGGGCGCTTGCACCGAATGCCTCGCTCTCGAGCACAAGGCGGGCGAACACCGCTGCGAGCGCATCGCCGACGCCGAGCCCAACCTGCGCGCCGAGCTGCGCGCGCTCATCGTGGAGGGCAACGCGCGCGCCGCCACCGCTGGCCAGGCCTCTGCCAAGCTGGATGACGCGCTTGGCGACCTGCAGAGGCAGCGCGACGAGGCCGAGGCTCTCATTAACGAGGCGCACCGCGCGTACCTTGCCGCGCTTGACCAGCGCCGCGATCGCGCGCTGCAAGAGCTGGAGCGCCTGCACAAGGAGCGCGAGCTCAAGGTCATGGATCTGTTCGACCGCGTCGACAAGACCGTGGAGCGCATCGACACAGCGTGCAACTTCGCGGCGCGCCTGCTCTGTCGCGGCGACGGCACCGAAATAGTGATGCTCAAGAAGACGGTGACGTCGCAGTTCGCGCGGCTGCTCGAGGGTACGCCCGAGTTCGAAGTGGAGTTCTCGCTCGAGTTCGTCACCAAGGTGGACAAGTTCGCGCAGATCGCGGAGGAGACGTTCGGCTCGTTCCGTACGGAGGCGACGCTTGCCGAGGAGAGGAAGCGTGCCAGCGAGTCGTCAGCGCTTGTCTCCAACTCGCACTCGCCCGCCATGTCGGTGTCCAACGCGGCGGTGTTCGAAGAATTCCCGCTGCGGCGCGTGACGGGCGCAGTGGGCGTGGGCGCGCTGCCGGCTCCCGTGCTGGCCGCCGCTGGAGTAGCGGGCGCGGTGCCGCCGCTGCCGTCCATGGTGGAGTACAATCTGCAGCAGTTGGCGAGCATCGCGGAGAAGGATGCGCCGCCGACGCCGCATGCCTCGCCCGCGCCGCCCTTCACGCTGGCCGAGCTGCTTGTCAGCGACCTCAACTCGCCCCAGGCCTACAATAACCTCCAGGCGCTGGCCAAGCTCGGATTGAATGCCGGTAAGTCTCAACACCGACCGATTGAATTTGGCATGTTGCCGTTGGTTTGTGTTATATAACTCTGTAACTGATTTTTCAGAAGTGAATGGGTTCGGAGGATTAGGAGGCGTGTGCGGTATGAGCGGCATCGGCGGGCGCGGCGTGTCACCGGGCCGGCCGCTGCTGACGGCGGCGGAGGAGGCTGCGCTGGTGGCTCCGCCCGCCCCGCTGGTGCGCGCTACCAAGGCCACACCCATGCACATTAGGTTCAAATTCGGACAGCTCGGGGGAGGCAAGGGCCAGTTCAACTCGCCCCACGGATTCTGTCTCGGAAACGACGAGGATATTATCGTCGCTGATACAAACAATCATCGAATTACGGTGAGCAACTTTTGTAGTTAGGGAAAATGCTCTTGTTTATCTTTACCTGGAAATAACAGGAAATGGCATGGGTGACATATTATCCTGATTAAGTTAAGCTTAGACTACATTAAAATTAGGACAAGGGCATATCGTTGAATTCCCTAGTTTTTGCCTTTAAACTGTCTGAGCTTTTCGACCATGTAAGTACCTAGTAGATATGATTCTAACTAATTTCTATTTAAAATTTCTGTTCAGTATACCTACTTAAATTCTAATCTATCAGTTTTGAAAGTTTCTGTTCCTCTTGATCATCTATCTATCTAATAGCACCTCATGTGTTAACTTTACTTATCACATCAATAAGCTTGAACTTAACTTTACCATGTATATCTGATTATAATGTCTATGGTGTTGTTGTGGAGCTAAATAAATATATCACCGCTCCGCCCGCCCCGCTGGTGCGCGCTACCAAGGCCACACCCATGCACATTAGGTTCAAATTCGGACAGCTCGGGGGAGGCAAGGGCCAGTTCAACTCGCCCCACGGATTCTGTCTCGGAAACGACGAGGATATTATCGTCGCTGATACAAACAATCATCGAATTACGGTGAGCAACTTTTGTAGTTAGGGAAAATGCTCTTGTTTATCTTTACCTGGAAATAACAGGAAATGGCATGGGTGACATATTATCCTGATTAAGTTAAGCTTAGACTACATTAAAATTAGGACAAGGGCATATCGTTGAATTCCCTAGTTTTTGCCTTTAAACTGTCTGAGCTTTTCGACCATGTAAGTACCTAGTAGATATGATTCTAACTAATTTCTATTTAAAATTTCTGTTCAGTATACCTACTTAAATTCTAATCTATCAGTTTTGAAAGTTTCTGTTCCTCTTGATCATCTATCTATCTAATAGCACCTCATGTGTTAACTTTACTTATCACATCAATAAGCTTGAACTTAACTTTACCATGTATATCTGATTATAATGTCTATGGTGTTGTTGTGGAGCTAAATAAATATATCACTATC
>OZ007524.1:9133243-9187070 GCA_963931895.1 Eupithecia pulchellata | reverse complement strand
GGCTTTTAAATTATTATAGATTATATACATTGTTGAGCTGATTATAAAAATTTAATATATTATTATACATACCTAACTTTTAATATTGTTAAAGAATTCTAATTGCATTCCACATCTTAAGCGTGAACGAATTTGAGATGTCAGTTTTCAATCTACATTATACAAGTTATTTTTTTTTTACAATTATAGGATTATTAGCAGATGCCAATGTTTTTTCCTTTAGTCAGTAAAAGTACAAATATTTTAATATACAATTCTTGGTATTTACTTATTGTAGTGTTCTTATTTTTTAATTATTGATTCTTATATTACTATAAGCATAATTTTTCACATATTGCGGCCATTTAGATACTTTTCAATTCACAAATTGTGCAGTACTAACAAAACATATCATACTGGTTCGATATTTTTCACTTTGCCTGCAATTTCCGTGAATATCTTTTGGCCAAGATTTATGGTTACTTCTACTTCGGTTTTAGATTTAAGTACCTACCTAAATATATTTTAGTTTATAATTATTGTTTCTTGTCATTTTCAGCAATGGTAAATTTTATGTAATTGTTAATTTTATGTGAAAGGTGCAAGTTCCAAATGCATATTTGATTTTATCCAAAGATTTCATTGTTTCTTTTTATTTTATACCTTGATGAATGTCATCATTTTAATAAAAATGACATAAGTGGAGTGTGAATTGGTATTGTATTGATATTGTATTGATACTAGTGTATGTAACAAGAGTTGTTTGTTAGAGTTGGTGCAGCTGAGCAAATCTCTGCTATATTCTCTTAGAGTGTATTGCTCAATAATTAAAATCTGTTTAAAAGTATTTTAAAGTTAGGAGTAGTCCACATAGTTTTAGTGTGAATGTGGACTATAGGAACACGATTATATCTAACAGACAATACCCTCCGTAACTTGAAGTATGTAAAGTTGAAAGTTTACTTAGATGTAGTTTGCCTTGACGGCAGCTTGTTAGGCCGAGCTGGGGGACCGACTGCGCCGGTCACACTTGGAAGCACCTCTGAAACCGATATTCTAAACCTGCCACTTTTTACTCTTCCAATCGTACACCAAAGCTTTGTCCCAATGCATTGATCTCAGTTTTATCTTTAAACTCTGACTCACATTACCCTCCTCTAAATGATATAGCAGTTTGGAATGTCGTCAGCATACCTTGTGTGATGGTGTTGTCTTATTGTGTAATGTTCTACTATTTCGCCCCACAGTCAACGAAAATTGTTATGTAATCCATACAGGAGTCTCTGCTGCATTGTGCCTAGATCTTAGAAGTTAATGGTATCAAGGTAGAGTTTATCTCAAATATTTTGGCTCTTTGAATATTCCATGATATTATTACGTATTGTTTTTTCATGAAAATGTATTTACATAATTTATATACATACACTTAGTAATATTGTATACATTGCGTGGTTTGTAACTTGATGTTTGATTAATTTTAATATTAAATTAGGATGTTCAACTTGTTTTCAGTCCACAAACCTGGAATTGAGCAAGTCGCGTTTTCGAATTTGCTTATAACTTACCTTAAAATACTTTGTGGTGTACCTCGGAGGAGTATTGTAACTAGTTGTACATCTTACTTTGACCAAATTTATTCACTGCTGAAGTTACTTGAGAATTTGGGCGTTAGTCTTATCGCACTCATTTTTTGTTTTTAGTTTTTTTTTTTACTTATTCGTTTTAACGTTGAGTGCAAGTTTTCACGTGACGTTAGCGGTTTAATTCTTAGTTATAAGTTTATTGAATGAAACGGTGGCCAGGATAACATCATAACAGAGCAGTGTATTTCAGAGCCTGTCTAAAGTATATTTTTGTCATTTTATTTAGGTATCTACTCGTTATTATTCACCTATTACAGTTTTCTCAATATTAGCTTGTATTTTAATTAAGAAATAATCATATTTAACATTGCCAGGTGATCAGCAACCTGCACTTTAATATTTTTGGAAACTATTGAACTTAAATTGTACTGACTTTATAAATATATTTACTTCAATAAAGATTTTCCATGCCACTACATATTTTGTTTAATTTTCTTGACATTAATTCTTCCCGTTAGCTAGGTTTTCATTACCTATCCCATTCGCTTCCCAGACGGGGTAGTCTGTGCTGGGCTTTCGTCGGCGAAACATATATGGGCTTGTACGATAGTTTTCACACGTTCCGGCATAATTTGTATACAACTTGCTGCCAGGGGTACCTATGACATGTAGGCATCTATGTGTGAAAACGTTTGTTACTCGTAAAGTCCTACTGCAGACCAGAGCAATTATTTTTGCGCTTAACCTACCAGTACCACAGGCGACATACGTATGAAAAAGGCCTCAGGCAGGGCCCCGCAACTGCAAAGTTAATGGTCTTCTGCGTCATTTGAAATTTTAGTGTAAAATAACTGTGCTATAAGTGAAACAAGATGGTATCAATAATATATCATATTTATTTAATAATAATAACAGTACCTACATAATGTAAAGGCTTATTCGTTCCGAAGGAACTTATCAAAATTTTTACTTATAGGAAATGATGTAGGGCCATGCATAGTATGAGCATAGTGCTGCAATATTTTTGTCAAACGGAATTTAAATCTGAGATTTCTTAAGACTTCTCTCAAGTTATTCGGTTATGTATGTCTATGCACTCAACTGTTAGGTGGCCCGTAGCGCGACTCTTCTTCGGTTCACATTTGGCATTCAATGCTGAAGCTACCCTCAACTGATAAGTTATTGATTTTAGGGCGAGGACCTCAGGTTCCTCTGGCAACCCCCTGGGGATCCCCGTGAACTTATCAGTTAACCAGATTCCCCTAACGCCAAAAGTAGTTAGTAAGTTAGATATCACATTCGAGTTTTTATGTTAATGGAACGGTTTTTAAGGATATGTAGCACATATCTTGTGGTAAGGCATAAATTGCACCATTTAGCAGGTTCTAACCTAACTCGCATCAAACTTAATAACTACCCAGGTTTGGTTAGTACCTACAGAGGTTAGGTTAGATGTGCATCGCCAATAACCAGATACTATAGAAGCCCGTGACTAGCAACGCATTCACCAGCTATCCAAGTAGACTGGACTTTTAGTGTTTCAGGGTGTAGGAGAATGAAGTCCGCATCATATCCAAAGTCGAGTTTTCCCTTTCTGTCGTCTATGCCCAAAGCCCTCGCTGGGTGCAGGGAGGCAGCTTGCAAGGCGTATTCCAGCGAACAGTCTGGAAATTCATTTCATGCGTAAGTAAGTACCTACATATGTATTTTTAGTGCAAAGGTCGCAAATCCGATACTTACATATTTTTTTTTGTTAACAAAATTAAAAAAAGATTGGTGGAAGATGACACCAATTAAAAAGTAAGAAATTGCCGAAGTCCGAAACAATATTTAGTTTTGTCAGCTTTTGTTCACAATTTCATCATAATGAAGAAGTCAGTCAAGTCATTCGTTTTCGAACTCGAATTTGCACTTTCACTGCAACTGGTTTTTAGTGGTTACTGTAGGCCAAGCACGGGGATTGTTCTCTAGGGTAGAAAAGACAATAATGACATCGCATTGCCATACATTGCGTACATTATTGAAGTTGAAGAAATTAATTTCAAATAATTTACGCATTCGATGACAAAGTGACGTAATTTTTGTCTATTCTACCTTAGACAAGAAAGCCCGTGCTTGCCCTACTGGCTGGGCTGTTGTCTTTGTAATAATAATAATAATAGTAATTTATTGCCCATACCATGTACTTAACCTAAACTAAACTAAAACTATACAAAAAATTTAAATAATAGGCAAATGGATTCAGCATTGTGCTGCATGCAAAAAAGCATGCAGCGCTAATATTTTTTTTGTCTTTTTAGTATTAGTTTACTGTTCGGTGGCAACAGCTTACCAAGTGATCGTTTAAACGTGACAACACACTCATCCAGCGCCGCAGTACTCCCGCAGAGGGTGTCTGTCCCGGCCACGTACGCCTTGCCAGCCACCACGCACACGGCTTGCGGGCCGATGCGGTGGTTGCCGTCTGCCAGGCCCTGCGCCGCCACCGCGTCACTCACCAGCACTAGCCCTGGATAATATTATGGTTGTAACTTTGTTCGATCCCCAACCCGCATGCCTAGCGTGGGGATTATGGGCAATAACCCCCAAATAATGTTGCCAACTATGGCGCTCATTAGGGGAGGCCTATGTCCAGCAGTGGACTATTATAGGCTGGTGATGATGATGATGATGAACTTTGTTTGAGACTCCGGCGACGGATGTATTTCCCATTATATTCATTACCTTTATTTTTTTTAGGTTTAGAATATAAGCACTTAGACAAGTCAAATTTCATACAATTAATTATTATAAAAAAAAATAAGTTGTTATTGATTTCTCTTCACTTAAAATTTTTGTCCGTCATACAAACGTATTACCAAAATTTGTTTTATTTGTATTAGAATAGTATTTATTTAGGTTCCTGCGCCAAGATTTTTTTAAAATACTTATTTACAAACATACTGAGATAACATGTTTTCTTTGATGTAAAAATGCGATTAGATTTAATTTATTTCCAGTAGGGCAAGCACGGCCTTTCTTGTCTAAGGTAGAATAGAGAAAAATTACGTCACTTTGTCATCAAATGCGTAAATTATTAGAAATTAATTTCTTCCACTTCAATAATGTACGCAATGTATGGCGATGCGATTAGGGCATGCAATATCGGATGGTTTTCGATTCCGGAACTGAGTTCCGATATTGGAGGCCTAATTTCGGAATTCCGAAACTGGTTCCGGTATTGGCACGTTTTATTTGAGGAAAGGATCGAGTCAAACTGAATGTGTTTTTCTAACAGTCTTTTAATATCTAATAAGGTCTTTACCTATGAAATTGCCGTTTTGTATCATGTATCATGTATTTTTTATTTGTATTAATCGAAGTAATCACCCATGCAATCAATGCATCTTTGCCAACGCAGTGGCAGTTTATTGATGCCCTTCTTAAAGAAATCAGCAGGACGGGAGGCAACAAATTCTTCAAAGGCATTTTGTACTGCCTGTCGGGTATTGAATTTTTTTCCCGCCAGGAAGGTATCCAAATTCTGGAAAAAGTAGTAGTCTGTAGGCGCAAGGTCTGAGTAGGGCGGATGACGGAGAGCTTCCAACCCCAGTTCTTGCAACCTGGATACCGTCTGCTGTGCAGTTTGAGGCGCGCGTTGTCGTGCAGGGGCAGCGGAGAGGAGCGCTTGACCAATGCTGGTTGGAGATGTGCCAGCTTCTCCATCATTGTGTTCAGTTCTTCACAGTACACATCTGCAGTAATGCTCATCCCGTTTGGTAAGAAGCTGTGATGAATCACACCGGCGCTAGACCACCAAACAGTGACCATCACTTTTCTGGGGGTGAGTTTTCGTTTAGGGCATTGTTTAGGTACTGAACCAGGATCCAACCAACTTGCTGAGCGCTTGCGGTTATCAAACAGAATCCATTTTTCATCGCAGGTAACAATGCGGTTCAAAATTCCTTCATTTGTGTGTCTGTTGAGCAGTGCAAGGCACGTCTCGACGCGTACTTCGCGCTGGCGATCATTGAGTTCGTGGGGCACCCATTTGTAAAGCTTTTCTACCTTGCCAATTTGACGCAAATGGACCAATATTGTTTTGACGCTAACGTCGAAAGCTGCTGCTAATTCAGCCATAGATTGTGTATTGTCTAGCATCAGCTTCCACAATCGCCTTTAATTCGTCATTGTCGACCGACAATTTCATAGGTAAAGAAAAGATGTATTATTATGGAATATATATCAAAATCTTACGATAAAACACGAATAATACACTCGAGAGCAATGAATCCGGGTCACTCAAAAAAAAAAAAATCTCGGAAAGTAAGAATGCTAGGTTAATGCAACTAAGGGTTACTTTCCGAGATTTTTTTTTTTTGAGTGACCCGGATTCATTGCTCTCGAGTGTATTAGTTTCACATTTGAAATCTTACATAAACTAATAATTGTTTATTATTAGTTTATGTAAGTTTTAACAATATTAATTTAGGAATAAACTAATAAAAAATATTACACTTCATTTATAGAATTTTCACTTTGAGAGGAAACGCTGTTCTTTTTAGTGAGTTTTCAAGAATAACAATGCATCTAGCATTTTGTCACAGAGCGAGCTCCTGAGTCTGTTACAAATGTAGCTTGCACTCGAAAATAATCTTTCACTCTCGACACATACGCTACACGCAGAACACACAAAATATATTTGTAAGCTTCTGTCAGATGCACACCTCGTTGTCCTTCGTTATAATACATTTACGTTTCACGAACCCTTTTAGGTCAAAATTGGTTGAAAAAAATTGCGACTTTTTGCATTCATCCAGTTTTTTGTCTAGCTGCTCTTATAGAGTTGGTTCATCAACTGCAACGTCTTCGTCTGCAGGAGACGAAGAAACGTTTATTTTTAGCTCGGAGGACACGGAATGTGTAGGATTAAGGTAGTTGGAATCACTGTTATTATTAATATCGGAATTACGATATTCGTCTCAATTCCGGAATTGAAATATAATAAAAAATTATCCGAGATTCCGGAGTTGCGAAATTCCGGAATTTCGGAATGCATGCCCTAGATGCGATGTCATTATTGTCTATTCTACCCTAGAGAACAATCCCAATGCTTGGCCTACAGAAAAGTATTATGAAAAGTTTTTGTGGCAGGAATCCAGATAAATACTGTTTTAATACAAAAAACAGCAGTCATAATTCATGTTGAAAATATGCTCAAATTCATCATTTTGGTGCTAAGTTTGTATGAGAAATTCATTCGTCGCTGGAGCCTTAAAGCTGATCTTAGGGGGCAGTTCGGGTTCGATTCCCACCACGGGACAACTATTTGTACGATCTGCTGTATTATGTCTATCAGTCATCTAGTACCCATAACACAAGCTCTGCTTAGCTTGGGGCTAGATGATGCTGTGTGGCTTGTCTGGTATTATTTATTTATTTATTATTATGCCCCGGATCGACCGTACTAGCCCAGGTTTATGAATTTGACTTTTTCCAAGTGTGCATTCGTATCATTTATCATTGATTTAGGTACAGTCAGTGTCAATTTGATATGAGCGTCTAGAGTAGTCAAAATAATCTGAAAAACATAAAAGCAATGTTTTAAGCACCCAAGGTGTTCAAAAAATCTTACTACCTACTGTTTCATATTTATATAAGCAGTCAGGGTGTAAAATTATATGTCAAAATTATCTTAGCAAACAAAGGTTGTACGCAAACTCTTTTGAGCGAATATTTGAAATGTCATTGATTATTTTCGAGACAATCGAAGGTACATTTTATGCACAGATAACTTTGAGAGCTTTCTTTACTAATATAATTTGAACACCTTGGATGCTTACAACAATATGATGATTTACATCAAATTGATGTTATGTTTTGCAGATTATTTTGACTACTCTAGACGCACATATCAATTTGACGCTGACTGTACCATTACTATTCTCTAACTATAACTCTGACTCACATTACCCTCCTCTAAATGATATAGCAGTTTGGAATGTCGTCAGCATACCTTGTGTGATGGTGTTGTGTTGTGTAATGTTCTACTATTTCGCCCCACAGTCAACGAAAATTGTTATGTAATCCATACAGGAGTCTCTGCTGCATTGTGCCTAGATCTTAGAAGTTAATGGTATCAAGGTAGAGTTTATCTCAAATATTTTGGCTCTTTGAATATTCCATGATATTATTACGTATTGTTTTTTCATGAAAATGTATTTACATAATTTATATACATACACTTAGTAATATTGTATACATTGCGTGGTTTGTAACTTGATGTTTGATTAATTTTAATATTAAATTAGGATGTTCAACTTGTTTTCAGTCCACAAACCTGGAATTGAGCAAGTCGCGTTTTAGAATTTGCTTATAACTTACCTTAAAATACTTTGTGGTGTACCTCGGAGGAGTATTGTAACTAGTTGTACATCTTACTTTGACCAAATTTATTCACTGCTGAAGTTACTTGAGAATTTGGGCGTTAGTCTTATCGCACTCATTTTTTGTTTTTAGTTTTTTTTTTACTTATTCGTTTTAACGTTGAGTGCAAGTTTTCACGTGACGTTAGCGGTTTAATTCTTAGTTATAAGTTTATTGAATGAAACGGTGGCCAGGATAACATCATAACAGAGCAGTGTATTTCAGAGCCTGTCTAAAGTATATTTTTGTCATTTTATTTAGGTATCTACTCGTTATTATTCACCTATTACAGTTTTCTCAATATTAGCTTGTATTTTAATTAAGAAATAATCATATTTAACATTGCCAGGTGATCAGCAACCTGCACTTTAATATTTTTGGAAACTATTGAACTTAAATTGTACTGACTTTATAAATATATTTACTTCAATAAAGATTTTCCATGCCACTACATATTTTGTTTAATTTTCTTGACATTAATTCTTCCCGTTAGGTAGGTTTTCATTACCTATCCCATTCGCTTCCCAGACGGGGTAGTCTGTGCTGGGCTTTCGTCGGCGAAACATATGGGCTTGTAAGGTATGTCGGTCGAATTCCGCCTATCTAAGGTTTAAGCTCAGTTGTCTTCGTAATTATGAAGATAATAAATAAAAGGGCATGTGTTTCAAAAGTTTGTTTAATGCTTAATTAAAGAAACATAAAAAAATGAGGATTATTTTCAAAACAAACACAATAAAATTTAAACTTTAACATGGTGCGTTTGGCAGAATTAACCTACTTCGGTTTAATTTCGCCTACTAGACTCTTTCTTAAATCTTTTCTTATTTTATCTTAATCTAATTTTTTATAAATCACAAACCAAATCAGTTATGACAGTACTTTCAGTAATCAGTCAATAAATTTTTCAAATACTTTATTTCGCAGTTTTATCTAAGTATTAGTAACATTTTAAATAACTAAGATATTAACATTAACACGTATAATTTAATCATGGTACATGACAGAAGATCAATAAAACTATCTTAGAATATATATATTTTGAATAAAAAATATTAACATATTTTTTTTAAGGCAGGCGTTATTTAACCCAGTCGGGGTAATTACGCCCATGAAATATCTAATGTTTAATGACATCTATGACTAACGGCGAACAGCAATATGCCCCTAGAAGACACCTATTATTATATTAGTCACATCCACCAGGACAATTAAACACTTCCAAGTCGTTCTTGGTCAGCCCTACGCATTCCTCGTGGTACCATTTTTGACAATTTATCATCCTCGTGGCAAGCGTAGCAGTACCGGTTTTCTCTTTTATTCTCTTTACCTTTTTTGTACTTTATTCGTCTTTCTTCCTATTTTGCGTTCTTCTGTCATTATCTTTTCTTTCTTACTCTTTTTTGTCCTGTTATACTGTTGTTCTTCTTCTGATCTCCTTTTCTTTTTGGTATTATCATCTTTCCCGTTTTCATCTCCTTCCTTCCTTTTTCTATTTTTGTTATTTGCTTTGGTTTCTTGAGTTTTTTCTTTTTTCAAATGTACAACAATTTTAACAACATCAACAATGTTAATTACGCCTATGTGTTAGGTAAATCCGCCTACGATAGCGTTTGGCGCGTGTAAATACGCCTAGGCGTAATTACCTGTCGTTCCCAATTCCAAGAAATGTTACTAAAAATTAAAACTAGTCATAAATAATATTATTAACAAGCTGAATATGGATAAACAAATAGGTATTTTAAATAGTGAAAGAAAAATTTTAGGGAAACACGTACGAAAATAATAAAATCTTACCGAAAACTATTCGTTGTTCGCTGACAAGAATTGCACAACGGCCACTCGCGCCGATTGTCGCTCCACTACAAGATCGCGGTATGTGCGGGGTCACGGGGGAGGTTCGCAACCGGTAAGGGACATAATCACCCTTACGCATTCGCTATAAGATTTGTCTTTATGATACATTTAACTAGGATTTCAGAGCTTAGGCGTAATTAGCTTATAGGCGTAATTGGACAGACCTACCTTACGATAGTTTTCACACGTCCCGGCATAAATTCAAGTTTCCATACAACTTGCCACCAGGGTACCTGCGACATGAAGGCATCTATGTGTGAAAACGTTTGTTGCTCGTAAAGTCCTACTGTAGACCAGAGCAATTATTTTTTTAACCTACCAGTACCACGGGCGACATAGGTATGAAAAAGGCAGGGCCCCGCAACTGCAAGGTTAATGCTCTTCTGCGTCATTTGAAATTTTAGTGTAAAATAACTGTGCTATAAGTGAAACAAGATGGCATCAATAATATATCATATTTATTTAATAATAATAACAGTACCTACATAATGTAAAGGCTTATTCGTTCCGAAGGAACTTATCTAAATTTTTACTTATAGGAAATGATGTAGGGCCATGCATAGTATTTGAGCATAGTGCTGCAATATTTTTGTCAAACGGAATTTAAATCTGAGATTTCTTAAGACTTCTCTCAAGTTATTCGGTTATGTATGTCTATGCACTCAACTGTTAGGTGGCCCGTAGCGCGACTCTTCTTCGGTTCACATTTGGCATTCAATGCTGAAGCTACCCTCAACTGATAAGTTATTGATTTTAGGGCGAGGACCTCAGGTTCCTCTGGCAACCCCCTGGGGATCCCCGTGAACTTATCAGTTAACCAGATTCCCCTAACGCCAAAAGTAGTTAGTAAGTTAGATATCACATTCGAGTTTTTATGTTAATGGAACGGTTTTTAAGGATATGTAGCACATATCTTGTGGTAAGGCATAAATTGCACCATTTAGCAGGTTCTAACCTAACTCGCATCAAACTTAATAACTACCCAGGTTTGGTTAGTACCTACAGAGGTTAGGTTAAATGTGCATCGCCAATAACCAGATACTATAGAAGCCCGTGACTAGCAACGCATTCACCAGCTATCCAAGTAGACTGGACTTTTAGTGTTTCAGGGTGTAGGAGAATGAAGTCCGCATCATATCCAAAGTCGAGTTTTCCCTTTCTGTCGTCTATGCCCAAAGCCCTCGCTGGGTGCAGGGAGGCAGCTTGCAAGGCGTATTCCAGCGAACAGTCTGGAAATTCATTTCATGCGTAAGTAAGTACCTACATATGTATTTTTAGTGCAAAGGTCGCAAATCCGATATAATATAATACTTAGGTACATATTTTTTTTGTTAACAAAATTAAAAAAATATTGGTGGAAGATGACACCAATTAAATAGAAAGAAATTGCCGAAGTCCGAAACAATATTTAGTTTTGTCAGCTTTTGTTCACAATTTCATCATAATGAAGAAGTCAGTCAAGTCATTCGTTTTCGAACTCGAATTTGCACTTTCACTGCAACTGGTTTTTAGTGGTTACTGGCTGGGCTGTTGTCTTTGTAATAATAATAATAATAGTAATTTATTGCCCATACCATGTACTTAACCTAAACTAAACTAAAACTATACAAAAAATTTAAATAATAGGCAAATGGATTCAGCATTGTGCTGCATGCAAAAAAGCATGCAGCGCTGATATTTTTTTTGTCTTTTTAGTATTAGTTTACTGTTCGGTGGCAACAGCTTACCAAGTGATCGTTTAAACGTGACAACACACTCATCCAGCGCCGCAGTACTCCCGCAGAGGGTGTCTGTCCCGGCCACGTACGCCTTGCCAGCCACCACGCACACGGCTTGTGGGCCGATGCGGTGGTTGCCGTCTGCCAGGCCCTGCGCCGCCACCGCGTCACTCACCAGCACTAGCCCTGGATAATACACTCGAGAGCAATGAATCCGGGTCACTCAAAGAATCCAAAAAATCTCGGAAAGTAAGAATGCTAGGTTAATGCAATAAATTGTTCTCCGACGAATCAAAATTTATGCTCTACAAGCACGATGGAAGACACAGAGTGTATAGAAGACCAGGGGAAAGATTCAAGCAAGCATGCATCGAAGAAAAAGTAGCCTACGGTGGTGGGTCTGTACTTGTGTGGGCCGGAATTTCCTCTGAAAGTCGCACAGAGCTGGTGATCATAGAAAACGGCTCTTTAACTAGCGTAAGATATGTGGAAGAAATCCTCAACGAACACGTTGGTCCATTTATGGTCAATTTGGGTGAGGATGCTATATTTATGCATGACAATGCCCGACCTCATACAGGTAGGATTGTGAATGACTACCTTCAAGAGATGAACATTACTTGTATGGAGTGGCCAGCGCGCAGCCCGGATATCAACCCGATCGAGCATGCTTGGGACGAGCTAGGGAGATGCGTAAAACAACGAAACCCTCCCCCAATCACGCTTCCTGAGCTCAAAATTGCTCTCACAGAGGAATGGGAGAATATTCCCCAAAATCGTATAAGGAACTTGGTGTACAGCATGCCAAACCGCGTAAACGCAGTAATGGAAGCACGAGGAGGTAATACGAAGTATTGAAATTCAAGAAAATCGTCATAAAGTTCAAAAATTTCATGTTTCCTATTTTTGTTTCAAGGAGAGATCAGCAGTTTTTTTTCTTTATGTAATTTTGTGTAAATAAAATGTATGGTGACTCATATTTTTTTAACTTTCATTTAAGGAGTATTAAATTGTCTATTAAATACAATTTATTGCATTAACCTAGCATTCTTACTTTCCGAGATTTTTTGGATTCTTTGAGTGACCCGGATTCATTGCTCTCGAGTGTATTATTATGGTTGTAACTTTGTTCGATCCCCAACCCGCATGCCCAGCGTGGGGATTATGGGCCCCAAATAATGATGCCAACTTTTTTTTTTTTCCTTTTATATTTTGCTTCTTGGCTATCTGATTTTTATATCAATAATCCACGCTGCTGTCTGATTCCATCTTTTCTGTGTCATTTAGAGAGAGTGTACTCCAGTGAGACAACTCTCCAACTTGATGCCAACTATGGCGCTCATTAGGGGAGGCCTATGTCCAGCAGTGGACTATTATAGGCTGGTGATGTTGATGATGATGAATTTTGATACTCCGGCGACGGATGTATTTCCCATATACATATTCAATAACTTTATTTCTTTAGGTTTAGAATATAAGCACTTAGACAAGTCAAATTTCATACAATTAATTATTATAAAAAAGAAATAAGTTGTTATTGATTTCTCTTCACTTCAATTTTTGGTCCGTCATACAAACGTATTACCAAAATTTGTTTTATTTGTATTAGAATAGTATTTATTTAGGTTCCTGCGCCAAGATTTTTTTTAAATACTTATTTACAAACATACTGAGATTACATGTTTTCTTTGATGTAAAAATGCGATTAGATTTAATTTATTTCCAGAAAAGTATGAAAAGTTTTTGTGGCAGGAAGGAATCCAGATAAATACTATTTTAATACAAAAAAACAGCAGTCATAATTAATGTTGAAAATATGCTCAAATTTCTATGAGAAATTCATTCGTCGCTGGAGCCTTAAAGCTGATCTTAGGGGGCGGTTCGGGTTCGATTCCCACCACGGGACAAATATTTGTACGATCTGCGAATATTTGTTCAGAGTGTTCTGGCCATTTTCTATGTATTATAAAAAATATGTAATACTATTGTATTCGTAACCAATTCATCCGACAGAGAACTAAAGTCATCGACATAGCTCAGAGAATTAGCCAACTGAAGTGGCAGTGGGCCGGCCATATTTCGCGAAGAACCGATAACCGCTGGGGTAAACGTGTTCTTGAGTGGAGACCGCGACTCGGTAAACGTAGTGTAGGACGCCCTCCGGCCAGGTGGGATGACGATCTGCGAAAGACTGCTGGCAGATGCTGGATGCGACAAGCCGAAGACAGGGCGCTATGGCGCTCATTAGGGGAGGCCTATGTCCAACAGTGGACTAACATAGGCTGATGATGATGATGATGATGACTATTGTATTATGTCTATCAGTCATCTAGTACCCATAACACAAGCTCTGCTTAGCTTGGGGCTAGATGATGCTGTGTGGCTTATCTGGCATTATTTATATATTATTATGCCCCGGATCGACAGTACTAGCCCAGGTTTATGAATTTGACTTTTTCCAAGTGTGCATTCGTATCATTATATTTACCATTGATTTAGGTACCATTACTATTCTAAGCCCAGAGTCTGTTTGTCGAAACATGATCGTGACATCTTATTGTCGCATAGGATTTGTATAATTCCCTGTTTACAGGATAGAGGCGCTGTTCCAAATTCCATTGAAAAAGGAGACATTAGAAGCACATCCCGAAACTATATTATGTACCTACTAGCTGGTTATCTGGACTCAGGGCTCTGACTCTAAACGAATGCTAAGTAACTACATATTTACCTTCCTTATTGGTTCTGCTAGCAATCCTAAGAGCGGCGGGGTGTGTGTGTATCCCATCAGATATAATGCCGTAGTATACTTGTTTCTTGGTGTTAGACGCTAATAATCCCACTAGGCCAGGATCGCGATGATGGAACTGAAAATATTTTAATCTGATATCTATGTAGCTAAAGTGGCTTTCATCATACCCCCTGTAACATTTGAAGTCCATTTCTATGAATACAAAAAGTATTTGAAAACTATAATGTTTTGGTTCAATTATCATAGCAAGCCATTAGGTATACATAAAATAACAAAAATTAGATAGTTATAATAAAACGAAAACGAATGTACCTAATACTAGAATCTTGAACAAATCATAAACGCGTAAACAAAACATCACGTTTTGAGAACTCTTAAAATGTGATGATTTGTTTACGCATGCATCTCACTGAATTTATCTTTGCTAATGTATATTGTAAAAAAAATACAAAGCCCGTTCTTCCGAAATTTCACTGTACCATTAACAAGTTCACATGGTTTCTCAATAATACCCATATGACTCTAAAATATGGATGATCGCCATATTATAATATAGCTCTCTAGGAGAGTCAATACTCGCGTTTTTTCGAGCTCACATAGTCAATACTATGTGTCGAAAACCTAAGACCACATCCCATTTCCCCATGAAGAGGTCATGTAGTATGGGTATGTTCTCTTATGCCCTTGTAGGTAATTAATGTTCAATAATACAAAAATATATTTAAAAACAAATCAACTTACTGGTAACATAGCATTAAACAGATGTGTAATTAAATTAGCTCCATTCTCTATAGCTTTGTCGCCCTCTGCCAAGCTTGCCGTTGAATGGCCTAGTGCCACTTTGATGCCAAGTTCTGACAGTCCCCGGATTACATCTAAAGCCCCTTCCAATTCCGGAGCTAAGGTCACAATGACCACATTCTCTAAGCTGCCATATACTTCCTTGATTGATTCCAAGCCCTGTTGAAGGATTGAATATAATCATATTTTTGTTTAGGTTAATATGAATGGTTATACAAGGGATTAAGGCTCAACGTATAAGTCCTATGGACACCCAGTAGGTGACAAAAGAACTTACATGATGATAATGATAAAGCTATCCTTATCAGTGTAATGCTTTTCAAATCTACTTAAAGATAAGTAGTTTTTGTGCTGAGATATAAGCAGAAATATCATACTGTATGCAGTCATCTAGTACCCATAACTCAAGCTCTGCTTAGTTTGGGGCTAGGTGCTGTGTGGATTGTCCAGCATTATTTATTTATTACTAATAATTTATTTACTGTGCCATATTGTTGCAATTGTAGTAAATACAGTTGAAGTATGGTCTTGATAACAAGTTCAATAACTAAGATCAACGCTTGTCATACATTCTGTAATTGGGTTACAAAGATAAGTTTGCTTTTGCAATAGCCAACCATGTGACCACAGCACAGTCCCTGCTACATTATCTTTTCTGAAGTACTTTACTTTATTGTCAAGTCGTGGAAGGTACCAGAAAGTTTATTCTCAATAAGAACTTTATGGCAGAAGACATCATAGTTTTAAGAAATTATAATATAGCCAACAACAACAATTAATTTGATTTGCTCTAAATACCTTCTCAGGAACTTTTATATACTTTTCCATATGAGCTCCCTTTTTAGCCAGGCTAATAAATGGTCCTTCTAAATGCACCCCTAGCACTGTAGCACCATGCTTGCCACCCTGGGCCTTTTTTATTTTTGGCAGGATCTTGCGATACTTTTCCACATCTGAAGTGACCATAGTGGGGCAGAATGATGTGACACCATGGCTTATTAGCTCTTTGGCAACTATGTTTATTCCTTCTTCTATATTTTCAGTGTCAAATGAGAAGTCCACTCCCATTCCACCTGAAATATGAAAGGTTTAGTTAAATGTATCTTTATTCTGTTAAAAACCCTAAAAACAAACAAGAGGTAGAAAAACCCTATGAGATACCTAGATCAGGTTCTCAAATACATTATAATGTAAGCTCAAATGACAGTGTGGTGACAATACTTGGTCATGGCCTTTCATAGCTGTAGTAAGTAGGTAGGTAGGCACTTATAAGAATCTTTGTCAGAAGTTATTGTCGGTATGCCTAGGACATTCCATATTGTTTTAAATATCTAGATCACTCACCATTTATCTGTATGTCAATGAACCCAGGGGCTATCAGAAAGCCTTTGCAGTTTACAGTTACGTCTGCCTCAAGTTGTTCCACATAGAAAACTTGTTCAGGGTTCGCGATTTTACCGTCTCTAACCCACAAATCCTCGCTGATGATTTTACCCCCTCGAAGAATAAGGCAGTTGTGAAAACGGGTAAGTACAGATTTTGTTTTCATTTTTATGAAATGCTAATTGGACGTTCCAACGTTTGATATAAGCCGCCTCCAGAATCCAAATGAAAATAATGTTTTGGTTTGTTTTGTTTGTACTTTTGTTGTGACATATGTCACTGTGTTGTGACTTTTGATTTGACAATAACATTCTGTTTTGACATTGACAACACTATTATTTAAGATTCAGCAAATTCATTTTCGAAGTTGCGAAGGACTGCAGACCAGTGTCGCCAACTGTACGAGGTTCCTCGTACTACGAGATTTTTGGTCTTCCGTACGAGGTACGAGGACACAATCATCCTCGTACAATTATGTACGAGATTTTGACACAGAGGAAGCAAGAACACCAAAAGATGTCATACCTCTACAAATGCCAGGCGTTTACAAGATTGACTGCAGCTGTGGTCGCTCATACTCATCATAAGATGTTGGGGTTATCTCCTCGTTGAGGGCACTCCAGTTATAGTTAAGTTCGTAGGTAATATATTAACACCAAACCACTGTTTTATAGAGTTTAGATTTATTATTATTAATCAATTAGGTAATCTGAGCCGCACGTAATGTTTAGGTACATAAAGAGACACACCGGCGCGTTGCGAAGGTTTCGTTACGACTGTTTTTATTGTTTACTAATTAAACGAAGTTAAACTGCTGTATGAGCAATATTGGCTCGTACATGCTCCCGAGGGAAAGTTATAAGTACTTGCTACTCAGATCACTATAAGTAAAAGCAATACAATAATAATCAAATTTAAAAGTAAAGTTATATAAAGTTAAGGTTTATAGTTAAGTAGTTCTTAATGTAATTTAGGTATTTCACAATCTAAATCCAGTTGTGACCGTTGCCTCCGGCTGGGGGTTGTTCCTCAGATGTCCGCCTCTTGTTGTAGCATAGGGTGCAATTTCCTCTAGTTCTATCTCTTCTGTTCTCTCTTGCGTCTTTGCGTTTTCGTTCTTGGTTAGAGTTGTACTGCTATCCTTGCTTGTACACGCGGTGAGGTGTTTTCTGAATCGCCATACTATGATTGTGACAACAATTCCTCCCACCAGCACAGTGCTTATCGTGTAGTTTCCGATGTCGTGGATAGATAAGTCGTTAGGCAGGCTCTCTCGTTCTTTTTGTTCAATTATCTGCTTGTTCAATAATCTAAGTTCATCAGATAAATTCAGTTGGGGCAATATGATGATTTTGCTTGTGAAAACGTTGTGTGAATAAATTGTAGAGTCCTTATGTTGTATTACGCAATCCTGACCTAGGGCAAGTAGCCCTGTTTTTGTAATGACTGTTGATGTTATTTGATTCTCACATACTATACGGGTTGGACATTCTGTTAGGCAGCTATATAGCCATATGTTAGGTCTTTGTAATTTAATCCAATGGTCAGAGTAATGGCGCTGTATCCAATCGCAAGTTATGTTTTTATAAACATGTTGACTCAGTATTTTGGCTTCGCAGGATGCTGTTGGTCCATGTAAGTTGCTTATCGGCGTGTAGGTGTGGCAGATGTAGTTGTCCGCCGCCATCTTGGAACATTGTTGTAGATCCGTATCTTCTATTTGTATGTAAGTATTTTTTACGAAGTTAACTCCTATGTACTTTGACGATGTTGCAATAGTCTGGCATTGTTTATGCGCTCGCTGTGTAGGTATAGGTATATTTCTATAGAGTTTATATTCGTCATCGGCCAATAGCGGTATATGTAATTCGAATAGTAGGTATTTCTCGGTGAGCCGGGCTTTCACGTAAATAAGTTTATATATACTTTGTAGGTCTTTGTTGCGCTTTATAGGTAACGTTAATCTTGTTGATAAAAAGCCGGCGATTTGGTTTAACTGTTCCGATAGTTGTTTCGGTGTAAACAGTTCCATATCGAGATTTCCTCTATAGATGTCGGTTAGTGCATTTAGGAGCATTTGTTGATTTCTTCTCAGTACGGAGAGCAGTAGGCTGGCTGTAAGTGCACCAGCGTTGACATCGTTCATAGTTTTCATAATCTGAAATCTGTTTTCTAAGGCTGACATATCATCTCTTGTTTCGTTCATGTATTGTTGTATTATGTTAAGTTGTGTTTTGACGAAATCTTCGTTTTTCTTTATGATGTTGTTTTCGGCCTCGATAATTAGTGTCTGATTTTTTATTAAATCCAATAGATAGCGCTCGTTCGTTTGTATTTTATGTATGTCTTGTGCGTATTTGTCTGCGAAATCGCTATCGAGTACTCCAAACAGTGTACGTGCCAGGTTTCCTATGCCGTTGACGTAGCCGCGGCGTCTTCGTTGTTGATGTTGAGAAAGTAATAATAATTGGTTATATTCATTTAGTTGGTTCATTTCAAAGTTAAGTTGCTTCACAGTTCCGTGACATTGTTGGCCAGGCATCGTAGCACATATTTGTGTTAGGTGATTGATAAATTCCCCGACTTTGGTTGTACTTTGCCAAAATGTTGTTAGATTGAAAAAGACGAGGAGTTTCCATTCGTCATGTATAAGTTGTATGTTTCCAACAGGGTCGAAGTAGATCGGGCTGTTGTCAGTTAGCGTCGATATCTTAAAATGTTCGACTGGCGTTGCCATTCCACAGGAAACCGTTGTAAATGCTACAAGAAGCATCATAAATAGGCTGTTAACCGTTTTAGTTTTCTTTTTTGAGGTATTTTTGTTAAGGTTATCCCTTTTTGGATTTTCGGGTATCACTTTCTGTGACTCAGCTTCTTCGCCCGCTTCGTTGATAGGGAGAGGAGCTAGTTTTGTTATTGGCCTTTTTAGTTCGCCGTTCTTTGTTTTATGCATCATTATTTTGCCGTTGGTTAGAACAGACGTGCTCAGAATTAGTAAAATTAAATAATCACTTTGCTGACTCGTGACCTGCTTTACTAGCAGTAAAAGTAACTGTGTCATACCTACGCTTATACATAGTGTAATAAAATAGTGAAAATGGACAAAATCTAATATTAAAGTTTAACAAAATTAATAAAATGGACGGAGTAAGTCCCTTCAGCCGGAGTGGCAGGACAGCCCGCAGCCCGCCTCGGACGCCCGTCACGCCCTCTCCTGCCCCGGAGCCCCAGGCTCGCCCAGCACCTTCGTCCCAGAGAGAAAAAGCCCTAGAAGTGGTCCCTACATCAGAGATCCAGAACTGGTTGTCAGACATCGAGCAAGGCCTCAACGAAGTGTGCTCTATTGCAGAAACAGGCAAGTTGAACTCTGAGCATAAACTCAAAATTCACAATTTATGCCGTAAAATTGCACATGGGACATCGCAGATGGCAGTACTCTATCAGTCCGTAAAAACTAGAGCAGTAGCAATGAACCTGGAAACCCAAGCTCTCAAAGAGAAGATAGATCTGTCGCAGCGACTCCAAGACCTTAAAACAAGCATTGATGAGACCTCTAAACCTACCCCCGGAAATTCCTTTGCCGAAATGGTGAAAAGGGGCAGCACCTACATCAAGCCCGTGAATGTCAGCTCTGTGGCTATATACCCACATGACAAGAATAAGTCAAGCGAAGAAACCAAATCCCTTGTCCAAAAAATTATCTGCCCAGAGGATATGAAGCTGCAAGTCAGAGGTCTACGTAAGACAAGGAACGGAGGGGTCATAATCAGCACCGAAACGAAAAATGATATTGAGAAGCTCAAACAGTCCATGCAGCTTACAAACTCTGGCCTGCTGGTAGACGAGCCTCTCAAACGCAAACCCAGAGTCGTAGTTATTGGAGTGCCCTCTTCAATGCAGGAAAGAGAAGTATTTACTTGCCTTTACCACCAAAATGTAGCCGAGCTAATGCTGGATCTTAGCCTGGAAAAATTCATTTCCTCAATACGATTGAGCCATAAATCTGGCAAGAAGGATGCTGAGACCTGCAATTTTGTGATCGAAGTACCAGCAGCTATTCGCAGAGCCCTATTAACAAAGGAGAGGGTTTTTGTAAATTGGTCCTCGTGTCCTGTGAGGGACTTCACTATGGTCACAAGATGCTATAAGTGCCAGCAATATGGACACGCTGCCAAGTCCTGTAGAGAAACGACCCACATCTGCAGCCACTGTGGAGCTCAAGGCCACTCTATAAAGGAATGTTCTAAAAAGACGGAAGAACCCAAATGTGCTACTTGCCTACATTTCAAGAAGCCTTGTAAGCACATTACAGGTTCTGCTGACTGTCCGGCAAAAATAATGGCAGAAAATAGGTACATAAACTCGATTGACTATGGAGGCGCCTAAAAAGTGTCGATACAGTAAACAATATAGTTATAGGTATTTATATAATAGATGTTACTTACATGTTTTACATTATCCGTATTAAATCTTATCATATACCTATGATAACTTCATTAGTGTAACCTAGTTTAGCGTAGTTAGAGTAAGTTATTTTTAAAATCTGCACTGTCGCTTTGTTTCATTTTATTTGTGTGATTATACCGATTGTATTCGTTGTCAGCAATTTTGCCTGAGATACAGGTTTTACCTAGTTCAGGCACAGGTAATCATTAGAATTTAAGTATTATTATTCTTTTGTTAAACATTTGTCTTAAGTTATTTTTGAATAAATTATTTTATTTTTTATTTATTTTTTTTATACATAGGACAAACTAAAAGAACTATTGCTGAGCGGGTGAAAGAGCACATAGCAGCGGTCAAAAATAGGCAATTGAATAAGTCGGCAATAGCGGAACATCTGCTTGACTCAGGAAGTAACCATTGGATCGAGTTACATGACCCAAAAGATCTATCACGTGAGCGTCACTATTATAAAAGGATGGTACGAGAGGCGATTGAGATCAAAAAACACCCAAATTTTAATCGTGAAGATGGTTTTCGCCTCTCGTCCTCGTGGAATCCTGTGATTAATAAGTGCAGGCGTCGTGTACAGACTGCACTGCATTCGGACACGGTCAGTGTAGTGTGTCGTACTGTGAACGTGGACATTCCTGATCCAGAAAATGAATTGAGTGTAGTCGTGGATACTGCCGTCAATTCTTGGCAGTAACTCACAGAACATCCCGTCGCTCCGTGACCACGATCGCTGCAACGACGACGGCTTCAGGCTGCGCTACGTTTTTATTTTATCAATGAAATATCTTTTTGCGTTGTAAATAAAGTAATATTATAAATAACTTTAAAAAGTGAGCGCAGCGTACCTATCCACATCGGTTCTGTTCTGCTACTACCATTTCAGGGGGCAACATAAACATCTACAGAACGTTACCTAATAAAATATAGGTACCTCGTGTTAAGTAGGTACCTACTTATTATTATTTAATTTATGTTATATATATTCGGTTTTTGTGGAGATCATAGCAACCGGTTTCCAGCAGGCAGATCAAGACGTAGGTAAGTTGTTGAAGTGTATTTGAGTTTTTTAAATATTTGACGAAGTAGGTCATGTATAGGTACTATTAGTAGGTATATTAATATAAGTGTAGTGTAGGTGCATACCTAATGTACGTTAATTAGAGGCAGGGCCGTAGCCAGAAATACTATTCGGGGGGGGGGGGGGGGTCGAGCCTTAGACCCGCCCGAGACAACATGCAACATCTTTATATATGTACTTATGCTACTTATGCTAGTACCCGGAGTGGTTTTCAACCAAGCACTTTCCAAAAAAAATCGATACAAAAATAATAACCATGGGTAACGGCGAGCGGAGCGAGCCGCGAATTTTTTCAGATTTTTCCGATGTTTTGTAAAAAAGTAGGCAAAAGTGTGACAATAGATGTGACAGCTAGCCCCAAATATTTTAAAAACTGCGGTGGTCATTTTGGAGATTGGAGATTGGTATGCCAGCAACAAAGAAAAAAATGTGAGAAATACAAAAAATAAATAACTTCGAGTGTCATTTTCGGGTGTCAAAAAAGTTATTAGTATAGTTAAGGGGTAGGTATAAAAATTAACATTATTATGAAAGAATGGCGAGCGAAGCCAGCCGCCAATTTTTTTACATATTTTCGGCAGGCTGATAAAACTGATGACTGATAGAACTTGTGGACTATGAGAAGGCCTTTGACTCCGTTGAAACCTGGGCTGTTCTACAATCCTTACAGCGATGCCAAGTAGACTATCGTTATATCGAGGTGCTGAGATGTCTCTACGAAGCCGCTACGATGAGTGTCCGAGTACAGGACCAGCAGACTAAACCGATCCAACTGCGCAGAGGAGTGAGGCAGGGGGATGTCATATCCCCGAAACTGTTCACGAGCGCGTTGGAAGATATGTTTAAGACGCTGGACTGGAAAGACAAGGGCATCAACATAAACGGCGACTACATCTCACACCTGCGATTCGCTGATGACATAGTCTTAATGGCGGAGTCGCTAGAGGAGCTGAACCGGATGCTGGACAGTCTAGCTTCAGCCTCCCGATGTATCGGTCTTGGCATGAATTTGGATAAAACCAAAGTCATGATCAATGCCCACATTGATCCAAGACCGGTGATCGTACATGGCCACCTTCTCGAAATTGTTTCTGAGTACACTTACCTCGGGCAGATTTTGCAGTTGGGTAAAAACAATTTCGAGAAGGAAGCCAAGAGGAGGATCCAGCTAGGCTGGGCAGCGTCCGGAAAACTACGTCGAGTCTTCTCGTCATCCATACCGCAATGTTTGAAAACGAAAGTTTTTAATCAGTGCGTCCTACCAGTCATGACCTACGGAGCTGAGACGTGGACACTCACGATAGGGTTGGTCCACCAGTTCAAAGTCGCTCAGCGCGCTATGGAAAGAGCTATGCTCGGAGTTTCTCTGAAGGATAGGATTCGTAACGAATACATCCGACAGAGAACTAAAGTCATCGACATAGCTCAGAGAATTAGCCAACTGAAGTGGCAGTGGGCCGGCCATATTTCGCGAAGAACCGATAACCGCTGGGGTAAACGTGTTCTTGAGTGGAGACCGCGACTCGGTAAACGTAGTGTAGGACGCCCTCCGACCAGGTGGGATGACGATCTGCGAAAGACTGCTGGCAGATGCTGGATGCGACAAGCCGAAGACAGGGCGCTATGGCGCTCATTAGGGGAGGCCTATGTCCAACAGTGGACTAACATAGGCTGATGATGATGATGATGATGATGATGATAAAACTGACCGAAAGACTACAGAATTAACGGCGAGCGAAGCGAGCCGCAATTTTTAGTGCGACCTTTCGGATGATCTATAAAATAGAATCAAGAGTGACAAAAGATTATGATTAGCGAACCCTGAAACTTTTAGAGCCAAAATTATAACAGTGAGTGGAGTGACCGCCGATATTTTGTTGTGTTTGCGGCCGCTGAAAATTTTTGAGAAATTGTGGCATTTTCGCAAGGTTGTTAAAAAGCATAGAATAATTCCAAATTAACGGCGAGCGGAGCGAGCCGCGAAATTTTTTGTGACCTTTTCGGCCGTTATTAAATAGTTTAGAAAAGTATGTTATAAATTAATACATGACAGTAAACGGAGAAAGCAATTCAATTACGGAACGACAACAAAATAGGTCTATTGATTTATAAAATTAAAAGTAATGTCGTGATCTGCCTGCCTAGCTGGAATCGGCCGTAAATGAATGCGATGCGTGTACCCAGCTCATTTAAAATGTAGAGACGAATTTTGTCGAAAAAAAGTTTAAGTTTTCAAAAGATAACAATTTAAAGAAATATTTAAGTGCTTACATACAGTACAATGTATGTAGATACACAATAGGAATCGCATGGCATGGTGGGCGAGCGCGCCCCGTCCGCCACCGACGACTCAGAGCGCATGTTGTTAATCGGAGACGAAATGAGACGAAAAAATTTTTGTGTTTTTAAGAGAGAAAAGTTGCTTGAGTTTTTAAAGTAAGCCGCACTTTCCACGTTCGAGTACGTATCCGAGAAAATTTTACCAATTCGAGTTTGATTTTTAACGGTGCCTCAACATTTCGGGGGGGGGGGGGGTTTGAACCTCCCTACGGCCATGATTAGAGGTTTTATAGTATATAAAGCCTTGCTTTTACTCAATAAACATTCAGTATTCAACCTACTACAGACCTTGCCAGGATGACCTGGCAAGTCAAGTCGTAATAATTACTCCTTCAAACCACCATTACATAAGGAAGGCCAAGTGAGTCCAGAGACTTCTCGAACATTTTATTAGACTATAATTAAAAATGAATCCTATAAAGTCATAATATAAACTGAAATATGTTACAGGCAGGTGGATCCTTTAAGATATTTGGGTTAGTTACCTTCACGAACTTCATTATGAGGGAAGATACTGTAGATATTCAATCCTACAGGTTAGGTACTTAGGTTGAATGAAAATTTTCCTACCTTTCTATTTGATGTCGGTATACAGGTAAAAAGAATTCCATTACACGTAGGTACCAATATCTTAACAACATATAAACACAGTTAGAAAGAAGTGGCGGGTCTTATAGCTTTGCTTTACCTCTCTAGCAGATTTATAATATGTGTATTGTATTGGATGTCAGGAGAATAGTCAAAGATGTCGATCGCAGTATTTGCAAAGGTGTTTATTCACACAACAATTCGCACGTTAGCGATGTCCGGGTTAGAGTGCGACTGCGCGAGTGATTGCAATAGTTGCTTAGTCTACGAGCGCTGCGAGGCGCTACGAGGTGCTACGCCGCTACGCCAGTCGGCAACCGTTAGCTACGACGGAGCTACGCGCCTACAATTCCGTTTAACGACATAACGAATACCGCGAAAATAAAAGACGCGTGCTTCCGTTATTTGTGTTCGCGTGATAATTACTATTAAAAAAAGTAAAGTGACAGAACAAGTGATTCACATTAACATCAAAACAGGTGAATTTTCATGATTTATCAACTAAGTTCAACTTTATTAGAAGTTTTGGAATAGATGTTAAACTTGCCGACTTTGCATGGATAATGCTGTCTACGCAACTGTTTTGTTGAAAGCCTGTGAGTTATTTTACATTCTTTTTGTAGGTAGCTTTTTTTGTTAGCAAAAAACCATTTTCTAAAATTAATGTTCAAACTTTTTAATACCTACGCAAATTTTTCAGGATACGGACTAGGTACTTATAGAATACTATATTTATCTACCTACTTAGATTACATTAAATATTAATATTTAAGGCTAGAAGAACCCACATAGGTTTGTCATATTTTTTAATAGTACCTCTACATGTCCATCAAATAGGTAGATAACGAAATTTTGCACATGTTTGAATTGCAATCTGCACTCGGGATCTTAGGTAATTTGGTACCGTATGAGTGTTATATTTTTCTGCATTGCTACCTTGGCTGTCTAGGCTCAACCTAAAACGTTGTTTCCTTTTTAGTTGGGCCTAGACAGCCAAGGTAGAAAAGCAAACCACTTTTGCTGAATTAGATGTTGGCAACTGAGCTTTAGCATCTCAGCAGGCGTAGACACCGTGCCTCTGTTTACACGCTTTGATTCAACAGTCTTAAACCGAATTCGAAAAAAGGTGTCTATATGTATCTATGTTCAGCTTTATGTATATTTATTATGGATTTCTCCGTCGATTATGGACCGATTTTGATAACTTTTTCGTTATAATACAGAAAATAGTTTAAACAAATAATCTCGAGAGATTATTGGTACTTGATCCCGCGAAACTTGTTTGAACCAGTTTAACATTACAGGAGAAGCGAGGCGGTTTTTAGTTTTTTCTTAACAATCTAATTATTGTCATTGACTCGATTGATTCGATTGATCGTCTATGGCCATAATGAACCGTTTGTTTAAGCAATAGTTAAACGAACGATAATGTTTAGCTTGGGGCTAGATGGCTGTGTGGATTGTCCAGCATAATTTATTTATTTGATTTATACTAATCAAAAAGAACATTAAATGTATGATCGAAATCATAACGACGTACCACCGTAGATTAAATTAAAATATCAGGGAGGGTAAAATAAATAAAGAAAAGTACCTGAGGCATACAAATAAGGTGGAGCAACGGTTGAATGTATTTTTGTACGGGCTTTATGTTTAACGAACAAGAACGGTACTGGTGTACGAGTTGGTTCAACATCAACATCACCAGCCTATAATAGTCCACTGCTGGACATAGGCCTCCCCTAATGAGCGCCATAGATGGCATCATTATTTGGGGGTTATTGCCCATAATCCCCACGCTGGGCATGCGGGTTGGGATCGCAGTTCGGTGTAGTTGTTCTGCAGAAGGCGCTGCTGCCCGCCCCCCGCTGTGTTTCCCTTAGTCACCTCTTACGACACCCACGGGAAGAGTTGGGGTGGTGAAATTCTTTGCCGGCACACGAGTTGGTTAAATTGATTTAATTACAGTTACTATTCTAAGAACTTTTATGTTACCATGATGAATACTTTTAATCCCATTTTTGCAGTTTCTTTTCAATAGCCTACAAGGTAACTAGGTCGTTGAAAGGTATATTATGAAAGTGGAGGATGGGCATTTTGGTACATTAATGGTACTATTTTCAATCAAAATGATTAGATTAATATATCGGATAGATCTTTTTAAGTGGACAACTATTCAATAACGACCAACTCGTTGGATTTGTCCGTTTTGAAATATAGAGATCTCTTTCAAATATACCCTTTAGAAGATGTTGCAAAAAGGCCTACTATAAAATATCAGTATTATTATCTAGTCTAGACGATAAAAAGGTTTGGTACATGATTTGGTTCAACTCGAAAACTAGGTTTATTGTTCGCTTCTTTACTTTACTTCAAAAAAATTGAAGTGAACAATAAACCACAGTGATTAATTTGGTTCCCAGTTTTACTGATGTAATTTTATATTTATTTTCTCACGTGTCCGAGTCCTGTAAGGTCTAAAGGAAATAAAGCAATATGATATTTGTTGATTTTTATCTCAAATGCACTTAACAGAACAGACACAATTAACAGAATCCTAAATTTTCCCTGATGAACATAGGTTATCACTTCTTCCACTAGTGGACAAAAAATTGAAGTGAAGAGAAATCAATAACACCTTATTTCTATTTGTTATAATAATTAACTGTATGAAATTTGACTTGTCTAAGTGGTTATTTTGTAAGCCTAAAGAAATAAAGTTATTGAATCTGAATCTGAATCTGTTATAGAATATTTTCCAAAAAGTTCGGGATCCGCATGAAAAGTTCAATATTTCATAAAAACCCGCGCGAAGCCGGGGCGGACCGCTAGTTTCATATAAATCGCTTTGCAAACTTCGGATTTTATCCCGTAATTTTTTGACTATAAATTAAAAAAGTGCGCAGCGTACCAATCAAAAATTATTTTAAATCTATCTTCTTCCTAAAACCTATTTCGATTGTTGTTTCGACCATTTACGGATGTTTTAGATTTATAGCTTTTTGGGATTTTCGTAGCTTTTAATTTATATATCATTTACCCTAGTTTTAATATGTACCTGTTAGGAACATGAAAGGCCAAATTTTATTCCTTTAGTTTTAGTTTCTCTATAAGTGAATTTCTGAATTCTTATGAAAAATATAAAATTAAAATATCTCAATTCTTATTCAGTCGAAACGAGTTTGTCTTAAATTAACATTATTTATTTACATTAACATATTTTCAATTATTGTCGAAATTGCAGTGTATTTGTAGGTAACTAAGACATAAGATCCTTCGATAATAATTTTAGATACTTATATTATTTTAACTCGGGCAAACCCGCAGTTACTCGTAGTAGTATCTGTACAATTAACAAACGTTCTAAACTAAACCCTCAGCGCGCTTGTTACACTCTCACTTGACGGATCTTGTTTAAAGCGAATAGAATCTATTCGTCTATTCAATAGACTTTCGTTAGACCACAATCTCACCGTGTGGAAAGCGACATAACGATGTACCTACTAATCATGAAGATCTTTATCTATTCTCTCTTGAAGAGACCCATGTTGTACTTCTGTTGGAGCGAAATGTTAGGCAAAAGTGAGAACACTTTTTAAGAATAATAATATGATACATGTATTCGTTTCGTAGCGTTGCTTTGTGGAATTTAGTGTTTAGTAGAAAAGTGGGTTGCGCGTCGAAGTCTTATGTATTCTACGACGGTCCATCGTAGGATCGTAGCACGTGCTATGAAGATCAACGTTAAAATGTGAATGCTTATGGGCAAGGTAGGGGGAGGGTAAGGGGAGAATAAGGGGAAGGTGGGATATATCGGAAAAGATGGCTAAATCACACAGTGATGAATTCACAATTCTCATATTTATGTCAATTCATAACGGTTGATGATGAAAGTAAATTGTAAAAACAATACTTATATAAAAGCTAGCTGAAACATAATTTATTTGTTCACGTAACTTGTTGGATAGTAGTCGATAGTGAGTATCTAAAATCTGGGTAGGTACATTGTACATAATTTTATATAATTTTTGACATATCTAAGTGCTTTGTATAAGTTTAAAGATGAAATAAATGACTTTTATAGAAAGTGTCAAAAACTCATCCAAAATAAATAACTATTAAGGATTACTTAAGCGGACGGTGAACGGGCTAGCGCCACTTACTTTGCAGGAAAAGAGCTTTCTAACGATTTAGCACTCATTTAGATTGGTACCGGTACAGGTTAAATACTTTTGTGCCCAATCACGCCCAGCATTCTTTACTTTTACAGTATTTAACTGAGCAATTCTGCGGTGAGCACTGAAACGATAAAAACGAGTTAAAATCTTAATGATTACTTATCAGAAACACACAATAAGCAATTTATTTCTGTGATGATCATCTTCAATATTGTAAATACGAAAGTTTGCTTGTTTGTTACTTATTCAGAGCCAAAACTGCTGAACGGGTTGGAAATTGTGTGTGCAGATGGATAGATTTGCATACATTGTAGAAGTGGGATAACATACAGGGCTCCTATACGTTATATTTATTCATGAAACACGCAAGCAATGCCACGTGCGAAAGCTACCTGGAACATACTGCTCCATTCACCCACACCTACTTGGAATTTTTTTGATTTAGGTTCGTACCTTACCTAAGTAATTCGGGTTTCCTGTTAAACAAAGTTTGAAGAAAAATTTTACGTTTCGAATGGTTTAAAATAAAACCCTTTTATACTTTTTCAAATTTAAAACTAAACTCGGTTTTGTCTACATTATAGAAATTAATTCTATCGAAATCTCGCTATTGTGTCAACTTTGCTCTGGAACACAATGGGGTCACGGAGCCGCAAGCGCTCTGAATATTGTTTTAGGTTATACTAGTATTATATTATCTGAGGTTTGGGTCTGACACACGGGAAAGATATGACCAATCTAATAGGACTGGATATTATTATATTCGGTGCTAGTATCCTATACAAAAAAGTATAATTAATAAAAGTATAATAGGTAGACCTTGGAATGTCCGTAAATTAAAGACATTATCATTGATTTCTTCACCTTTTCCTTTTATTAAATCGTTTTTAGATTTGTCAAAAGAAGATAAAAAAATATGATATAAACCCACACAATAAAGAATAAAAGAAAGTTTGAAATAGAATAAAAATGAACCGACAAAAACGTAGCGATAAAAATCAAACAAGAAACGAAATCTGCGCTCCAAAAACCCAATTTCCGGGGAAAAGCAAGACGAATACTGCGACAACAGGTACTCAATCAGTCCATTCAGAGCCAGAGGGGAATATACCTTTATTTTTAAGCTGGCCGAGGCTGGTGAAACTTAAGTTGGAATCAGTAAAGTTTAGAAAACGGTATTGACTCTTTTTCAAGTTTCACACACAGACATTGTCGTAGTCAGAGGCCTCTGGAAATATCCACACTTGAAATATAGGCAAAAGATACTTAGTGGCCGACTTCAGAATAAGGAGGATGTTGTCAATACGTCAGTCGATATTTGCGTCAGCACAATAGCTGATCATCCTCATAAAATAGGTTCAACCCAACAAAGTCTCGATCAAAGAATGACTCGTCTAGATTTTAGGAGTAACGTACCTAGGTATTTTATCATTTCTCTACTCCGCCTATACGCAGATGTTAATTGTATTCCTGTATACCTTCTTAGCTTTATATAAGTGAAAGTATCGCACAGCTAGGTAAGATGCGCACGAATGCGTGGGCGATGACATTTATCCGAGAAAAATTAACATACGCTGCGTAGCCGTGCGTAGCGTGGGAACCTTAGAACAAACATCCTACTGATTTGACACCTACTATAGCACTAGAGCTCTCATATCTGATTTCGTCAAAGTAGCACAACTGACTTAAATTTCGATCAATTCAGTTTTCTAAGCTCGATCATTTACTTTTGTTGCTAGATTATACAATAGCTTGTGAGGGTTTCGGGTTGAATGCTGCTTGTCAAAGTGGCCCGTAGGCATGTAAACAGAAATATACCAAACCCCACCTTTGACCTAGCCTGACAAATCTAAGTGCGGGCTAAGAAAAGGGCACCTACTCCTTTCTCTCGGCTCTTATACAAAAGTACATCTTTATTGAAGTAAATATTGAGGTAAAAGGGTTTTACATTTTTGGTCTCTAATGGGGAAGGAAAGTAGACGCGTTCCAAACAGGTGCTGGTATATCCGATTTCTAAGTTGGGTGTTTAGGATGTTTGTTTTTACCAATTCACGCTAAAACTACTGAACAGTTTGGAAGAAATTTTGCATGGATGTAGTTTAGACATAAAATAGTAAAATATGTCCAAGAGTCCTGTAAGGTCTAAAGGAAATAAAGCATTTTGATTTTGATTTTGATTTTGAATCCCATGTTTTCTGAGACATAAATAGTAAGTGAATCTAATCTGAAGAGCTCTAATCCGAAGATTCTACGTATTTGTCCACCAAGATCTCTTTTAGGAGCAAGGCATAAGGCCCTACCGTAACGCAACTAAAGACCATGAGTGTAATAATAGGTCCAGGTAATAATTATAATGAACCAAAAAACAAAAACGGGAATCAATCCCTCAACGGAGAAAGAAAAATAATTGTTGGATCTGGAAGTGGTAGGTACAAGGTTTTGCTGTTAATATTAATACTTTTGAATTTTCATGTTGAATTTGTGAATGTTACTGTACTATGTACTTAGTATGGCTTTTTTTTGTTGGCAAAAGTCTAAATAATCACATAGTATCCCTATGTTTTCAAAAAATACCTTTCATTTGATCGTTCCTTAGAAATCCCCTACTTACGTTTTTTCTTTACCTTTTCTATTCAGGGACTTATCTGACTTATATATTAGTGTAGCTACGATATAATTGACTTATAACATAAGTACACTCAAGTAATTGCATGTTTTCCTATTCTTACTTGATATTTCCTCGAGTTCATGTTTGTTGAGAAATATTGCCATGTAGTAGTTCTTTTGTTCCGTATAAGTCAACCCGTATCATCATTTTCAAGTTTTTGGTTAGATATTGGTGGTTTAGAGCTACCGTGGAAACAATGGAAATAATTACTCCAACGATGATAGCTCGCAACTGATTTATTGATAAGATTTAGGTAAAAATTAAGGTCTAATGCGTAACAAACTTACATTCAATTGTAAATTAGAATCCAGACGAAGCTAAGATTTTGAACAATACTTTGAAGAAGTCACACGCACTCCCATATATATCATAGCAAAATCTTCTATTTAACTTCACTTTCAATGTGTCACAAAAGGAATTGACACATACGAGTATTTCAAGATTTTTCAGAATGTTTTACACTTTCAGAAAAGGTATATAAGGCCATTTGGGACGATAAAGTTTGAGTTTCATAATAAAGCTAAGTTGTGGGCTGTATTGCTTTTGATTTGATACTTGGTGTGAGTGTTAAGAAGTTTCAGATATCTACAAACAACTCACGTTTGAGGGCTGCACTAACGTTTACCTCGTGTATATAAGCTGGAAAACGAAAAGATCGCTAAAGAATCGTTTTGAATTTTGTGTCAAATAGGAAAATATTTGTATCAGGAAATTGAAACACATCACATAATGCTTTTTAGAAGAGTTAATTATTTTGATCTTTGTTGATGTATGGTTTAATTATAATATTTGTAACGTGTTACGCGTTTAGCACGAAATGTAGCATGGACTACTAAATCATCAATCAGAGTTCTAAATCATGCAAATTTACGTGAAAAGGGTTTCAGTAATTCCAGACTCTTTCTTTCAGGAATTTTAGATTCTTTCTTTCAGGAATTTCAGACTCTTACTTCAGCTGATCTCGAGAAGCTTTTTTACACTTAAGTCCACGCTAAGGAAATCGCGAGCGGGTCAGCTAGTTGTGAATACGACGATTGCAGTCGCCCTAAAAGCTTATTGTGTCAGTATGGTATTAACTATTCCCTGTCTGTATTGATACCAATATTATAGAGAGGATATATTTGATTGTTGGTTTGTTTGAATTGGCTCCGAAACTACTGGATGATATGATAAATTGTTTCAATTAATAGAATCCCACATTATCCCTGATGAACATAGGCTATAATAGATAATTTTCAATAAAGTTAGGGATCCTTAGGAAAACTTCAATAATGTAATCCAACGTTAATGTGTGGATGTGAAAAAAATTTAAACTTTTGTTCCCCGTGCGAAGCCGGGGCGGACAGCCAGTTAATAATAATAATGTTGACAATCCACATACTTAAATAAGTTATAAGCTTATAAGTATACATCTAACTGAACCTGTCATAGACAAATAAGTACTACCTGCCCTCATAAACAAAAAACTTTATGCTGCTTCAGGACACACGAGCCCTTGACAAAAAAGATTTAACTAGAAATTCTACAAGCAAAACATATTAGTAATGCTGTTATCATCGCTAATGGAAGCTTACTGATACTTTATTTATAACTAGTGATTGGGTCGGCCACGTTCGCGCAGAATCATTTACGTTAATCCATTTTCCATTATGTTTCGAGAGCGCACAGAATATTGTTTTACTAAACTACGTGGATACCTACCTCGTAGGTGCGTTCGGCGATAATTGGAGAGAATACGGGAAGTGGGTTAGTGGATTAAATTAGGTTACTCTTAAGCAGGTTATTCGGAATGTGCCCGGACTTTCAATGTGGAAGTGTAGGTTTGAATCCTATTAAACCGACGTGAGTGAGACCATCGAAGAAATGCTTCGGTAGGTAGAAATTGGTCAAGCGTGGCTAGAGTCTCACGGTACCTATTATTATCAATTTGCACTGCTACACACACATATTTTTTATTTATTGATAAACAATCCTTTGTATTGCAGAGCTTTATTTGTATATTAGTTTATTTTTACAGTTTAATTTGAGGTCTTTTATACAAAACTAATATTTATATTATTGTACGTTAAGTACACGTGTAATAAGCGTATATTTAACAAATTGTATGTATGTGTTATAATAAGTGACAAATTAAGAATTTACTGCTATTACTTAGGTACTTAATTTCATAAATACAGGGTGGCGCAATAGAACGTGCAAATTTTAAAAAATGTTTAAAAAATAAATACAAAAGGTAAAGTAAAAATAAAACTGGAAACTTGTAAAGGAATAACTGAAGTTTATTTTTTAAAAATAACATCATCTAAATGATGTCCCTCTCTACGACGGCACTCCTCTAACCGCAAACGGCAATTATTTAAAACTTTCTCCAATAATGCTGGTGTAATTGCTGCCATTTTCCTCACGGATATTCTCCTTGAGCTGATCGATCTTTTTTGGATTATTACTGTAGAACTTGTGCTTGAGGTATCCACACAAAAAAAAGCCAGGAGCTGTCAAGTCTGGACTGCGTGGGGGCCATGGGATGTTACCTCTTTTCGAAATCGATCTGCCAGGGAACATCAGGTTTCACAACCGCCATGGAGTCATTTGAAGTGTCACTGGTAGCTCTATCTTGTTGAAACCAAGTCCTAGAATTCACTATTCTTAAATTTTTAAGTTCTGGAGTCAAAACCCCTTCCAAAATTGCGAATGGTGTTCAGAACCTCGCTCCTCAATACGTCGAGTGTGAAAACACCGCGCTAGTTTACGCCGCGCGAGAGATAAGCGAGCGACTTTGATTCGAGCTGGACTTAACCGCGTGCTCATCAAAGTGAGGCTTGGAACGGCGCGCTATTTGAAGTCGAGTCTGAGAACGTCGTGCCAGTCGAAGGCGCCTGCAGTTGCTGCGACACTGAGCGACATATTTTGTAGAAGCGCTGTTTCCGATCCGATCTCCTCGTACCGACTGCATAACTCTCTCAATATTGTCTTCGGTCCTAGATGTTCTGGGACGACCTTTTACTTGTGGTTTAAACTTTGAACCGGTCTTTTCAAAACGCTGTACCCATATTTTTATTAAATTAGCACTTGGAGCTTCACTAATTCGTCTTAGTCCATATTCAGAAAGATATCGTCGCCTAGTAGTACGCAAGAACGAGAGTTCTCGTAAAAGGCGCGCACGCAAAATGCGCAACGCTTCCCGTCGAAGTTACTCATAGTGACTAAAACTCCATGAACTCGCCTACCCAACGATGTAGGCTTCCCACCGTCCGCAATGATTTTACCCCGAAAAAAAAATAAGATTCAATATGCACGTTCTATTGCGCCACCCTGTACTACGAAATGATTTATTTATTTAATTACTATGTTAGGGAAAGTAGCTAGTGACCATAAGCCTCTCTCAAACGTCGAAACTAGTAGTCCTGTGCCACCTCCATCGATCGACTCCACGCAACAACATGTCGTACCCCACGCAGGATTATAGTTGATTAAGTACAGAGTGTGCAAAAACACGTCTATGAGATGGATTTAGAGCGGAAAGACACGATATGGTTTTCTCTTGAGTGAGAAGAGAAATCAATTACAAATTATTAACTAGCCGTGTAATGGTTCTTTTATAACACATTCCAGGATCTAATGATTATTTCCTTATAATGTATACATATACATTATTGACTATATAACGTGATATATTTCAGAAATTCTGTCATAAAACAAATTTCGAATTACAAAATTGCACGTTGCACACTCTTAGCATCGTATCACATGAAAGTAGGTAATTTCATTTTAATTCGCAAATTTGTCCGAGGACTAAAAATTTTAATAGTAAATTGGACTTTAGAGGACTATAATAATACTAACAACTTAACAAAATGGATGGACTCATTTGTTACAGTTTTTATTGGAATTTGTGTCCGGCGCGAGCTTTTATAATTTCTCAACAATCATTATTATTGATCCCCGTAATTTTGATAAAACTTGATAGTCACTGTCAAAATTACAGTTTTACGGACATTTAATATATTGTCTATACTAATAAAAAAAGGAAAGATTAGATTGTTTGTTTGATGGAACTGAATAGGCTCCGAAACTACTGCACCGATTTGAAAAATTATTTTATTATTAGAATCCTATATTTTCCTTGATGAACATAGGATAAAGAATATTTTTCAAAAAGTTGCATAAAAATTGTTTAATCCCCGTGCGAAGCCGGGGTGGACCGCTAGTTATCAATAAATTACTAAAGAACTACCTATTAGTCTAAGTTGTTTTGGGTATGGGTAACTAACAGGTTGTATAAATAAAGCGGTTTCAAATTAGTTTATTCGCTCAGTAACGCTGAAATTAATCCTGGGTATAATTCATGAGTGGCGAGCGCTGCTAGGGACCTACTTCAGGGGGAGAGGGGGGGACTCATACGTCACTTCCACGAGACCGTACTTCAAACAGACCAAAAAGCGTCATTTACCATTATTACTTATCACTTAACTTTAAGCTATCCTTTGAATCCGCATACCGCATTGCTTTATGTAGGTCGAGATGTGTTTTTGTCAGTTTTATTATTTTAATAGAAACGTTTATGAGATTTACTTCTGTAATTCCATTGTATTTTTTTGAGAAACAGCTGAGAATCTTGCTAAGGGGCTTGCAGGTAAGCCTTCAGTGGTTTTAGAATAAATATGCAAGAAAATCAACCCACTACAGCAACTCAAAGCTCCGTAGCAGAACAAAGATGAAGAAAGTTCAAATAAATTCGGACATTATTTGAGGGAATGAGTAGCGACAATTGTGGGCGGCCAAGGGCGGATAAGCATAAGTCACTGTCAGACTCCGGTCTGCCGACGCTTTTTTGCTCATTTGCTTCGTTTGTGCTCGCAACAATGATAAAATGTGTGTAAAGTGTGGAATCAGTCTGCGTGGATTTTACTTTGAACTTAATACTAAAGGATTTTCAAAGGCTGTGAGTTAAGGCATGAAAATAATGACGTGAATATGAATAAGTATGCGATACGTGCTGGACTGCGGAACTCACGTATGATTTGGGTTCGTGCCGAAAAGACTATCGAAGCGAATTTACTAAGCGTAATAGGTAGGTATGTATATCTACAATTGAAGGTCCTTATAGAGGCGTAAGTATAGATTTGACGGTAACACTTGCTTTTTTACGGTAGCATTATTTAGGTAATATATTGTCAGGACTGACCAAAATGGCATGCACCTGCATGCACTTTAAAATGAATACGGAATTCACTAGGTTGATTTTTGTTGACCGTCGATAAAACGAGATGTGCATATTTTTATTCATTCGTACATTGACCTCGCGAGGTCGTGTCCGTCGTGATTTGCAGTCGCTGCGGCGGCAATTTGTCATATTGGATTAATACCTATATCCGTTAATGCTTATACCTATAACAGACCAACGTGATCGAGTTATGACATCACCAATAGAGAAAACAAAAGCTTTGAGAGGCGGTGCATTTAATTTTACGCAGTGAGGTTTTTGAACTTATGAATAAAACATGAAGACATGGATATCCTACCAGTTAGCTATCGGTTAAGCATCGGCAAGGCCACGATAGGTACCTAACAATAATAAAAATAACAGGTACCTAGGTACGTAGACCGTTATAATGTTGGATAAGAACAAGTTCTAGCATAATTTCTCACATATTGCATACGCATACCTTGCGTCTACTCATTTTCATGGAGTGTCAGGCACATTTATCATCTCTTGTGTCCTGACGGGGGCACATTCACAAAACGTTTATTCGTATAAATTTGCACAGATTCTGGACGTGTAGGTATAAATCGGGGTTCCCACACTACGCTAATGGTTCTCCCTTAATATTAATAGCAGCTTGGTGAGGTTCTCTTATTTCTTTGCACTGTAAATGTTTGCTCACAAAATCTTGTAACGGGTACCTGCCTCATTATTTGAAAATATTTTACTTGATACCAACGGAACACTCTCGTAATGTTTGCCTGCGGCCCTTGTTTGAAAGACGTATTTCCAGAAGTTTTGGGTTTCCGTTTATAGGTAATTTAATTAGGTTTTTTGTAAATTAAATATTTTAATTATAATTATATACAGACGGTATATTATAGAGGTACGGGTTAAATAAACTAATACGGAAATGCTTCCAAAAGGTGTCCGCCCACTTAAAATAAATAAAAATAAGCGTGGGTTAGAAGCCCAACAGTAGTGGTAATTCAATTAGTAATTTGAATTTTTTATAATTAAAAATCAAAAATTTATCAACATTAAAATTACTTATTACGTAATGAAGCCAATTCAACCAGTCTATTGTGCCAAAGATAACGAGACACTATATCAAATCAAATCAAATCAAATCAAAAATGCTTTATTGTACACCAGAAATTGAACACAACAAAAGACATTACATAAGACAAGTACAATGGGCGGCCTTATCGCTTAGAAGCGATCTCTTCCAGGCACTATACTGATACCTGTCGTCACTGTGTCATAACAGTCACAATTGGGGCCGAATAACGGAGTGTATGCATTCTAATCAGTACACGTTTCGCCTCTATGAGCTTAAATGATGCGGTCGTATCTATGTAGGTAAATAAATATCTGAGCTCCCTGATCGTTTTGTTGCTAAATAACTACCTACCCGCACCGGTAGCATGAACACTATAGACATGGTTTTTGTTTTGACAAATCGGCTTCTCTATAGTAGAGCTATAATGCAGGGGGCATTATAGCCTGTGCAGACATGTTGGCGGCCTTAATTTTGTGAAAACAGATATTTGAACGTTGTTCACCATAAAATATAGGTTAACTTTCCAAGTTTATAAATCATTTATGGATGGGAGTTAAAAATCAGGAATCAATGACCAAGAAAGCCTTCCCGTGTCGCCAGATACGGGTATACGCAGACTACCCATTTGCGAGAGAATGAGATTTTTTAAACCAACTATTTGTATTACGTCGTCCTCGGAATCAGGATCCAGACACAAACAGGAAAAATATTTAAACTTGAACCTTGAAAATCCAGCTCTTGATATATGCACGACTATGAAGTTCCCTAATTGTGACAGGTGATTGAATGAAGACTTAAATGATGGAATTAAGTATATCTATATCTATACTAATATAATATTATAAAGAGGAAAGATTTGATTGTTTGTATGTTTGTTTGTTAGTTTGTTTGTTTGAATTGAATAGGCTCCGAAACTACTGGACCGAGTTAAAAAATTCTTTCACCATTAGAATCCTTAATTTTCCGTGATGAACATAGGCTATATAATATTTTCAAAAAAGTTAGGGATTCGCATGAAAAATTCAATAATTGAACCGTGGGCTGTATATTCAACCTCTTTTTCTATAATGGCGCGTCAGAATAGAAAAAGAGGTTGTATAGCGCACGGTGCTTGCTTTTTCTCTACGGCCAGTGTCAGTTTTGGAATGTCGAGTCAATGTCAAAAACCCGAATGCTGTTTAAAAAAGTAAAGATCCGTATGAAAACTGTGAAACCCATCGTTTTAGTGTGTATAATTTCTGAAATTTTTGTTTAATACCCGTGCGAAGCCGGGGCGGGCCGCTAGTCATAGATATATGTAGTTACTATTGAATGATAAAGATACCTATTTGAATAATAAAAAGGACTTCAGTTGTTATCGAGCCGAAATCGTATGAATCGAAGATTAATTTTGGCGACTTTTCCATGAAAAAGTATTAGAAATTAGATAATAATATACAAACTTTACCACAGCAGATTGAGTAATCTGTCCTACTTTTTATGTGTAATGCCGCGGGAAGAAGCATGTAGAAAATAATACAACAGAAATAATATAAAAAAGTAAAGTATTAAAAACGCGTACTTTAATTCACGAAAAAGGAGAAGTAGGAGGTAAATAGCCATCGTTAGTTTTTACGGTGGCACACCCGATCATGCGCATCTGAAATGTTTGACCATTTCACAGAAAATGTTTTCCAATAACATTTCAATGGCTTGTTAGGTAATTTTGTAATTTGACTTTCCAACTTGACTTTTCATAAATGTACGTAAGTGTTTCATATAGGCTTCCCGATTTCTGGCCACACAGATGGTGATACAGATACCTGATTTAGCTATGGTTTCCATGAATTCTTAAACCATAGATTGAATTGAGTTTAACAGCGAATCAGAATAAAATGAATAAATAAATAATGCTTGATAATCCACACAGAATAATTTAGCCCCAACAAGCTTGGCATAGCTTTTGTTGTGATAGTATATGTATAATGTATGTATATTACATAAAGATATTTTTTATTATAAGTAGAAAACGACCAGATTACCGGGCACTAATACATATCTGCAGATCAAACATTTATTTGTGTCTTGAGGTGGGACTCGAACCCGCTACCTCGCAGGCGGACCTTCGTCCACTGCGCCACAGAGGTCAGTGATCCTATGTAGATAGTGTATAAGTAGTGTATTGTTAATTCAGTAGAGTTGTATAGACAATAACCAGAGGGACCAGTTGTATTGTATGAAGGGTCTGAATTTAAGTATTTTGGTGAAAACAGGCCTTGGAATATTGAAAATAAAATTAAACTAGTTTCCAGCTCGCAAGTTTCAGTCTCTGGGTTCGTTGTAAAATCACAAGGATACTACAGAGACGTTATCGTTAGAGATAATGAGGTGTACGCGATGATGCCAAAGAAAACAACTTCATTTTAATACTTCAGTGCCTCAGTGGGTGCGGGCGTAGGTTCTAAGGAAAGGGACCGGATAACAACGTGAATTGTATTTAATAACGTAAATGTTATGGTTGTGAGCTAGTTACGTAATTCCTTTACACTGCTAGACGTAGGCCTATTCATTTGTCTTTGTCTTGTTTAACGTTAGTACTATATAGTTATTCTGTGGTTTGAAGAACTTCTGACCCTGTATGACTTATGTAAAAATTATTTCAGCATTGTGCATAGACTGTAAGAATTATCCTACAGCTACACTGCTTAATACTACTATCAAAAAATGCTGTTTTTCAAGGATTCTTTTTAAATATCTCTTGATAGGTGTAATCCAGTACAACATTCTGTGTGACCTGCGAATTGTTGTTTTATTAAAGCTTGTACAACTATTCATGATGAAAGGTCCTCATTTGCTTCTTTCAACTAATTCAAAATGTAGCTTATATATTTCATTTCATGATGCTATTCGGTTGTCGATTGTCCAACATTATTTATTTACTTTATCAATCAAGGTGCGGATAATCAATGGCTGATTACCGTTCACTCGACGACATCGTAAAAGAAGCTGTGCATCTTTGGATCGCCGTCGTTTTTTACCTATACAAAAAGCAAAAAACAAGAGATTTGCAGGAGAAGGGTGAAGTTTTCATTTCTGAAAAATAAACACTCAATGAGTTATTACCGAATGAAGGCGGAATGGTTCGGTGAAAACATTTTGACCCTCAAATTACTGAACTGAATAGGCAATTCAAATAATCAAAAGGCCTTTGAAATTCAAAACTCGTAAACATAAAGAAAGTCTTCAAAAGTATTAATTTATATTTTCAATTTAGTAATACAAGAGTTGCTGGAAACGAGTTTTGTTTCTGTAACACTTTAAAATACTCGTATAACAAAAATAGCTAAGTGCTTCATTTACGTGGAACCTCGATACAACGATGATGTTTAATAGGTAAACTGTCGATACTAGATGTCTATTTAAGGGGAAATAAAATACGGCAACTTCACAAAGTTGCCGCATTTTATAATTTATGTAAGAAGTGTTGGATGCCTTGACGATTTCAAGATGCATGATTTATTAGACCGAATTCATGAACTGTTTTCATGATGACTGAATTCATAAGCAGTTTTAGTATACTTTAAGATTTGTGTTTTTTTAATTGTTATTTTCTTTCGGAATTTCAAATTCTTTTTCATAAATAATATAATTTTATTATAAATGGGCCGTTTAGTGTGCACAGAAAGGTAATTGGCTTAGCTCGTTTTCATTTGCACTTGTCACGGAATATTTTCCATTATCATAAGATAAACGAGGTGTTGGCTGACATACATAATCTTATACAGAACGAATATGAGATTACACTTGTCAGCCAAAATACGCCGCGAACTATAAAAGACAACCGAGGAAAATAATATATTCTAAAATGAAACGTCTTCAGGAAATTACAGGGACATTTGTAATGCTGCAAGATGATATAAATTAGATTTTGCTTCTGTGAGAAAACTGGAAAACCTGAAGACCGTTTAGGTTTTCCACAGCTTTCTCATCTAGATCCAGACTGATTTCTATAATTTTATTATGATTACGAACTTTGTCGAGTAAATTTTACCGTTTCTTTCTTTTTGTTGTTGTTGAAATATGTTTTATGGAATATATTGGAATTTTTTGATACTGATGCCATAAACATTGACATAATTTGTGTTCTATCAAATCAGTTGCGCTTTTAAAATGAATTTGTCATCTTTCACGAAGGTATATTTTTGCTTGATAACATTAATTACATATTTAGAGTGATTAGAGAGAGTCTGGTCAAACAAAATAATTATTTTGAATAAATTGCAGTTAATTGTCATACAGATTTTGTAAAATTTGTAACGCTGTAAAACTATTTTAGATTTACTTGTGTGTATTCTAGAGGCAGTCGCCGTGTGGTGCCGGCATAGAATTTCACCACCCCAACTCTTCCCGTGGGTGTCGTAAGAGGCGACTAAGGGAAACACACCAGGGGGCAGGCAGCAGCGCCTTCTGCAGAACAACTACACCGAACTGCGATCCCAACCCGCATGCCCAGCGTGGGGATTATGGGCAATTACCCCCAAATAATGATGCCATCTATGGCACTCATTAGGGGAGGCCTATGTCCAGCAGTGGACTATTATAGGCTGGTGATGATGATGATGATGATGATTCTAGAGGAGTGGTTTAGACTTACAAGCGGACGCCCCCGTCTGAAGGTGCAAAACCAAAAACATAAAAATTTAAATATGTTAGTGTAAATTGATTACATCCCTCAAAATTATTCTGCTACAAACAAACAGAAATTTAGAAGTTCTACAGACCAAAATATTTATTGTGCTGATCAAACATCTACTAATTATTTTCAAATCTAATTATAAACTTATGCTATCCAAATAGATTTTAGCTGACTAAATATTTAAAATAAATTAATTTCCTTTATAATATAAGTAAAATGTATGGATCTTAAATCCTCACCGTACCAGTTCAACATTTCATTGCAAAACATCAAGTTTGTACCTGTAAATAACTTGCTCTAGGTACTTAGTTGTTTCAGTCCACAAAGTAGGCTTCAGTGGTTGGTGTTGACAGTGCGACTCCGGGGAAGTACTTAAATGGGTTAAGTGTGGACAGTCCATTAAGTCTTCCCACAACGAGTTACAGTTTAAACGTAACATGTTTTTCTGCTCAGGACAGACGAAGAAATGGAACGAGACTTTTATTTCGGTCACTAGAGTCACTATGGAAAAGATTAATCTAAAAAAATTGTCTTTTTTTCATTTTCAGATAACCTTTTTGGGCCAGGGGTGATTTTTAATTTTATTTATATTGGATAGGCATTTTTTATGCACTATACTGAATCAAAGCCACGCTACTCCATTAGAAAAGGAAAAGTAATTTCAGCAGGTAAAAAAGTCAAATTCGTAGATTTTTTTGCTTTAGTTATGACGTGTCCGCTTTGTTTTTGTTTTCGGAGCAAAACTGAAACTCTGATAACGTGAGTTGAGACATTTTGAGAGTGGACGTGCAAAGCTTTTATTTCGTCCTGGTATTGTTGCAAGAATGCTGAGCGCGCCGCGAGCCTCTCTGAATGTTAATCAGCGCAGCCCGAGATCGGCCGTCCATCAGTTATTCATGCCATAACGATGTTTCGACAAAGTCTTTTAGCGGGACCTATTGCTTTTATTTCGGTAATGGTATAAAGTTTCCAGTGTCAACAAAATAAGCTCTTTAATAAATACTTGCGGGTCCGTAAAGTTAAATATTCTTTTTATTCTTAGATGATTTATAAAAGTCTGGTATTTGTTTTCTAAGCTATACTATCCTATATATGCTTAACTAGTCCGTTAAGTGAGAGTTTCTTTTATTGTTAGATTATTTATAAAGGGTGGGTATATTTTATTCTAACTATACTATCCGTAGAACATTAATGTTAAACAATGAAGCCTTTTCTAAAATACCGCGCCAATCGGTCAATAAATATAGCCCATATATTTCATTATCTCATCATACGAGTATACATATAACATAATTATGTACTACATAAAAAATATGCCTATTTAATGCCTAGCATCCGAATGCTGGTCCAGAGCCATGCGGCACCCTCAAGGCAGATCACGTCAGAGGAGACTTTGCATTAAAGTGAGCAGAAGACATGATTGGCGCAAGACCGCCAGGGGTACCGTGATAAAGTACAGGTCTTTATTCACACAGACCGGTACACTATACTATACACTGGAGACTGGCCGCCGTGGCCAATATACGGCTAGAAGTTGCTAGAGGCCAATATCATCAGATAGATAGCATATCATATATTATACAGGGTCGAATTTTGTAATGCCACCTGGAGGGAAAGTACCTACTCATAATACTGTAGATAGAAAATTCTACTCAAAGAAAACATTCCTTTAATTTTCAAAAGAAAGAAAACTGTTTGTTAGAAAGATTTCATCCTTATTATTGACCCTAACGATCTATGCAATAAAAGTACAGGGTGTAATTTTTACAGATTTTAGTCGGTTTGATTCCCGGGTGTGGCAAGCGAATTTTCGAAAATCTTTGAATGCAGTTTTGTTTCTTTTCAAAATTAAAGGAATGTTTTCTTTGAGTACAATTTTCTAACTACAGTATTAAGAGTACTTTCCCTCCAGGTGGCATTACAAAATTCCACCCTGTATATGAATTCTACTCTATAGTAACTTTTATAGAAACAGCTATGAAGGTATTCGAAATCGTTGGTCTATTCGCAATATGATGTTGCAGATACTACAGTATACTATAGTGAGTGAGGTACCGTTGACATGGCTCGAATCGGATCAAGTATACAATATACCTTATAACACTGTTGGCAATAACAGGCCAACTAATCTAACATCCCGGCTTTGTACAAATCCTATCAAACATTTGTTTTCACCTGGAGATTGAATTTCGTAGACTACCAAAATTATCTATCAGTTATCCACGGATAAGGCTAGGTCTTTTTGACATGTTGTTGACTATGATTAATTTGCTCAATTTATCGGGTAGAGCCATAACAGTTTAAATTCTGTGCAACAGTATGGAATTTTAGGTAGGTATAAATCTAACTCAACGAAGGACAGTCGATTGAATGCTCTGTCTGTATATATATATATATATATATATATACTTATAATATAATATATATATACTTATATATATATATATATATACTTATATATATATATAAATACCAACTTGGGCACTAAGTTGATCCAGCCTGACTCCCATGCATTACTGAGTCCACCTTTTCCCCCATATTACTCGACTCCGGTTGCATAGATCTTACCCGGAGTGGCAACGGCGCAATTTTGAAAGCGACGTTGCCAAACGTATTCATCGAAAAAGTCATGTACTTGACATTTTTACCGTAGGTAACAATCTCGAACTCAATCGACTCCGTAACGGCTAAAATTCTGAAACGTTTAATCACTTGTTGGCTCCAATTTATATACCAAATCCAAAGTCGTATGTTGATCTGATCCATTTATACTATCAAAATTAGAGCTTTGTTTGATCCGACAAAACGAAATTGTATATTAAATACAATTCAGTATTTGTTGGCTCCGTATATTATTAATATGTGCAGTGCTTCATACATTGCTGCATCCGTACAATGTGAAGGGCGCGGGGGACGGGGAGCACCGAACGCGAAAGTAACCAGTACTTCATAGAAGACATGGATGCAAATAAATACTTACATTAAGGCTCCGGGTACGGATGAAGTTCCTTAACCATTTTTGGAAATAATTGTTTAACTCACAAATAATAAGAAAACGTGTTTTCTTTAAAAAATCAGATTTGGTATAATTTCAATTCAGCGAAGTGTTTTGAAAAAAAATGTTGTAGGAACCTAAATAATTACTATTCTAATACAAATAATAGCAGATCACGGTGAAAGTATCCTTAAATTACAAATTATTTTGGTATTATGTTCGTTAGGGAAATTCATCTGTGCCCGGAGCCTTAACGAGATTTATAAACAAAGAATTAACAGATAGAAAAACCAAAAGCAAAAAATACCACCAACTAAACGTAGTTTAAAATTTACCGAGAAACACCTTTTTCAATAAATATTTAGTTTTGAAAATTTTTTTAGTACATTATTTATTAAAAGATTTATGTACCCGGAGCCTTAACAAGATTTATAAATGAAGAATTAACAGATAGAAAAACCAAAAGCAGAAAATACCATTAGCTAAACGTAGTTTAAAATTTACCGAGAAACTCCTTTTTCAATAAATTAATTAGTTTTTTAAATTTTTTTACTACATTATTTATTAAAAGATATAAGTGCCCGCAGCCTTAACAAGATTTATAAATATAGAATTAACAGATAGAAAAACCAAAAGCAGAAAATACCATTAGGTAAACGTAGTTTAAAGTTTACCGAGAAACTCCTTTTTCAATAAATTAATTAGTTTATTTAAATTTTTTCACTACATTTTTTATCATTAAAAGATTTAACAGGTAGAAAAAGTATCAGTAGAAAATACCACTAACTAAACGTAGTTTAATATTTACCAAAAAACTTATTTTAAATTTACCTAATTAAGTAATTATTTTATAAAAAAATTAAGTACCTATACATTATTTATTATATGGCAAAAAAGCCTTTTAAAAAAATTACAATCATCTAACTAAATTAGAGTTATTATTTACAATTGAAACAATTGAGCTAACCACAGACTGTTGGAAACAAACTACAGGTAGATCAACTGATCCATATCAATACCACTTGTAAGTTTACACAAGATGCTGGCTGCATTGCATCGCTGTATGGCAATGCTTATTAAATGAAATTAATATCGTGTTTGTGCTTTAATAATATTGTTGAAGGTATTATAGAAAGTGAAAAAAATTATATTAAGCATAAAAAAGTTGTTGGTACGTTTTTGAACACTCATTGAAATTTACTTTGAACAGACTTGATTTTTGAATTTACTTTGAAAAATCAGATCTTGTATCCGCGCGTTAGTTATTAAACTTGAAACCTATCAAACAAACATGCTTTAAACAAATCTGCTAGAGAGGTATTATAATATCAGCAGAGAATTAAACTGATAACAATTAAAATGTTAGATTTATGTAAAACGAAAGGCTGAGACTGCAAGTAACCAATGACAGAGCTCGGTGGGCTCTGATTGGCCCATTTGAATCGGATCAACTTGTGCTAAAATGCCAAAAAGGTGGATTTGTATAAAAACCACGTAATTATTATTATTACTGACGGTGACACTGTTGGCTCCGTTTGGAGCCACGTATTAACGGTGAAGTGGCAATGGATCAACAAATACTAACCGGATCAACAAGTGAAAACGGATCAAATAATTACTACCTATATGGCACGTTTGATCAACTAAGTGCCCGTGGGGATATCTATATATATACTTATATATATATATATATATATATACTTATAATAATTATAAGACATTATCATCTTCAAAAATGGACATATATATATATATATATATATATATATATAATTATAATAATATAATAATTGTCACCCATCATGCGCCAGGTTTGACTACATGGTTGTAGGAACCTAAAACTTATATTTAGGTTCAAACTTCTATTTCCGATTAAGTGGTCGTTTTCCCCAAAAAATCATAAAACGGTACCATTTATAGTACCGTAAGCAAAGATGTTATATCTTTGCTTATTGTAAAGAGCTTTACTGTGAATATTCAATATCTAAATTCTATTTCTTTCCTTTGGTTGTCAGTAGCACAAAGCTCTCGTAAACCTCTCTCGTACACATCGCTATAGCTCGAACAAAGCTTGTTTACCTGCAAACATTGGTGCTTATTCTAACTCAACATAGGTGTGTGCTTTCCATCTATGTAGGTTCTTTCGTTCAATCTATTTATGGTTTAATATAGTGAGAAAATGCGTACAGTACAATTTGATAACCTACTTTCTAGCCTTTTCATGCATTATTTTCAGGATTTTCCGCTAAGATAACGATTTTCTTAAATTTCGTACCACCTCGTACCAGCCAAATTCATTAGCTATGTAAATTACGAACAGCAGCGTGTTGAATCATTTAACTTTTTACCTTTTACTGTTTGCTAGTGCTATATATGGACCCACGTTAAAAGTCTAGTTCCAACATGGTGTGACAACTAAGATATAAGAGAAATCATAATTTTTAAAATTTGAAAGTTAGTAACATATGACCGGATAGGCTTCAAATCTACCTACATACTGTGAAAAATAAACAAATAAAATTTACCCGGAAAACGGGTTTCAGTATTTTCAAGAGAACCCATAAAATGGGCTGAATCGGGATATTTATTATAAAAACAGTTTTTGGGTTTTAGCTGATTTTGAGAAGATTATTTACCCTAAAGTCCACGCAAATTAAATTGCTTGGAAAATGGTTTGTGACATAACATTTAGTTCAACATACCTTCCAAATTTAGTTTTTTTATTTACTTCTAGACTTTCTTAGACATTAATTTGTTTTTAGAGCCCTCTACGCAACCGTAGCAGCATGCTCTATTGGTCGTTCCTTAGCAAATGAACAGTTAAATATGAATATTACAATTAGTTTAATAGGTCAAATACCTAATCGTTATCGGTTTGTTTTTATGTTAAATTATTTGGTTAGTTTCAACAGTGCAACAAAGTGTTTTCTATCTAATTTATAGTGTGGCGTCTTTCGCCATATAAATGTGGTCGTAACAATCTTAATGAATGAAACATATTGACCTCAGGCACTTGATGAAATTTACATTAAACTGAATAGACCTGCGGTCAGTAAGACTGAATGACGACTACCCACAAAACCACACCTTGTTGGAATTAGTTATATTTTCTGTGTAGACATTGCTGGTCTTTTATTTTGGAACAGGGCGGAACTATACTTTATGCAGTTTATCTTTCAAGTAGTTGACAAATGTGGCTCGTTTGCGCCTCACCCTCTATTTACCTATATAATATGCCTGTACATAAATAACACACTATCTGTTGCTAGTGTTGTAGACGCTGTATGATTGATGACAGCACTGGGGTCCAATTAAACTTGTCCCGTTTACTGACAACGTAGAATTTATTGCTATGGATGCTGTGGCATATTGCTGAGTTTAGCTGGCCTAGTGGGTTACCTGACATCTATTCTAACGTAAAAAGTGGTTCGAAGAGTTTGGCCCGCCGCCATTTTCCTTTTTTTTTTAATTAGCGGCACACGGTAGAACAGTAATCACTATAGTCCTAAAGCGTCACGTGAGCGTCACATTTCAGAATTATCTGCAAAAAATATCGAAGTTGAGTAATTATCTTGGAGACTATTTCATGAAGATGATCTTTTTTCACAAATAACTTTGTAATGTGACTCTTAAGAAATATGGTGACCATAGAATTTTTTTTGTTTATTTATTTGTCTCCGAGATATATAATGAGGGAATAATCAGCAGGCATCCATTTTACTTGACTAAACCAACATCTTCGAACCCCTTTGAAGCCTAGTTTTACCTAGTTTTACGTGATGCCTTTCTTTTAGAGCTTATTCACAGTATACAAGTTCAAAGATGAACTGAGCTTAGGCTTTAACAAAAAGCCTAAGCTCAGTTCATCTTTGCGATTTTAGAGCTTGAGTTCTACAGATTGTAGCTATGGTGTGCTGTGAAACATCCATGTTCTGAGTTCAGGTTTCTAACACCAACGCAAAGATACCGAAGACAATGCGAGTACACTTAGTTTACAGAGCGTATTTCAACATAAAATTGAGTTACGTTACGTCACACAACGTAGTTTCAGTTGAGGAAGCGTGTCCTGAATACCCGCGTAGGCACATTTTGATGGGAATAAAACTTTATAATGATTTTAACTTGGTTGTAACACAGTTGTTAATTATAAAAAAATGGATGGTAAATGGATTTTGCTGTTTCGTTTCGTGTTTTTTTAATACTATACAGTAGACAAAAATCTTTATCGACTTAAAAATTGTGTGAGTATCTCATGTACCTACACAATTTTTATGTTGTCAATTTAGTAGGTAATTTAGTTAGGTGATTCTAATAGCAGACCTAAATAAAAACAAAAAATAATATTTTGTAAGTCTTACGCAAGTCAACGTTGCCCCTGAGATTTTTGTCGTTGACTGTTGTGCCTCTATTATCTCTATAATGTTTAGAACACAAATAGAAATGTTGTGCGAACCAAGATACCTATTTATCACTGTCAAATTAGTTATTACGCATCCCAGTTATGTACTGGGTTAGTATGAAGCTCAACTTACAAACAACCTTAGTTCCGAGTAGTACTCCAGTTTGTTTAGTAGTTCACTGCAAGTTAGCGAATAGATAAATGATGACGTAAACTATTGTGTAATGCCGGAGTTCTCGTGATTTGAGCATAAGTATATCCGCAAACTCTAAAATTCACAAGCACCTGAATATATTTCGTCAGTAGAGCACAATAAACTCGTGGTTTTAAGTTTTGGCTTCCGCCCCAGCATTATTCAAAGTGTTTTGTATAACAAGAAAGCACAACCGACGTCTGTAGGCTTTTAGTCTTTTATCATAGTCGTTTCAATGTTTCTTGTGCTCTATAATGGCTCGCCGCTTCAGTACGTACCGCTTTGTGGGAAACGACTGCTATTTCTTATGTCTGCAGGAAATTCCACAAAGAAACTTTATCAAAACTACTAGACTTAAAGTTTACAAGATTAAGGCAGAGAGTATATAATGAAACTATCGTTAAGTGGAGGTTCCTTTCTGGCCCGTAAAAACTGTTCAAACTGTCTTCCTGTTTGACGAGGCAGTAAGGGGAAGTACCTTGTAGCTACCGTGTTAGCTACCAGAAAATTACCTTAGCAGACTATCCATGTTTTTTAGAGAAATTCTAAAACCCATCCATAGATTTGAGACCTTAACTAGGAACACCGGTTAAGGTAACTTACCGCGCCTCGTCCAAAACATTCACCCTGTATAGTTATTACCTGATTGCTCTTGTTATCGGAAAAGTATAAGGTTATTGAACAAGCTTCAATTATCAACTCTTCACGGGATTGAGACATTAATTATTAAAGTTCTTTGATCTCCAATTTTTCGAGTTCTACGAAGTGTTCCATGTTCCAATGAATCTGAAAGCTTCGCGAGGCTTCCGTGCTATTCTGTCTCATCTTCTTTTCCAATATCCGTTGAAGTGTAATTTAATCTTTAATATAATAGTCATTTTGCACTATGCGACCGAACGTTTATAAAATGATCTACCAACTTCAACAGGGAGGTAATTTAGGGTCGGCACCCAATCGGAAGGGACAGGAAATGGCTTAGAATCAGTTAATAAAAGCTAGTCTATACTTCACTACATCGAAAATCTATTGTCTGGTAATAGCGATACAATTTCACTTTGATTTGATAGGTAATTCGTTGGGAGCCACACGCCGCTTCTGGTAGGTTTACCCTGCTTATCTATTCCAATCAGGTATTTGATAGTGTATTTTGGTTTGCGTATAGCTTGAAACTGATACATTTCCTTCCTTATACAAAAATTTAAGGTATACGTATGTTTAAGTCCTCCGGGGATGGAGTTTTATGAAAGTTTTTTTGTTTACAGGCAAGAGTGGTGAGATGGACAGGTGAGGGCGCGCGCAGGGCGGGGCACCTCGCTCGCGCCCGCCCATGGCCTATACTAGGAACACCAGGTAAACATCATTGGCAAATTAAGCTGCAACGGAAGTTAGGTTATAGTTGCCTGAGCTTGAACCAATACTAAATGTACTGTTGTAAATGTAGATAGGTACCTATTCATCTACAAGTACAGGTTCAGAAAATATATTGAAAGTTCTTATCATACCTGTTTTTCACGACATTTTCCTTGAACTCAACAATACAACTCAAGGAATGCAGAAGAGACCTACCCAAAAATAGCCTACACAACTCTACGATTCCACGTAAAATGTCTCACATAAATGCAAAAGGACGTAAACAATACTACCGTGTAGGGTGCATCAATGTGAAGACATTTTTTACGAGGCTGAAGCCACTTAACATCGAGTTGTTTATGTGTCCTGTTAATGTTTAATATTGCCCCACGAAATGGGGCGGCCGCCATATTTCGTAGGACGCTGTTCGTTGCCAAGGTAGCCACTAATTAGGGCCGCGGTAAGTAATGTTTGCTAGTATCGCTCAAACGGTTTTATAGTTCCGTTACATCCGATACGTTTCGTTACGGTTTCCTCGTTGTTATGAACTTCTGAATGAGTTTTTTAAAGAAATGTAAGATTTACATAGAATAATATGTTTGTTTTGTTTAAACTGCTGTCTTTATTATCAACGGTCTTTATTATCAGCGGTCGGGCGCAGCTTCGCACGGGTATTTAAATTAAATTTAAATTTTTCATGCGGATCCGTAACTTTTTTAAAATATTATATAGTCTATGTTCATCAGGGAAAAATTAAGAGTCTAATGATGAAAGAATTTTTCAAATCGGTCCAGTAGTTTCGGAGCCCATTCAATTCAAACAAACAATCAAATCTTTTCTCTTTATAATACTGATATAGATAACTCCAAATCAACATTAGTTAAGTCTATAATAGTTTCTGCTTGTATACTAATTCATATTTATTGTCCTCATTTCTAGCATATCCTATATTCTGCACTGATAACGTATCAAGCAGATACTTAAATAACTTTTATTATTAATGGTATGATATGACCGGAGTCTCCCAGCAAGAGCAACTTATATGTTTAGTTTTTAAGTAATTGCAATAAACTTAATGTTATTTAATATAGACAAAATATCCAGAATATTTACGAGGCGTACCCGTTGGTACATCTAGTAAGTAAATCTTCAAATCATATATGCTGCCGCAGTTCGTTCCGTAAACATTTTGTGATTGTATAAATTGATGCCACGTTCGACGTTTGAGATCGATGATCACAGGATGTGATGTTTATGGATGATTTTCTAACACGGATGTCCTACGCAGCTATGTAGCTAAATCTGTCGCACCCCCATTTATTATTGTACGATCGCATTGGTTAAAACTATCGCTCAGCAATAAATATTTACGACATGGTTTATGGATCATGATATACAGAAAGCCACAAACTCCTACTAACTCCCATGTCTACAACCACCTAGTATGTACTAGCGAGCGATCCATTTGAAATGTTTCAAATGGATCGCAATTCAAAATTCAAAATTTCAAAATTTCTACTGAAAATCTTCATTTTGATTTTTTATTTATTTTTCTATAACTCGGTATAGGCGCACAAAATGTATTACAATTTCAAATTTCAAGTCAATAGCAGCAGTAAGTATTTTCTGAGATATTAAGGATTCAAAACACAAAACAGAAAACAGCGAAGCCATAAGAGTTTTGCAACCGATGTCAAAACCCTAAAAAGAGATTATGAAAATTATGTGTGTACCTAGTCTACATGCAACATCTACACAGTTAATTGTATATTTTGTGTTACATTTTCTTATACTAATATTTTTTCATCAGCGTCTTCATCAAGGACAACAACATTAGCCTAAATAGTCCATTGCTGGGCATAGGCCTCCCCTTATGAGCGCCATAGGTGGCAATGTTTACCATTTGGGGCTTATTGCCCACAATTCCCACGCTGGGCATGTGGGTTGGTGATCGCAGTTCGGTGGAGTTGTTCTGCAGAGGGTGCTGCTGCCCGCCCCCCGATGTGTCTCCCTTAGTCGCCTCTTACGACACCCATGGGAAGAGTGGGGGTGGTGAAATTCTTTGCCGTCACCTCACGGCAAATCATCGGCATCTTTATCATAGACTCCGAAAAATTCTCTGAGCCGCATTGTTTGTTAACAGATGGGTCTTGCGTTGGCTGGT
>OZ007524.1:8789774-9133043 GCA_963931895.1 Eupithecia pulchellata | reverse complement strand
ATCAGTGTTCTATGCGTCTGTACATATTGTAATATACCTACCTATATGCTAATAATGTATAATAACGCGAAATTTTACATTGAAAGGGTCCGTTCATTGTTGTATACGTTGGACCATGAATAAATTTGCCTTTGGAAGTAATCGTTCTATTGTTTTTATTCGTCCTCTAGCGCCCGGTTAAAGGTTATGGGTGTGATGGGCTCATTTGCATCTAAACTGAGTCGTGGGATTTTAATCTAACAAAAATGAACTTATTAATGAGTCGCTTTGGATTATGCTTAGACTGGTAAGAGAGTAAAAGCAAAATTTACAACTTCAATTACTCTTCACTTGAAGTTGCTTTGAAACGTGTTTCTAATTTATCATTTAGGTTCGTATGAAAACTTTATAATTAGTCTTCAGTAGGTTCTAAATAGGTACTTATATGATATACGTCTTACAGCGAGAGAAGTTATTGCTAGAAATAATACTCAGACAAAAACTATAACAGCGGATAACTTCTGTCGTCAACAAGGTATTGCGACATGCGTGCCCGGTGCAGACTTGGGCACGACCCGCGAACCCACTTAAAACTTTAGTAGGAACGTAAGCAATTCAATAATGCTGGAAAGTTATACATATAATTACTTCTTCAGTTAGTCACGTACTCGTCTCTGTTTGGCGAATAACCATTATAGAATAAAAATAATAATAAAAATATTTATTTGCACTAATAGGCTTACAGTGGTCTGTTATAGACAAAAAATAAAAAAAAATATGTATTACAATGTAAGCCCGAAAGCATAAAAGCATATTATAGTTACCTACTTATTTGTTTGTATACTTATAGAATCTCCTCTCCCATGTGGCATTGCTTCGTCAGGAGAAGATCACTCTCCTTATTTTAGTATTTTCTTTTTTTTGTGTTTTATTATGTTTATCTTACCTTATTTTTTAGTTCTTCTTTTTTTCTGATTACCTACTAACAAATCATGGATCTACCTACTGACGTCCGAAATAAAAGATTTTATTTATTTATTAGTATAGAAGATGTATAGAAGTATAGATGACGGTCACCTGGCTGACCAGATAAACTAGCCAGGCATTAGTTGGTGGTGAACAACAGATGTAAAAAATCACTATAGACATCTATAGGCGTACAAAAAATGTTTTACTAATCGATCAGAAGATTTATGGACGAGTAAAAATAGCTTTTATCTGTATTTCTAGTCAATTAGCAGGCGACATCAGATAGCGCTGAGTAATGTTCGAAGATGTCTCCCTCTCCCCACCCGTCGGCCAGCGTCCGCCTTGCCAGAGAAATATCGCCTGCTGGCCACACAGTGCCAAGAACACATAGTGATTCATCTTCACGTCCATGATACTGGAACACCAAGGATAAGGCTTCGCTTTGATAAAATTTGATTTGTGCTTATAATATCTAAGGATTTATTAGGTTTGAAAATAATTACAAAATTACCTAAGTACAGTACTTACAGGAAAAAGAATAATAAAATATATTTCATAGTATATACTTTCCTAAAAATCTAAACCGTCGCCATAAGCCAAAGTGCCCAGAATGCTGGCAGCATTGCCACTTTTGTTTTGATGGCGATGCTAATTCGAGGACCGAAATTAAAGCCAGCAGTGTTCCGATCATCCATGGACTCTGTAAGTTGCTTTAGAAGGACATTAAGCCGTAGTTATGCCTACAACATGCCCAGCGTGGGGATTATGGGCAATAACCCCCCAAATGATGAATAATGCCATCTATGGCACGCATTCAGGCTGATGATGATGCCTACAACAGTTAGAAGCTACATCAAGATTACTCTGCGGTTTGGCCATACAGAATGCATGAGTACGGAAAATTATTCCAAGTAAAATGTCGGGAAAAATTGGGCTATGAGTATTTTTATACTAGTTTCTGTCACCCGAGGCAGCGCACACGTTTTTCTCAGAGTTGTGTATATTTTAATGTTTTAGTTACAATCTGCTCAACAATTCGACGTCGACGTCACCACCTACTCGACGATATTAAAATGAACCAGACAAATGAGAGTCGAACTTTTACTTTTATATTTTTTGTGGCTAATATAAAAACGATAAACTATCCAATAATCTTTTTAAATTTTAATTTGTTGAGCAAAGCGAAATTCGATGATTTCATTATTAAAGTAATGCGAACATTGTTTGTGTCATCAAAAACTATCTCTGTATATTTACGGTTATGGGATTTTCTCTTTAATTGTGCTATATAAAGACAGTCTTTTATATTTCATAATTATAAGTCAACAAGAGTGCGCAAATAAATTTTATTCCCTCGCGAGTAAACATAAATAGGTAAACATACCTAGGTACAGTTTATACGGCTGTATGTTTTGCGTTGGTTTAGATATTTAAATTTTTCACTGCTTCAAGGGATTCCAGATCTGATTAAATCAATTTTAACTTGTTACTATCATTCGACAGATGGGCAACCACTTGACCGAGGGTTTCTAACTCATTCTATTGAGATACGGATCCCTAAAAACATTCTGTTTTTCAACGGAACCCTACGAACCGTAGATAAAGTACCCGCTATCACCAGTCCTTATCCACCATTTGCTACTTTATCATACATACACCCCTAATAGATCACAGAGATAAAAGGTTCTTTTGTGTTTAGTTGATGAAATTGAGAAAATCGATTTATGTATTCTTGTTTACCTTGTTTGATATAATAGACAATAAGAACGAAATTATTTCATGTTTTTTTATTTCATCCAAAAGTTAATAGTCTGTGTATAATTATGTCGCTCTTTACAACAGTTGTTCACATAATCAACCCTGTTATTCAATATTTTACATAATAAAACAATTACATATTTGGTTAGTCAAAGAAGGAAGTAAAGAAATCATCGTGCAGATGCTTTGTTCACACTTATGCATTCTGTTTTGTTCTGTGATGGCGTATGTTTGTACGAGTAGTAACGAGTTACAAAACCGGTTACATCCCAATTTTACCGGATCCATTGAACGGTTGTGAAGTACCTATCGTTTAGATAAAGTAATGTAACATAGGCTAGCATTAAGTTTCATGAACTATTTCGTAAATTATGTCTGATACTTAAAACAGTCAATAAAGAAACACGAACAAATATGGTTGTTTCCCTTTAATTTACTATTAAAATAAACCCTTACGTCCGCCACACCTCAGTTATTTCTCAGTAGCGAGTGATCCGTAAAAGATGTTCTGCAAAAATGGATTCCAGTTGTGGAACGCAATTAACTGAAGAAATCCAATTTTGAGGATTCATACGAAAATAATGAAGGTAACTCACTATTGACGCGACCCGATAAATGCATGCGTGTTGATTTGAACCGAATTTTCTATGACCAGTATAACATTATAAGCACCCAATACGATAAAATGCTCAATAATGTGTTTGTATCTTTAAACAATAAGTTTAGGTAATATTTCGTGGTCGTGCTATAAGTAGGTATCTCACGGCAGAAATCACGATATCCTCCCGTGAATGCTTGCCTTGCAAACGCTGCTCTATAATAATAATAACACGCAAGGTTCCTAATGGATGTCTAATGATTTCAATTTCATGTGAAAGGAATTAGAGGTTGTTATGATCATAGGAATGTCTTTAATGAGCTGCTCATTATATTTTTTTTGGGTATTGAAAATATAATGATATCAATTTATCGATAAATGAAAGGAATGTTCGGAATTAAATCGGAATGAAGTACTGAGAACTGAGAACAATCTGTCGTTTCGATATCTTGCTATCATATGAAATCAAAAAGCTTGGTGAGTATTTTTTTACATATTATATTATCATCATCAGTCTATAATAGTCCACTGCTGGACATAGTCTTCTGATTATGAATATGATATTATATATTATACATAGGATTATGAGCAATAACCCCCAAAAGATAAATATTGCCATCTACGGTGCTCCTCATTAGGGGAGGCCTTATTATATAATTTTATAACTTAATAAATATAGTTTCTGTTAGGTAGTTGAAAAAATTTGGAAGTATTCCCGTTTTAGCAGTTATTTGTACTTGTAATAAATTAGAATTCCCTAAACGATATAACTTATTACCCTCTAGACGACCTCCGTAGCATAGACGGCGAATAACCGACTGAGGTTGTGAACTCAATTTTCGGTGTGGGACAAGTGTTTTCAGTTGCAGGCCGTTTATCCAAGGTTGGTTAAACCAGGCTTTAACCATATAAGACCAGTGTTGTTTGTAAAAAATATTATTCCTTAGCACATACGTACTACCCTCCTCTCCACGAAGTCCTATACGCGTAATATGTGATTATAGGATTGTTGTTTTGCAGTAAACCTGAATTGATATCGAAAACCCCTAAAGTTCTATGTGAAATACGTGATGGTTGTTTTTCCGTATTAAACTTTGATGTAAACCTGAATCCAATCAATAACCAGTTGTAAAATCAGTGTTGGAGTTATTCTACTGTTTCATGGACTAAAAACCTTCACAACTGAAACAGATGTGCCTCCTCAAATAGTTGGGTTTTGCCAGAACCACCACGCTTGGCAGGCGGAGGTCATTCTGTAAGTAAGTAAGGAAAAACGTAATTCTTATGCGGATGCGGCCAGCCAGCAGTCGATTGATTACTGGGATGATGATCCCGAATCTAACTCTATAGTAATGAATGAGCTGGATACGTACTCGATGTGAATGAGCGAAACAGTTGCTGTCTGTCCCACCCGTTGTCGAATAGCTAGCCATTAATTCCGCGCTACCCTCACTTGCCACTTTTGACGTTTGAAACATTTTTTGATTAAGTGTAAAACTGTCTTTAGAACACAAAATTGAAAAAAATCCTAAGTATAAAATTAATGATTTTATCCACTCTTGAGAACTCTTTGAAATTTTTATGTTCCTGTAACCGTAAGAACATACTTCATCTAGTACACTCTGCGATGGAAATAAAATTTATCCAAATAAGTGTTCTATACGAAATGTTACTTTACCGATACAGCACAAAGGTTCTGAAGATTCATAAAAATCGCAAAACATTACATATTGAGAATCCGTCCAATTCCACACATTCCGAGCCCGAGCCCTATGAAGAGTTTTCACAGATTATACATATAACTTTCACAACTTTCAATTATTTACGCGTCAACGTGATTTTCCGTTCCATTTCTTTAAAGCTGTACCGCTAATGTCACTGTCAATGAAAGGAAAAGTTTCAGACGACACAGAAGGAGGCTTTAAACATAAAGCAGGTTTTTATGTGATGAAAACTTAAAGAAAAGAAAAACTACATATTGAGCTCGCCTTGTGTCTATAGTACCATTAATTTGTACCATCAATGGTACAAGTGATACTACTATGTGTCCTTAGTACCGTTGAAAAAAGATACTAGTTTATACCGTGTATTTACTCGTGAAAAAAAACAAATCAAAAATAATAAACCGTGCCGTTTGCAGGTCTAAGGGGTTTTAAGTTAGATTCAGATTTATAGTGTAATTTAAATTGTGTATTTACTTGTGAAAATAAAAATCAGATTTTTTTTTATTTTCTAACGACGCAATTTTTCTAAAAACAATGCGACTGTAATGTCGCCTTGAATTATTTGCATTTGCACATGTTGAATGTAATTGTTGCGGTCGATCACTACTTTTGATCTTGAGTTTTGTGGCTCTGTTGTCAAAGCATTTACGCAATGGTATGCAGCATCTCTTTTTAGAACTTTTAGAAATTGGCATGTTGTGGTAGGTTTTCTCATAAAACGCTTGTTAAATTGACCGTTCCATGCTTCGCAACAATTCGTTGTTCGATGTCTCTCGCCAAACTGCACCACTGTGCTTTTTTTTTTTTTTTTTTTTCTGCTTGGTGTAATGGAGGCTTAGAGGAGGTGTAATTAACACGACTGTAGTTGGTTGAATAGTGAATGTTTATTGAGAAAAAGCAAGGCTTTATATACTATAAATTTACCTCTAATTTTGATTTATTAATTCCTTATCTTCGTAATTCGATATGCTCATTGTTTTACAAATAATGTTATCTATTTTCTTATCTTAAAGATTCTTCGTAAGTAATCCGATATGTTTACATTGCATTCAATTTATCTATTTTTCCTTATCTCTAACTAGGTCATAGAGTGACGTCGTACATTAGGTATGCACCTACACTACACCTTTCCCCTCTTTTTTTTTTTTTTTTTAAACTAATACTAATACTAAAGGTTATACAATTCAAATCTCTCGCAATAACAACTTGCGAATCATAGGTACTATTTATGTTTACAAATAAATGATCATTGTCATCTGATCTTACAATTTTTCTTATGAGCTAGCTATGTTATCTTAATGTTTAGGAAGATGGTGATCCTTATACATCTAGAGATTATATAATTCAAATTTAAATATTCCAATAACATAAATATAAACTAGGTCAACTCTACTTATTGTTACTTGGTACGTTACACAGTTTACCAAACACCAATTCATACGGTGTATACCGAATGCCTGCATGGCCAAAAAAATGGAAATCATTTAATAGGAAATCATTTAATATTACTCTTTGTCATCTTTATTATTTATTTTCTTGACACCTTTTATTACACACAATCGGGCTCCGGACCCTGTACCACATTTATTTATATATTGAGCTAGTTCTGTTATGATACTAGCGGTGTCATCATTATGGAGTATGCAAATCTCCTTTATATTTTGTGTGATGCAAAACGTATCTAATTCTCTCGCGAGAAAGCTCGTTTCGTACACGATCGAGAACTAGGTTTGACACACAATTTTAATAAAGATGGTGAGTATATTATTATAATTTCATTTTGACTATACTTTGACTGATAATGGATTCCTAGTATGGAGATGTTTCTTCATTTCATTAACCATTTGTAGGACATTACCATAAGTAGTTGACAATCTTAGCACTTTGAGACAACCTAGTTTTTAGTACAAAAATAAATTAAAGTTTGAGCATCTATGTCCTTAATCATTGTAAAATATAATTCGATGTTCTAGGGCTTAATTTGTTATATATGTTAGGTACCTTTAGACTCCTTGTTCTTCCATCCTCTTGTTCCTTGTTCACTTTTATACCTTCGTTACTTGTTTCCGCATAACCATTGCAGTTGCACGGCGCTCAATCTTCTTTGTGAGGCACTTATTCAATTTCTTCCTTCTGCACTGGTCCGGTTTTAGCACTGTTGCTCGCTCCGTTTTGTGCTATGATGATCTCTTCGCGGCGGCTGTTGGCTGGTCTCGTTGGTCAACGTCAGAGGTTACGCTCGGTCTCTTGGGTCCATATTCGGATAGTGTGCGCCGAGCTCGCGTCGCTCCAGCTTGGTGTTGCTGCCGTTCAGGATTACGCCTTGGAATCCAAGGGGCCCAGCCCACTGCCTTGAAGCAGTGGACTGGCAGGGTGCAATGAAGAGAAAGATAACTCATTATGATCCCAGCGTAACGTTACGGTCGACGACACAGCATTCTATTACTTTCCAACCCCTTGATGTCTGAAGATAACGAAGGCGACCTGAGCGGTACACAGCGCCCTTCGACATTATGTATATATATTTTCTTGTATGTTTTCGATGCAATGGTACTAGCGACACGTGCTAGTATCGGTAGTACCATTGATGGTACTAAGGACACATTGTAGTATCACTTGTACCATTGATGGTACAAATTAATGGTACTATAGACACAAGGCGATTGAGCTGTAGCTTTACACTTCAAGCCGTGGTGTAACCAAACGCAAAGTGGACATTCTTTAAGCTCAAGCCAAGCTACACCAACACATCATATACCGATATATTCCTGCTTGTATCGTCAAAATTATTTGAATTCCAACATTATTCGTAAATAATTTTACCTTTACACTTGAATATCCAAAAAATCAGGCTTCTTTTTTATTATTTGGTTAACTAAAAAAACCGTTTAAATCTGATGAATACGATGTTATTAACTTAGCAGCAAACTACTCCAAACCATGCTTTTGTGGTACAAGTGCGTCACCGTGACACGGTAAACACCATCTACCCGGCATCGTTTCGTCCATCCATGATATTGGAATCATTAAGTAGATATAGCTACGAAACTGGAGGAAAGACGTAATGACCCCACCATCTGTACTTGACAGGTAAATCGTAAAAGATTATTATAGAAGAAGCATGGCGGGGAGAAGAACGACTTTGATATTTTAGTATAAAGATTATGAAGTAGAGACAAAATATTGTCTTAAAACATAAAATCAATCATTAGAATAATTTTCTTTTAATCATTGGTCCACAGTGATAATTCATAATTCATAATTCATTTATTAATTCATTTATTTCAGGCAACATTAGTCTAGTACAGGATGGTAAAGTACTTAAAAACTACGGCCCATATAAAATATATACCTTAAAACTAACATACATAAAATAAACCTAATTACTAACACGTAATGATGGCGACGTGTGTGACGCGGTATGTGCTGCGACCGGTAATCGTCCGCGAAAACGCCGGAACAGCACATTCTTCGGCCAGAACTCTTCGTTCGTGAAGGTCGAAATATTCACAGTTGGAACACGCACCACAAAAGATTTAAAATCGTTATGACGCGACTCCAACTGCTCGACCCTCACCAAGATGTTGGTCTTCGTCTTCACATATTCCACGATCTCCTCCACCTTCGTGGTATAGTGAAGCCTGGACACGTAGAGCAACGTCGCAGGCACGGCCGGCTGCAACAAGTAGTTAGGACCGGTCGGAGCGACGCCGCGCTGGTTTCGGCTGCTGGGCTTCCTTTTCCTCCGCACTACCTCAGTGAACCCTTCAGCATCACGCGGCTGTCTCTCGCGAGCAGCCGGAACGGGAGCAGGGGCGCGAATAGATTCGCGACGCTGCGTCAATTTCTCCCTTCTCGATGTAGCTGTCGATGCCTGCAGCGGGGGCGCAGCGGGCATGCAGCATTCGGCAGTAACGGCGGCGTATGCGCGCGCGGGGGGAGGGGCGGCGCGCGCACGTGTCGGGCTCACGCGCGGAGAGACGGCGGGGCGCGGGCGGGGAGGGCACGGCGACCTGACGGCATCGGTGTCAGCCGCGCAAGGCGAACACGCTGACACGACGCTATCCGATACATTCCGTTGACCTCCACGGCGAGTGTTGACGTTGGACATCTCGGGCAACTTGTCCACTGAAGCAGCGCTACGTAATAACGCTACCTCAGACTGCAGCTCGCTGATGGTGTTCTGCGAGACCTCCAACTTCAACACGACGTCAGCCAAGCTTGTCTTCAAAGATGTCACATCTTTCAGCAGCCTGGTCACATCGACGTGGTCGAACGTCACGGGGGGCAGCTTACGCAGCTCCTTCGCGACGAAGTCGGGCACGTCGTCAGGATCCGTCTCCTTCAGGATGGTGATGATATCCTGGAGACTCTTCTCGCCTCCGTCTCTTCGGCGTGACGGCATCCGGTCCATCTTTCCAAGCGTCCGGAACAGGAGAGCCTTTCCACAGCTGATGTCCTCTTCAGTAAAGTTGGACTTACAGATCTGGATGATGCTCAACTCGTCCATTGTGTCGATGGCGTACACAACAAACGCCAGTAGTTCGTTGGCTATGAGCGGTTTAGAACCCATAGCTACAGCGGACAGTGGCCTTTAGCCACGATTCGCGAATCTTTTATAATTCGGACTGAGCGAGCAGTGTGAAACGTCTGTTACCGAGCAGGCATCACACTGCGATAAGAAAAAGGGGGTTAGTTCCGCTTTGCACGAGTCCCGTTATGCTCGGATTTTAACCTATCAAAAAGTGCCGCTTTGCTACGGATTTCTGTTCTACCTCAAACAATGGAAGGTACAATTCGTGAGAAAAGTGTTTCTAAAGAATGTGTTTTGATGGAACGGTGATCTTTTTTTCTCTTTTTTGGCGTGACAATAACTGTTAGGAAATGAGGTAATTAATAAATCTGACTGAAATAGTGTGGTACCTAAATGTAGTTCTAATGTACAGTGTACACCCTTATGTACCTTTCAACATTGCCAAAAATGAATGTGTATATTGAATATATTGATATTCTGATAGCCTTTCCTAGAAACATTTTACTAATAGAAAATAAGGTATAATTATGCAGTTTTAACGTCTTTAGAAATCACAATGCCAGCAAAGCCTCGTTTTGGCAAACAAAACGTGACGCCCACTTTCTATTATAAAGATAAATCACATGATCGTGATTTGCTTATTCTTGTAGACACAATTACACAGAAAGCTGACAAATGGACATTAAAACTAGCCTAAATAGTCTACATTGTCATACCTTAATATAATAAGTAAGTGAACAAACGGAAATATAATTAAATGTGAACTGAGACGTTGAATAGTTTTTCTTGCGCAGTCTCTTTTTACTTTTTACCTATAGCCTAAGCTATAAATGTTAGGTCTTTCTGCAGTAATAGTCGAAGCGATGATGTATCCATACTATTTTCATTTATATAACTGCTGCGGCTCTGCATGGGTTCCTATTTTACAAAATAAAAAAAAAATACCTTTGAAATACATCATTGAAGTTTAGTAGTTACATAGGCTAAAGAATTTTATAGTAAGTGAGTCTTTAAAAATATTTTGTAGCTTGTGTTCATCTGTGATAATGTAAGATTCGAATGGTAAAAAAAAATCCTTTAGTTTCGGAGCCTATTCAATTCAAACAAACGAACAACAATCAGATTGTCCTTTTTATAATATCAGTAAAGATTTTCTTTACTTGTATAAAAGTATTTCTGTGTGTTACCTTTTCACGTTTAAAGAACTGAATGGATAATAATGAAATTTGGCAGAAAGGTAAACAATACCCCGAGGACGGACATAGGCTATTGCAAAATTACGTGCAAATCCTGGTGCTTTTAAATAATAAACCCTTTGGTGAATGTTATCCTTTTGGCTAATATATGGCATAATTCTCTATTTACTTACATATATTAGAAGCTTATTCGCGAAATCCTACGGTTTCTATATGAAAATATCCCACGGTAAGGCAAGAAATGCTACTTTATAGCACTAAGCCTGGTATAAAGAAAGAACCCTAATAAAGATTTTCTCAGGCACTGATATATTCTCTGTCATCCTTGACATACAAGGTGGCTTTTTTGAGATTGGAGTGGATGGCTAAATCCGAAACCATGAGACTTAGATAAAAGTCGAAAAAACAACTCCAGGAGACGTATCCTCGATTAAATATGTAAAGGTACCTATTGTGTGTAAGTGTACCTATTTTTATATGTAACTAGCGGTCCGCCCAGGCTTAGCACGGGTATTTAACACAAAAAAAAACATACATCATTGCCAATCCCTAACTTTTTTGAAAATATATTTGAGCCTTAGTTCATCAAAGTTTGAAGTGCTACGAAAGTGCTACAAATGCGTAGCGACTTACTACAAGGCTACGGCAGTGCTAAGAAAGTGCTACGAATTCGTAGTAAATACTGCAAGGCTACGATAGTGCTACGAAAGTGTAACAACAACGTTTAAAATGGTCTACGAAAATAGTAAAATAGCTGTAACAGTACTTGTCATCTAGAAAGAGCTGGCGTGTTTCAACAGTATTCACAAATGTACGAGGACAGTGAAACCAAAGGCAATATTATGCATCATAAATGTTTATTATACTGCGCATAACCGTTTCTTATCTCAGACAAAGAGGCAGCAGGATTATTATTGAAGGGCATTCCGTGAGGTGTCTTTCGAATTATTCTGAAACAATATCAGAGAACACACCTAGCTTTAATATAATTTTAGTGTTTAAATTAGTCGGATTGTGGAAACATAGTGAATTTATAATATACAGGGTGCCACGAATATTTGTACAAAGCCGAAAGGGGTTGAATTTGGACCCTGAGGGGATAAACATTTGAAATTCGTATATATTTTTTTCGTCATTTGTGTTTTCCGTGGTACCTATATATCTATATATCAACCATAAACTCTTATTTCAATACTAATTTTACTTTACATCGATACGGTAAAAAGTTAAGGAAGTAGTGTATATCGATTTTGTCCAGTACAACGAGCTCGTTGAAACTGGCATAATTAAGTTGATAACCTACCTATCCAATATGTCTCTATGAAACCATGTTAATGGTTTAATTAATTATGAATAAGCGGAAATGAAAATCCGCAGTTGATGCCGAGTGTTTTCTGTTTATATTTTTGTATCCTGTCATTGTAGAGACTCATAACTACGCCTACGTCACGACTCATTCTTCGAAATTATAAGGCAGTTTTTCTCATTAAAATCAACATCTTTTGAACATTAATCTTATCACTGAGGCCGATTCTAGCAAATAGATGATATCTTTCAAAGTTGTTATGAAAGACTATAAAAACATGAATTCATTAGACAAACATTCTGGCAGTTTCGTATAAAAGAGAAAGTTGATAAATAACTAATTGCCATTTGGTTAAAGAGTTTTTTTTTTAATCTTTTTATTATTTTTATACAGGGTTTTAAATAATTATGTCACCCTTATGAATTAAGTTAAAGAGTTTAATTCCCTATGTCAACAACTTCGTATTCAACATTCGCAGGTTCTTTTCGACAAACAACAAATATTCGCCTGGCAAAAATGTGATACCAAATCCAATGAAAAAATATATACGGATTCGTTTTTCATTTTGTTTGAAGTTGAAACCCCTGTCAAACCCAATTTCCTCATAAAACAAAATTATGTTATACTTACCGCTATCCTTGCAAAGTTTGTAGGTACTTTTTACAAACGGTAAATTACTTGTTCAGATATAGGGTTAATAAATAAGCGCCGCCTACGTCTTGAAAATGAATGAAAGTAGCTAATATATAATATTGATACGAAGTTCGTAGGAGCTCTCAAAGTTTCAGATATGATATATTTACACCACTGCTAGGCTTAAGCGATGCGCCCTAACTGAGTAGCTCATTGGCATTTAAAGCAGGGACGACTTTCTCGGATGAAAAAGAAATCCGCCTCAGGGAGTGCCGAGTGGCCGCGACAGCGGGTTATTTAGGGTTCCGTACCCAAAGTGTGAAAACGGGACCTTATTACTAAGCCATCGCTGTCTGTCCGTCCGTCTGTTTGCCCTACAGCAGGTTGCACCTCATAAACTGTAAAAGGCAAACGGTTGTGATTTTTACAGAATGTGTATTTTTCTTGCTGCTAGAACAACAAATAATAAAAACAAATATTAAGGACACCCATTAAGAAAAACTTGAAATTTTTGGATTTTTTGCATGCTTTTGTCGAGGCTCTTTCACTGTATTAAATAGAGTATAGGTAGAATGTTTATGACAATTTTTAAGCAACAATGAGCAAATACCAAAATAAAAATAATTAAGGGGTTAAAAATAAAACTTTCGTGGCTCGATGCAAACTTTGGTATTTTTTTTGCCTATATCGTACTTTTGCGTCCGATTAAGTTTAAGACGATCCTGGTTCAAACATATCCATTTTGACGCACGATTACCAACTAAGTAGGGGGTGGCTGGGTCTTACTTGCACACAAGCGATGGACTACGGCCGCCCCTGGTTGTAACTACTAGTTGGAGAGCAAACTCTCAAAGTACAAATACCAAATGAGCTATGACTAAAGTAACATAAATCTGTGTATATCTTTCTAAACTTTTTTTTAATGTTTTTTTCTTTTTCGGGGAAGAAATTCATTAACTAATAAACTAGTCTGCCCCCCCCCCCAGAGTTATGTGGGACTCGACGCCCTGAGAAGGACGTAATACCCACTAAAACTTCTCCGGTGACTCTCTCTCGCCATTTTTGGCCGAACCACGGGAACATACGCATACACGTGTCCAAGAGTCCTGTAAGGTCTAAAGGAAATAAAGCACTTTGATTTTGATTGATTTTGATTTTGATTTTATAATAAACCTTCCGCAGTCCACACTTTCTAAGCTTAAAAAATGTTTTCTTCTTTTCTTTCTTTAAGCAATGATAATAAGATTATATTACTGTTTTTTTCTTGTAATAGTCAAAAAAGTGTTCATTTATTCATTCATTACATACAACGGAGATAGCCTACTGCCTAGATGCTCAAAAAATCGATTCTTGTTGAAACGAAACCATCGGACAGTTAGAAATAGACAAAAAAGTCTCTATAGTTCGAAACAATAGCCGTTACGAGCGATGCTGAAAGCTGCATGAGCTTGGCGATTCGTTAGGAAACAAAGAAAAAACGATTAAATCGTTCTGACACCCCCGGGTTTATTAACCTTTCCATGTCTTTCTGTTTCGCTAAATTCCCGTCCATTTATTTTATCGTTTGTGTATCTGTCAAGGTTTGGCACTCCATTTGCCGTATCGCCTACTGAATCTAAACTGGCAGATAGATTATTGAAACATTTATTTTTAGACGGCAATATGCTTTAACCCTGTTGTATTTAATAGTTAAGTAATGTACCTAATTGTATTTCTACCAATATTACACAAGATGTTACATCTGAATTTAGATTTAGGTACCCCCGTAGACCATTTTCTTTACATCGTCCGATTGTTTGAAGCTATTTTTAGGCATATTATAAAGATCTGAACAATATTAATAAAAAAACTCACAGTTCCCTAATCTCACCGTTTCGTTTCGACCTGTCGTCGCTCAGTGACGCTGGAATCATTCTTTTCAGAGCACGTTCAGCAAGAGCAGCATTCTACAACTGGTGGGTCTGGCACGAGGCACGCTGGATTGTGGTGCCCTAGGGCGGGCGGCGGAGCAACATCTATTCGGATGCAACATCTCGTGTAATTTTGACAGAAGTACACTAAGATAAGTTATTTTAACCATAAATACAAAATTGAATTTGTATTTTGTACATCAAATCTAACAATGTAAACCGTAACCTTTATTCTTGATAAGTAGAAGTCGGTAGAAGTTTTAATAATACTATAGAATATTAGTTTAATTATACGTCTACACACGTTGTCGCTGTAGATAATGCGAGAAGAGTAACAAATTTCTTCGACAAGGTGTCCAGAGGGTATTTGTTTGGAATCTTTGATAAAAATTCCAAGACAATGTTTGGGTCCCAAGCATTTCGGAAAGCTGGGTTTTATTTTAAAAACACCTTTAACTCTACTTTTAGATTCACTGTTGCGAGAACCTTTTTTGATGATTAGCAATAAGGCTGACCGATATCAATTTAATGTTCCAAAATTTTTTGAACATCGATTTTGATGACAAGGCATGTTTGCTGGCCTCCCTGCCTATCAAATTGGAAGTCTTACTTATTCGCAAATTTCAAGTGTAGTCTACCGGCGTTCCTGTCTTCCGTCTAAAGCACTAGTTCTTTTGTTGAAAAAAAATTTCAGCTGCGACTCTGTCGCTGCGTTTGTAATTTTGCTTTAAGCATTTGGCTCCTTAATGTCTAAATTCTAATTCGACAAATAAATACTCAAAAACCACACTACAGTTACCAGAAGCATTACATACTCGTATATCTATTCAGGAAGCCACTCTCTTAGTTTTTCTTAAAATATTTGGAAGTGCATCTTGTATCCAGTCGCACAGCAGATGGTAAACTGAAGGACCTATTATTTAAACGGACTTCTCTGATTTGTGTAGTTTTTGTTTGGGTGTGACTAGGCAGCGGTGGTTGGTAGATGTTATCGGTGATTGGTGAATAATATTACGCCGGGCGCGAGTGAATCGGTAAATATTTTTAACACGTACTTATGTTTTGTACTAAGTCTATTTTGGGCTTTATTAGCAATAGTTGGTCACTTATTAAAACCTTCCTGAAAGTAATTTTAAAGTACATTCGGTAGTTACTATAGCTGTCGTTTGAATGTTGAATACATAAACAAATAAATTATTTACGTTGATTACAGATTACTTAATATGAGATGATGAGATACCTACTTAATAATTGCAGGTATTAACCATAGAATAATTTTATAGTACTAACGTATCGCACCCCTAGAATAAAACTCCGTCAACTCAAAAAACCACATTTTTCAGAAATGACAAAAAATTGATATCTGCATTTCTAGATAAGATAAAAAAAATCTAATTGTTGTTCCTGAAAGGATTATTTTTTTAAAGCTTGTTCTATTAATTCATTTGTTTATTGTCTGTAACCAAGCTGTAAAAATCAGTTTTTTTTAGTTACCCTAGTTTTGAAGGGAGAATAAACCAATTTCTTGCGCACTATTTTGAGTTACTTTCGTTAACCTGAAAAAAAATTGAATTACGTTACTTTTCACCTCAAAAATTAATAACTATTTGACGAGTTCTTAGCATAACTCTAAACCTGGGGATTGTAGTTATGGTCTAAAAAAACTATTACTGTATAATTAAATACAAAGTCAACGTTTATTTACTTTTTAAAATCTCAATTAACTATAAATACAATTATTTTTATGGCACGGCAAAAATCTTTGTAGGAAATTTTCGCAGGAATTTGTTCGTCCGGATTCAAATTTTCGCGATTAGAGTCGTAGCATTTGTTGAGCTTGAGGTGCTTGAGTTGCTGCTTCAGCTACTGCTGCTTGATGAACTATTAGACGAAGATGAACTAGAGCGAGTTCTCGAAGTTTTTGGCACAGGTGAGAAAACTATTTTTCTTTTAGGCAAGGGCTTTTCATAATGCGGATCTGCATCGGAATCAAAACAGCTTTTATCACTGCTAATAACCGGTGAAACAACATACTGACGTTTAGGAACTCTTTGTCTCCCTTGAGTGTTTGTTAGATGCTTATCCAGGTCTAATGGAGCTTCTAAAATGCTCGGCGATGAAAGCAACCCTCCTTCAGTTGGTAACTGAGGCCCTTTTACTTCCTTTAGCATTTCCATACCAATGGTTCTTGGAGCATCCAATGCTGCTGGCTGGTCAGGACTGAAATTAAAATTAATTAATTTGGGTAAACCTAGAAACAAAGTTCTTGGACATCAAATTATCTTCATTCTAATAACATCAATATTTGTGCTATTGAAAAAAGTGAGAATAAAACGAGCTGATACTAACCTTCCTTCAAGTGGTAACTCAGGCTCCTTTTCTTTATTAAGCATTTGTATAGCAGGCTGGTCAGCGCTTTCTGCTTCGCTATTCCTTTTTTAAATAATCTCTAATGTTTCATTCTTCTTTTTCATACCAGGGCTAAGTACGGATCTTGAAGCATCCAATGCTGCTGGCTGATCAAGACTGAAATTGAAATTGATTTAATTAGTTATACTTAGAAACAAGTTCTTGGACATGACAATATTTTGATTCAAAATACTTTAATTTTTTGACCGCTAGTGGAAAAAGTGAGAAAAGGAGAAGATGAGATTAACCTCCCTTCAGGTGGTAACTCAGGCTCCTTTTCTTTACTGAGCATTTCTATACTAGGCTGATCAGCGCTTGCTGCTTCGCTTTTCTTTTTTCGTATCATCTCTAACATGAGTTCTCCTCGGCTTTTCATCGTCCTAAAAGTAAACAAAGTTTTATATTCAATAACAAATCAAGTAAAGTCCACCAACTCAAAAAATCCAAAAATACCATCTACTGCTTATCAAAACTTTAAACTGTTGAAAATATCTAATAAAACATGCCTTACACAACCTTTTTTTTGTGCTCAAAATATCTATTTCACTAAACAAACAATAATAAATAACATTGAATTTTCATTCAACAAAAGTACCGTATATCGAAATTATCTTTTACTTTCATGTATACCTCACTAATTAGAAATGACAAAAATAAAATGACGATCGTAAATCATCAAAACTCTCGCAAGTCAAAATGAATAACTGTTGTTATCAGGGAAAATTCAGTAAAACTCAATCAACTCGAAATAAAAAATTCAACTTACCCAAAAATTTTCACGTAAACTCCAGCAACTCAAAATCACCCACTTTGCAAACGTCCTCCACCTACAACCACCGCGTGGCAACTCAAAATGGCGGCTTAGTATTTGCGCTGTCCGTGTCAAGTTCATTCAAGTAAAGGAACGTTTGGCGCCATATTTTGACAGCCGTTCAAGGTATCGTTAAGCGAGTTATATTCCCGTGTAGGTATTCTAATCAAAATATTGAAAACGCCACTAAGTCAAAATGCCTACTTTTTGAGTTGACGGAGTTTTATTCTAGGGGTGCGGTATGTTACGATGCGGTTTTAGGTATGATCATGATCCCCGCACAAGGCTTGGCCTGTATCGCGGAAGACCGAGTATACAGGTGGGTTCCATGTATATTGAGTGAGCAGTAAATTAGCAAACAGTGACCAGTGTTTGCTGCGAGGTTACTAAAAGAAAATGTAACATAATACCCTCAGTATCCATCTATCAAAGGGTGGTAAATAGGCATGCAATAAAATTCAAGATTAAAAAAATTTCAAAGTGGTTAATTGATTAAAAATATTGGAATCAAAAATCATTCCAGTAGGTAGGTAATATGATTATAGAAAAATAACCAAATTTCAGTTCGGGAAGGCGTATATATCTCGCTTTAACATTTTTTGATGTAAACCCAGGCGTATGCTCCCGATGTGGGACAGGCAGACCACTAAATTTAGCAAACTGCCTTAATAAATTTTTTGTATGATAATTATAACTTAACAATTTTATTTACTTTTGTCTATTGCAAAATAATATTGCATACATTTATTTCAAAACCATACATAACAAATCCTATTGATTTTCGCCCATAGTGTCACAGAGTTCGTTCCACATCTGATACAAGGTAACATTAAACAAGCTTCAGAATTTTGTCGAAAATAATTTGGTTGTGGCATACTCTGTGGATTGAGTGATTCGTTCCCAGTTTTGGGGTGCACCAGATCATTAAACCTGCTCATTTTGAGCGTAAAACAAACCGAGTAAACCTATATAATCGGAAACCGGACCGCGTAACATGTGCCTTTATTACGTGGGTGTAATTTTATTAATGCAGTAAAAGGAACCGATTTTTTGGATAACACATAATAACTCCGCTCGTCCCTCCCCATAGAAGAACTGTGTTGTGCGCTAACTCTCCTATATATCGCCCGCCTCTATGAGCTTGTTAATAAATGCGATCTGTTGGATATCAACTATGATAGTCTTACCGGCTTCCGCAGTTACTTACTTGGCACACCTAGTAAATCTTTCACAATCTGTAATCTTTTTCACAATCTGCTATACAAGTCCCAACTGGAATTTGTACAGCTGTGTACTTGTCTTTGTTTGTCTCTGTCCCTTTGTTTACTATACTACATATGTTTTACCCGTTTAATGTTGCATATTTAGATCAGTCAGTATAGGAAAGTCTAAAAAATAAACGAAAATATGGGAAAGTCCAAAACTACGGGTCCGGTTTACAAGCTGTGTACAAATTTTGTTAAAAGTACCTATGTATGAATGCAGTTTTTCTTATAAGTTATATATCGATGACATGGTTCATAAGAAGAGCTCTCCGTATGTCTTATAGATTCAGACTTTCCTATACTGACCGATCGAAACAGGGCATATTTCGATCGGTATATTATGTATAGTATTACTAGCACGGGTATTTAACTGAATTTCATTGTTGGGTTACTTTATTGAAATTCTCATACTCATGATATTGACAAACAGGGTGCACTTTATTTTATGACATTGAGTTTCCTCCCGCACCCCAATAACTAATTGTGATGTTAATGACAATACATAACTGACACTGTCTGAGTCGTAGAGCAAACGGCACCATTAAAAAAAGAAGTTGAAATGGTTTTATTATTGACGTTTTTCATAAAAATCTCTAACTTGTTGAAAATATTTTATAGCCAATGTTCATCAGGGCTAATGTAGGATTCAAATGATGAGAAATCTTTTCAAATTGGTCCAGTAGTTTCATAGCCTATCCCATTCAAACAAAAAAGCAAACAATCGAATCTTTCGGTAGGTATCTGTCCTTTTTAGGGTTTTGACATCGGTTGCAAAACCCTTATGAAATCGCTTTGGGTCTGTTTTGTGTTTTGAATCCTTAATATCTCAGAAACTACTGCAGCTATTGACTTGAAATTTGAAATAATAATACATTTTGTGCGCCCGCACATATTTATAGAAAAATAAATGAAAAATAAAAATGAAGATTTTCCATACAAATTTTGAAATCGAAATTGTAAATGGGACCTACAAAGTCGAAAGTGGTATCAAATGAAAGGTACTCGTTTGTAGATTTCAAAATAGTTTTTGAAATTTTGGTAGATTTTATACTTTTTAAAATATTTTGAAAAAGGTCAAAAAAATGACCGTTCCCCCCCCCCCTATCTCCGAAGATTGCAGAGCGATCGACGTGATATGTACCAAGTGTTTGTAGATATGGATCTATATTTTACAGGAAAAATATAGAGAAGTCTGTAAAAATAACAGTTTTTGAAATATGGTCAAAAAAGGGCGGGAAAAATTTCTGAAGGGCTGACTACCCCACCGAGTTGGGTATCAAATGAAAGGTATTGGCTTGTACATTCCAATACAGTTTTTAAAATTTCGACAGATTTTACACTTTTTGAAATATTTTGAAAAAGGTCAAAAAATTTACCATTCCCCCCCCCCTTATCTCCGAAGATTGCAGAGTGATTGATGTAAAATGTACTAAGCGTTTGTAGATATAGATCTATATTTTACAGGAAAAATATAGAGAAGATTGTAAATATAATACTTTTTGAAATATGGTCAAAAAACTAATTTTCATATAATGGGGGCTATTTCATTGAGAGTAATATCAAATCAAAGGTATGGATTTCGACAATTCAAAACAGGTTTTGAAAATTGTCTAAGTTTCATACTTAGTGAAATAGGTTGAAAAAAGCCGAAAAAAATTGTAGGTACCAACCCACTTACCTACCCACTAACCTCTGTAGTAACTGTAGTAGGAGTTCCACAGCGCACCAAAACCGTTGTTCTCAAAATTTTTGAGAAGAGATAGGTGTATCCTAGATAATCCACACAGTATCATTTACCCACAAGCTAAGCAAAGCTTGTGTTATTGGTATTACTACGATAGCTGTTATACTTAATAAAGGATAAGTATCACATTAGATGATTTATTTTTGTGTACTGAAAAGGACTAGAACACCCGAACAAATAATCTGAAGATCCTACAAATATTAGTCCCGAGGCAGGAATCAAACCTCCACCTCCTGCGTTGTAAGCCCACCGCGCCAAGAGGTTGTCATATACGTACCTACCTAAACGACAAAAGTTCAAAACCCTCGGCGCGCGAGTTACACTCGCACTTGTCGTACTTGTTTTCGATGTCCCAATTTCACATTTGATTCGACGAAAACTTTGGTAATTTTTGGTTAGCAACCTAACTTCTATTTGGTAATGCCCAAGAGTGATTCCCACTTTGTTTACAAATAAACTTGGCGTGGAAATTGGAAAGGAAAAAAGCTTTTGAAAGAGGATAGGTAAGTAAATCGATTTATGCAAAACAGATAGCGCTTTTTGTATGCAAATTTTTGTTGATTTCCCAAAGATTGAAATCGTGGTATTGTGAAATGGGTAGTATTGATTATTCAGTGACAATAAACATCAGGCTCCATCTCTGTGTTATCATCTCAATTTACGGGCTGGATTTATTTTAACACTGCTTGGATTTCGGGACAGGCACGAACACCCAGGTACTGTGAAGGTATTTGAAATACAAACATTGCAATAAACGAACATAATTCATGGTTCATATTTTTTCAAATTTAATTTTAATTGTTCGGGTTTTAAGAAAAATAAGGAACAACCAAAAATAGTTTTTATTAGAACATTTATTCGTTAGTACAGCTTACACGGGGTTATAGGTAGATTATCAGTAACTTCTTAAAGGTGACTTGGGTAAATCAAGACTAACAACTTTAGTTCTATGAGTTTTGCCAAAACAAACAACCCCTTTCATTAAAGCAACCCATTTGTTTCTTTGCTAGACCGACACCACCAGCGTCGCCGCGTGCCTCTTCATGTCTTAATCGGTTACTGGCTTGTGCTGCGTTCATATCATGGATTTAATCTGTGACCAGCGACATAGAGCTAAGAAGATCCGAAAAGCAAATTTTTTATTAACATGTATGGAAAAAAATTAAAGAATTAGACAAGGCATAGAACAAAAGTTGATTCAGATTCAATAACTTTATTTCTTTAGGCTTACAAAATAAGCACTTAAAGTCAAATTTCATACAGATGATTATTTAAAAAAAAAAAATTAGTTGTTGATCTACTCAAGTCGCCTTTAAGAGGTTATCGATCATCTACCATTAACCCTGTATATAGAAAATAATTTTCTATTCTAATAGTCTTATTGTTTATTTACCAAAGGACGTTACTACCAATCAGGTTGTTACTTCGTTTCAACTTTCTTTGTAGGTATGGTATGGCACTTACACGGAGTCAAAGTTTTACCCTTGTGATTTACGAGCGTATCCAAAACACGTCAGTTGAGGTAAACCGCGCTGCTGTCACACAAAGCGTTGAGATGGTGTATTTGTAATTTGACAATTATCAGAACTTTGAAGTTGAAATCGAATCGGACGGAAAACTATGGACAGGAAAATAAGACGTTGCGTAGTCGCATCTTTTTTCCACACGTTCTTTTTTCATCCTACGCCTTCTTCTTCTAATAAGTCAATGGTTCTCGAAAACTTGTACCTATAGTAACCTTTTTGTATCCGGTGGTACTAAGCGTATTGGCCTTTTTTTAGAGTATAGGAGGCCGATCAAGTTGTTATATGATGGCATCTATGATGAGTACTGAAAAGAGTGTTGCATTCCGATTGCATTTTGAATTTTAATGCACACCACAACCTTTTTATACGTTTCAGTTTGAAAGTTATCAAGATATTCAAAAGTTATTTTCTCGAAATGTACCCAAATTTTCTTCAAAAAATGCAAAATGAATTATCGTCCTTCAGCTGCGTCCCGCTAGGTAAATTAGAAACCGCTAAAACCTCAAGAAAGTGATAAATCTCTGTCGAATTCGTCAGGCAGCAGTTTTATTTCTTTTCCCCTTTACACCGGATTTCTTTTCAACAAAGTTAGGAACCGGGGAAAGTATCGGAAGTTGGGAAATTATTTTAAATCAGCTCAGCTTACGTTTAAGTTAATATATTCAACTTTTTAGTGGCATTCCAAAGAGTTCCAAAGATTTTACAATAAGTACAGTTATATCGATACAAAAAAGAATACAAATACAAAATTATATTGGCAACAACAAATTACACCCGCGCACGATATTCAGAAATTGACTATCTTTTATGGTATCAAAGAAAACTTTACACATCCAATATTCTGTTCTAATATGCACGTTCAGGACATTAAGTTATGAATAAAGGCGTGGTATGCAATTCAGTAATGTAGTCGCATGGAGCACGTGTGTGGGCATTTGTGAGAAACACTTATGAGGTGAAGACCGAATCCTGTAAACACGGATTTCGCGATTAAAGAAGAATCGATTCGATCTCATCGTAGGTCTCCGCCAAGAGCGAACCAGCGGATATTCTTGAACGTCGGTAGCGTCCTTACGTCGAAAAACAGTAGTGTATAGTACATTACAGTTTTTCGACGTAAGGACGGAAGCGGTAACTTAGAGTTTGAAATAGCACGAATTTGTAGACTCCTACTGGAAACGTCAACACCGGGCATAATGAAGTCTACAAAGCAGAGTCGACAACTTGACAAAACACTACACTGATATGTTGCAGCGACCCAGCGCGCGGGCGGTATCGCCGAGTTTGGTGAGTAGGCCATGTATTGCATATAAGCTCAACCACTAGTCCGACCTAGATTTAGCCCCCAACGGCCACAGTATTTTGTTAGCCGAACCGCCTAGGTGTTTTATTTATTTCTCAGGAATTTTCCGGTAGAGAGACCCGGACCCGGTCAGATAAAGTGCGCTCAAATATAAAGTTTCAATTTCCCTCCCACTCGCGACGTGCGGCGCTTCCCAAACATTTTCTTTGAGCTGCTCCCTATTCTGTCCTTCCATAGAATTACATTTTATAATCAGTATTGACTTACTGGCTATGAGATGAACGCTGGTATCCTTCTCCCGATATCGCTATCTCAATTTAGTATAAAAACTTTTACACATCTACTTAGCTTTTGAAAACTATACGTTAGTAATACAGTTTTGTCTATACTAAATAGAAAACATTTGTTAGTTTGGGTTCAACGTGATAGGTGATAATTTTATATTTTTTGTTAAATATCCATGCGAAGCCGGGGCGCTACGCTAGTTGGCTATAATGTCATTAAATCACATAGCAATGTGTGCTTATCAAATAATATTAATGTAAGCGATAAATAATGCAAGCACAACCCTACTCGTTAACAAGCTCGACCACAAATAATATTTATTTCATAGGCCAGAGGAAAAACATTACCTTTTGCAAGAAGATAACTCAAAATATAACGGATTTGCGTAAAATATGTGAAACCTTTTGTATGCTAATACGATCCCATTGTTCGGAGATTGAATTTTCGGGTTATCATACCGGAGAATTATTCATGACAGATAGGTTACGATTGTTATGATTTTTGTTGGAACCAATTTTGGTTTAGCTGTTTCGATTTTTTGAGGTGTAAACTAAAGTGGATATAAATTAACTGTGCTTAGCTTGCCTAGATGATACTGTGTGAATTTTCTAGTATTCCGCATTCTGCTGCGTTTTCTAGTATTCCGCCCATGATATCACAATTCAACCTGGATCATAATTTTCTGTCATTCAGTCCATTGTATCTAAGTTATCGTAGCAATGAAAACGTAGTGTAGGACGCTCTCCGACCAGGTGGGATGATGACCTGGGAAAGCCACTGGCAGATGCTGGATTGGAGAATCTGAAACAGGGCGCTATGGCGCTCATTAGGGGAGGCTAATGTCTAGCAGTGGACTAACATGGGCTAATGATGATGATGATTTCAGATTCAGATTCAATAACTTTATTTCTTTAGGCTTACAAAATAAGCACTTAGACAAGTCATTTTATACAGTTAATTATTATTACAATGAAATAAGTTGTTATTGATTTCTCTTCACTTCAATTTTTTGTCCACTAGTGGAAGAAGTGAAAAAGAAACCACTAGTACATACATTCATATGTAACTTATGTGTCTAATACAATGTTTGTTTTTGCCTATCTAAATCTAAGTTTAAAATGATTTAGATACATGTCAGTAATTATTTAAATACATATTATGTAGCTAAGCACAACATTCAATTTCTATTTCTTACATGCTATTGTCGGTGTGGAATGGAGCGACATCTGGCCAAGCATTATTATCGTTAACGTAATCATCTATCGAGTAAAATGCTTTCTTAATAAGATTTTGTTTTATGTATTGTTTAAATTTACGAATAGGGAGCTCAGTTGCTTCAGATGGAAGCTTATTATAGAAGCGCACGCAATTTCCCATAAATGACTTCCCTACCTTATGTAATCTGTACGATGCGATGGTATAAGTAATTTATTTTTGTTTCTAGTATTTCTAGCGTTGAACATCACAGTTTTTCAAAAAGTTGTCTCTGTTTTTATGCGTATACATTACATTTTCATAGATGTATTGTGATATTACTGTCAAGATATTTATTTCTTTAAATAATTCTCTCAAAGAATCGCGTGGCTTTAATTTATAAATCGCACGGATCGCCCTTTTTTGTAGTACAAAGATAGTCTGTATGTCCGCCGCCTGTCCCCATAGCAAAATACTATAGGACATAATACTATGAAAGTAACTGAAATAAACTAACCTAGCTGTATCTTCATCGGTAATATATCTAATTGTTCGAACTGCATAGGCTGCTGAACTAAGTCTGCCTGCGAGAGCATCAATTTGCGGTCTCCATTGCAGAGAGGAATCAATATGTAGCCCTAGGAAAATGGTAGATTTTACAAGAGGAACTATATCATCCCTTAGCATAATTTTAGTAGGAAATTCTCTTACATTTGGTAACATGAATTTTATGCATTTGGTTTTTTTAGCATTGAGTAAAAGATTATTGGCGGTGAACCAATCTAGTATTTGTGAAAGAGAAGTATTTACATCGTCAAAGTTATATTTATTTCTGTCAACTTTAAAAATCAACGAGGTATCATCAGCAAATAAGACTATATCACAAAAATCTTTTGCTAAAAAAAGGAAGATCATTTACATAAACTAAAAATAAAAATGGACCTAATATTGATCCTTGCGGAACACCTAATTCAATCTTCGAACCTCAAGATCTTTCTTTACCAATATTAACTTTTTGAACTCTATCAGACAAATATGATTGCATAAGGTCCAGTGCCTTGTTATTAATTCCATAATGTTTCAATTTGCTAATTAAAGTACCATGATCTACACAATCAAAAGCTTTAGAAAGATCACAAAATATACCAATAGCGTTTTTTGCTTTATCCCAAGCATCGAATATATAGAACTGTACCTGCATGTGTTGTCGATCTACCTTTGGTGAAGCCAAATTGATTTTTATGGAATAAACTATTAACGTTGAAGTGGCAGGTTAACTGAGTGAGAATTATTTTCTCAAAAATTTTGCTGAATGCAGGTAGTATGGAAATTGGCCGGATCAGTGTTGCTACCAGATTTATAAAGAGGAACAAGTTTACTATATTTCATGAGATCAGGAAAAACTCCTGCATCGACGCAACTATTGAAAATAAAGGCTAAACAAGGAGCCACTTCCTTGATGATTGAACTTAGTACTTTCGTTGAAATACCCCAGAGATCCTCTGTATTTTTGATATTAATTGATTTAAAAGTTTTCATTACATCATTAGCGTTTACATGACTGAAGATAAAAACTTCATTACATTTTACAACAGATGATTCTAACAATTCCACCGACAATGAAGGTGAGGAGTTTAGAGAACGGGTAATAACTTTAGGGATATCAGAAAAGAATGCATCAAAAGCATCGGCAATATCTTGTTCTTGAATAAGAATTGAATTATTAACTTTTAACCTAATTTCTCTATTACATGGCTTTGATTTACCAGTTTCGTTATTTATTAGTCTCCATGTTGCTTTTATTTTATTTGATGAATTTAATAATTTTTTCCTCAAAAATAGGCATTTTGCTGTGTTGCAGACTTAAATGTTTTCGAGTAGTTGGTTACATACAAAAGAAACGCAGGATCATGTAACATAGCTTTCCTATCACTATAAAGGTTATACAGTCTATCCCTACTTTTATAAATGCCAGGAGTGGCCCAATCAATGAATCCGACTCTATCTCTTACTGAGCATGTTTTAAGTTAGAATATTTCATTGTGTTCTTTGTTTATAGCATTCAAGAGTTTAGCAAAAAGATCATTAGGGTCATCAGAGCAAGATAAGGTTAGTTCAACTTTACTTTGAAAATTCTTAATACGGCTCTCTGTGATAGGCCTGCGTATATTCCTGAACTTTGTTATTATCTTTCAAATTGTAACTAAAGTTAACGCTCTGACCATAGTGGTCTGATTTGAAATGAGTTATTACTGCTTTGTTGATTGGAGTTTGACTGCAGTAAATATTATCTAAACAAGTGGCAGATGTTAGTGTTATTCTAGTAGGATCATTAAAAAGATGCTGTAACCTTAAGCATTTAGATAAATTATATATATATAAATTTTCAGAATAAATTAAGCAATCTATCGGCTAGAGGATTTGCTAAAATATCTATATGATATAATGAAGTTATTTTTGTTGTTATTATTACCTCAATTGTTTCAATTATAAATATTATTTCTAATTTGGTTCTGTTATTTCCTTGTAATTTCTCATTGTACGTATTATAACAGAACATTTTGGTCCAAATGAGCTGTTACTATTATTAGAATAAGCAACTCCGAATGAGCAAAGTCTATAATATATTCGTACCTACTTCATTCTACACTAATTGACCCGATAAAATTCATATCACCTGCATTTATCAGTATCAGCCATACAAGGCAAAACTAAGTTATAATTTTAAGTATTTTTTACATATTGTCTCACCGCAACATTCCCTGAACTTCCACAATCATTTTAAGATCATAATTAGCCCAATCAGTCCAGCCGTTCCGAGTTTTAGCAAGACAAACGAGCATTGTTTTTATATAGATACCTTGCTAGACGTGGTGATGGCCGGTGGAGAAAAATCATGCCAGAGCCAACGTCAAGCTTGCACGTCCAAAACCGCGTTGAGTCAATGACATCATCAAAGTCGCTGGACACATTTGATTGGGATGCGATAGGCATAGGCATTGGATAGAGGAGGCTGGCAAAGATTAAAAGAGGCCTATACCCAGCAGTTGGTGACATATAGAGCTGCTATGATGATAATGATGATTTTATTTATTTATTTATTTAGGTATATATATGATATAGTATAATGTATATATAAGTAAAATGAGCATGTTCTAGAATAATACTAACCTACCCTAATAAAACATGTTTTCTTACAGTACTTAAATAAATAACAAGAAAAACCTATTAACTACTTATGTGCCTTTTGGATGCAAGATAAATAAGGCAAATTTAATAGAATAACTCAAACCTTCAGGTATGCGGCAGTGAGACAGCGGAAACTCCTAATTTTGTTAACTTAATTCACAAAGGAGGAAAAACAAGATGAAATGGGAAAGTCGTTATTAATGAAAATTTCAAACAACTAATTAAAATGCTAAACAGTGTCTAGAATATCCGAGATGTTTCATTACCACTCCAATTTAAAACATTTAAGAAATAAATTCTTAGAATGCCAAACGCTCTTTTATTTAATGTTTAGTAGTTTAATGTAATGACATACTATGAAATAATCTTACCTTTTTTAGGTACGGCACTCTAAAAACAAACAAGAAACAGTAGGTTTTTCAATATTATGTGACACGTGCCCTGTCTGCGGGAATTACGTTACATTGAATCAAAGCAAAGTACTTACTCGCATAAAAATGGCGGGTGTGTTATCTCCATTGGTAGTGGTCTATACATATACCATTATATTGCAAACCTGGCTAATAACATTTTGAAAAACTTCTAATAAGCAGAATTTGGTTATTTTTTCTTCTATAAATCTGTATCTATACTAATATTATAAAGAGGAAAGATTTGATTGTTTGGTTGTTTGAATTGAATAGGCCCCGAAACTACGGGACCAATTTGAAAAATTCATTCACTATTAGAATCCTAAATTTTCCGTGTTGAACTCAGGCTTAAGAATATTCACAAAAAAAAAAATGATTCCGTATTAAAAAATAATTTTAGTTAAATAGCCGTGCGAAGCCGGGGCGGACCGCAAGTATAGTATATCTTACTAAATCTCCCTTCACATGTACATTACATACGTATCTAATACCGTATTCTCCGCACAGCATTCCATGCTTATTTATATTTTACTTTGGCATTGGACTGAGCGAGGCGCCAACAAATCTTATTCGGAAAAGGTTCTGCTACCCAGTCCAGATTACAGGTGCTTGGGAACAATGCAATTCCGCGAACAAATGGCATCGCATCCGAGGTGCTGGCGACCGTCTCTGAGACATCTTACTCCTGTAAGGCGAGGTCTACACGATGTATAATACCAGCAGGTTTTTAGACAAGAAAACTTTGGTTGCTAGAGAACCAGTTATCTAATTTTGTGGCTAACATTGCAAAAGTATTTCACAAGCAGGGTACGTAAGACTAATACTTTCGTTAAGAAATTATTATAATAATGTGTACGTATAGGAATTTTTAATTATTTTTTTTTATCAGAATCGCTTATATTTATCTATTTGGATTTATAAAATAAGGTCATAGACAATTACCAAATGAATAATGATTGAATAATTAAACTAATAAACACTATCAATGATATGGGATGCCTCAAGGCATCAATGGCCCTATTTTATTTAATCGTTATAACAATATAAAAACAAAATGGTTTCAAGAGATAAGTTCTGTTGATATTATAATTCACTTATTCTAAACAACTCCAGTCGAGGTCAATTTAGGTATTTCGGTCGGTTGGCCGGCACGCGCCGGGCTAGTGAAGTATCTACCTAAATTATGTAAAGAAATGGCATTTTCTGCCCATTTTCAGACGTAAATATAGATTTACCCTCGACCCCACGAGTTTGCAGCCTTAGCTTTAGAAAGCGGGTACGGCTCAGACGTTCGGATGCTTCGACACTTTGACTGGTAACTAATTCGCTAGCTCTGAATATGTATTTTTGGAACCCTACTATTAGAACCAAAATAGTGTAATGCTATTTACTGCAACGAAATTAAAAAGAGTAGATTTTGAAACAAACTTCAAGCTGTCATTGAATTTTGTGGAAGCTCGTCGCAATTTGTGAAATGGAGTACAACTTTCCAAAGCTGTGCTACTACTTCCTAGATTGTGTTGTTTTTGTCTATACTAATATTAAAAGTGGAAAGATTTGATTGCTTGTTTGAGTTGAATAGGCTCCGAAACTTCTGGACTGATTTGAAATATTCTTTCACCATTAGAATGCTAAATTTTCCGTGATGAACAAAGGCTATGTGATATTTTCAAAAAAGTTAGGGATCCGCATGAAAAAATCAATAATTTTACCGTACGCTATATATTCAACTTCTTTTTTTGTTATGGCTCCGCTGCTTGCTTTTTCTCTACGGCCAGTGTCAGTTATAGAGTGTCAATATGGAGTGTCGAGTCAATTTGAAAAACCCCAATGCTGCTAAAAAAGTTAGGGATCCGTATGAAAACTATGAAACCCAACGTGTGAGTGTGTAATTTCTGAAATTTTTGTTTAACACCCTTGCGAAGACGGTGCGGACCGCTAGTATGATTATAAAGTAATAAGTAGTTACAGTTGCAGAATTTTTGCACCAACCATACGATCCTGGCATATAAGATATTTAAGTTCGTTCTATGTATTATTATCGTGAGTCCAATATAGAATTACAGAAAAGCCTCGAGTCTGAACCATTAAAGTAGAATGATCGACAATGCGAGCGTCTCGATCCCTATTATTTCACCCTCGCAAAATGTATCTCCATTGCCGGTAATGTATCCTGTACGGTACAACGTAAGTAATGTTCAGAATAATAAAGTAACTATGAAACAAGTTACTAAGTACTTAATTAACTGGTAAGCAAAACACGAAACCAAAAAATTCAGCGTAATTAGTTTTACAAAGAAACTTAAGGGTGGTCGCACATCACCACCGCAAAATCGTAGGAGAGCGAATTGCTCCAAAATGGCGGAATAAGCGCGGAGTAGTAGCTGACGTCCGAGCAAATCGGCGGAATCGCGCGGGAAAGAGTTACATCATAGTCAAATCTATGCGTTAGAATATGCAGTTTCGCCTGTTTCGCTTCTCGTACAACATTTGGCGTCATGGCGAAGCTACTGAGGGTCCACTGCTATGATTTCGCAGCAGAGATGTGCTACGGGCTTTAAAATGTCAAAACAAACGTGTAGATGTTAAAACGTGACTCCACTTGAGGGTCAAAGAGCTGAAATAATACTTACTTACGAAAGTTATTATATGAGTTCTTAGACCTACTTACGATTTTTAAACGCGACCGAGGTGGGCGACAATCGCAAATCTTCTATAACGTTGCTTGGAAAAGTATAGGTATCTGCGAAACTGTTATTGTTCAGTTTCCGTAAAAAGGAAGACGAATGCAATCTCTTTGAACAAATGAAAACCCTCCTTCGTATATAAACTACTTGCTTCAATTGCTCTCAGCAGATTTAAATGACTTATACGAAATGGCAAAACTTTAGCTATTCATGCAGTTTCCGCAACTTTGAAAACTATGAAAATTATTTTGAGGACAGTTTAACTTGATAAAACTTTTATAATTGCAAAAAATTCTTTCTTGTTTTTATGCAATGGTTTGACTTTTAAGGAAAAAATTTGAGGAGCTTGAGAACAAAAGTTTTCCCTATTTAGCTATCTATCACAACTACTATGTTAAGCTCATCATAACAGTTTACACTTGCAATCGTGACACAATTAAAAGTTAATATATGTTTCAATCAGTATTGTGTTTATCCGCAGGTGAGAGTTTAGATGCGAGATTAGTGCAGTTGAAAGAACGGAACTCAAGTGAAAACATCTTCAAAAAATCCGAATAATAGGTACTATAAAATCCATCAGATTTGTTTCATCACCAGCCTATAATAGTCCACTGCTGGACATAGGCCTCCCCTAATGAGCGCCATTTAGATGGCATCATTATGTGGGGGTTGTTGTCCATAATCCCCACGCTGGGCATGCGGGTTGGGGATCGCAGTTCGGTGAAGTTGTTCTGCAGAAGGCGCTGCTGGCCGCCCCCCGGTGTGTTTCCCTTAGTCGCCTCTTACGACACCCACGGGAAGAGTTGGGGTGGTGAAATTCTATGCCGGCACCACACGGCAGATTTGTTTGTCACCTATCTTTGAAAATATTACGTTATATTATGTCAGGACTCCTGACAGGAGTCAGTTCCATGAACCGTGTCTTTCTAAGAACCAAATATAATAATGATTTTTTTCCTTATCCGACATGTTTTGGTAAGACTTTTTGTTATTGGTTGTTATTACTTTAGTTTTGTATTACGTACAAAATAGTTTTAATTTTCATATTAATTGCCTGAGCAGAGAGTGGGTGAATTTGTCATTCAATTTTATATTAGAGGTATAAGTTTTTACCGCATCTCAACTGACGAGTCATTGTTATTGTTGAATAAATATGAAAATAATTAATTTTATACACATAACGTACCTGCTGTTGAATGATGAATAAATAGGTATAACGATTCACAAGCTGGAAGAAAAACCTTGATTGACGACAAAAACATTGAGTATCAATACCATAAATTTTGTATTTTATAGCTTTCATGAAATACTAGCACCTATGAGGTACGCAGTTCTGTATTCGTTTGCCAAAACAAGGCCAAAACCGTCGGCTGAAGTGTTCACGGAACTTAAACATGGCCCACACTACCTCTATAATGAATTAAGTTACCAACTCTCTTGTAGGATTCTCGTGTAACGTGTACCTACCTTCACCTACCTCTTTAGCAGAGGGTTGTATTGATTGCTCCGGATTCGGGGACTGTGATTGTTGAAGTTTGTAAGTAATACGACTGTACACAGAACGATGACTGATGTTAGGCTCTGGGGGCCTATTGGGATTCTCCAACACGCAATCGCGTATTTCGTTTCGGCCAATAGGTGCTCTAACAACCAAGTGTAATTTTGCAGAAAAAGTAAATAAAAATTTTGTAGTTGAGAATAAAATAGGTTTTTTCCCTGATCCAGAGACGTTAAGGAATACAGATTTAAGGCCACGAAACAGCTGTTTGTTCAGAGCTCTAAGATCAGTTTGTTGATGGTATTACCTAGTAGGTACTACGAGTATTTAACGACATGTCATCATTGAGAAGTTTTATTTTTGTATGGGATTTGGTACAGCACCCCTAGCGTGCGGAAACCGAACTATGCAAAGCTACAAAAAAACGAGACATTTATGCTCTTTAGATGGAATTGTTTTTTTTCGCTTCCCATTAATTATGTAGTTAGCCCCTAACAATCGTTTTAATTTCAGGTCCACAGTCTAGTCTACCCAGAGAAGTCAAGTCTGTTTCACAAAGAAAACAAATGGGACTTAGTTTTTTTTATATTCTTCCCCAACAACGGGAGTCTCTCTCGAGGTGTTCCAGGGTTATGACGTTTTCAAAATTCACTTGACGAGCCAAGTTGTAGAGCTGATCACGTCGACGCGCGTCGACGACACCCCGCCAAATGGGTTAGTACGATCTGCAAATATTTGTTCTTGGTGTTTTGATCATTTTAAATGTAGTTTACAGTAAAATATCTTTGTATGTAACTAATACATTACATTGTATTAAGTATATTAGTTATCTAGTATCCGTAACACAAGCTCTGCCTAACTTGGGGTGGATGATGCTGTCGGGATTGTTGAGCATTATTATCATAATATTATTTAAAACACCCTTCCGAACAACACTTCGGAAAAACACCCGTTATTCAAAGGAGCCATTCCTCATAAACTGTAAGCATGCATCAGTATTTTATGTACAGACAGAAGCATTAATTGGTAACCCCCTCACAGAATATGTCATAGTTATCATTCAGTAGCATGTAGGTTCAAACCCGTGAAGATATATATATTCATTTTAGTTTACATTATTTTTTATTTTTGTTTTATTATAAAGTTTATTTAATTGTTCAAATAAAAAGCAAATGTTTTTTTCAATAACTACATTTCTTTTATCAGGAGTAACAAGTGAAATTTCAAGCCTATATCACATGTAACTATGGTGTAGTGGTTAGTGTAACCGAGATTCTGTCACTGCACATCTTAATGACCGTCATCGAATCCTTGCAGTGGATGTTTTTGTTTTTTAACTACTACTTAATTTTAGTAATGTAATGACAATTATTCATGTGTAATGGTGAAGTTTTTGTCTATTAGTATGAATTTAAAGTAATTGATAAAATAAAACAATAATAATAATATCAGGTAAACAATTATGTTTATTTTTTTCAAAAATTTGCCTACACAAACAACAACACAAAAAATGGAATTAGTTCCGACATGTTTTATTTTATTATTTAGCCTACTTACAAATAGCTTCCTATCCTGAAAAATAATATTCCATTTTCGATTTAGTGCTCGAGAATACACATGTTTTCATTAGATTTTCGTTTACTTAGCTAATCTAATGAATTAAACAATTTGGATCTCCTATAAATCATGGAATACTATATAATCAGGTAGTTTTGAAAATAAATGAGGTCAAATGGAGTTTTTCTGACAATGTAAAATAAAATTAAAAAGTAAAATTACATTAGGGTTTAGTAGTGATAATTATCGTCAATTATATTTAGTGATACTTATCGCTTAATAGCTTAAGGGCTAACGGATCGGATCTCAATTTAAAACCATTTGACCCCACATATTTTCTATCGGATTTAGGTCCGAACTTTTAGATGTCCAAGGAACAACAGTAATGTCTTCTAGAGATGAACAACGCTTCAGAGACCATCCTCGTAAGATGCACTGCACAATTATCATGGACAAAATAAATTTGGGCTTCTGGATACGCGATCCGCGTAGAAGGTAACCTTCAACACTTTCCAATATTGCTCGTCATTCATGCGCCCAGTTATTTTTACTATTTCTCCAGGACCCATAGAGGATATCCATCCCCAAAAACCTAAAAAGAAAAAATTTAATAATCAACTGTTATAATGTTTATTTAGTTCGTGTGAATACTAGCTTGTTAAAAAGATCATTATTATGATGAAATAATCATTGTTAAAGGTAATTGGATTTGTTGAGAATTATCAGTATTATCACTTACGTAAAGTTATTCATTCTTGCCCTGCGGTTGAGTTCAGCAGACATTTCTATTTTTGCTGCTCGATAATTGTGTAAGTATATCAGCTGCATGCAAATGCCTTCTGTTGATGTGATATCAAATATTGTTGAGCAGTAGAACAAGTGGATGCAAATGGCGAACTCGAGTGAATGTCAACAATATTATTGTGGCGACTGCACTGATTTGTATACACTCCTGGTTGTTTTTCTTACATACACATCCCCACATCACACATAGGCGCACGGTTTTAATCTGTAAGACAACAAATCAATACTTAGGTATTTAATATAAGCCAAAGATAACAAAGTTTTACAAAAACAAACTGTCTTTGTTTCGTTACGATTATTATGACACAATAATAAGTAGCTTACCGTAATTCAAAGCTAACGAGCAATCTCCTGATTACTCATTTGCAGTTCGAAAAGCACCGCGATCTTGGTTCTCACAAAATTACTCATCATCATCATCATCAGCCTATGTTAGTCCACTGTTGGACATAGGCCTCCCCTAATGAGCGCCATAGCGCCCTGTCTTCGGCTTGTCGCATCCAGCATCTGCCAGCAGTCTTTCGCAGATCGTCATCCCACCTGGCCGGAGGGCGTCCTACACTACGTTTACCAAGTCGCGGTCTCCACTCAAGAACACGTTTACCCCAGCGGTTATCGGTTCTTCGCGATATATGGCCGGCCCACTGCCACTTCAGTTTGCTAATTCTCTGAGCTATGTCGATGACTTTAGTTCTCTGTCGGATCAATTCGTTACGAATCCTATCCTTCAGAGAAACTCCGAGCATAGCTCTTTCCATAGCTCGCTGAGCGACTTTGAACTGGTGGACCAACCCTATCGTGAGTGTCCACGTCTCAGCTCCGTAGGTCATGACTGGTAGGACGCACTGATTAAAAAACTTTCGTTTTTAAACATTGCGGTATGGATGACGAGAAGACTCGACGTAGTTTTCCGAACGCTGCCCAGCCTAGCTGGATCCTCCTCTTGGCTTCCTTCTCGAAATTGTTTTACCCAACTGCAAAATCTGCCCGAGGTAGGTGTACTCAGAAACAATTTCGAGAAGGTGGCCATGTACGATCACCGGTCTTGGATCAATGTGGCCATTGATCATGATTTTGGTTTTATCCAAATTCATGCCAAGACCGATACATCGGGAGGCTGAAGCTAGACTGTCCAGCATCCGGTTCAGCTCCTCTAGCGACTCCGCCATTAAGACTATGTCATCAGCGAATCGCAGGTGTGAGATGTACTCGCCGTTTATGTTGATGCCCTTGTCTTTCCAGTCCAGCGTCTTAAACATATCTTCCAACGCGCTCGTGAACAGTTTCGGGGATATAACATCCCCCTGCCTCACTCCTCTGCGCAGTTGGATCGGTTTAGTCTGCTGGTCCTGTACTCGGACACTCATCGTAGCGGCTTCGTAAAGACATCTCAGCACCTCGATATAACGATAGTCTACTTGGCATCGCTGTAAGGATTGTAGAACAGCCCAGGTTTCAACGGAGTCAAAGGCCTTGTCATAGTCCACAAAGGCCAGACACAGGGGCTGATTATACTCTTCGGACTTCTGTATAATCTGCCTCACTGTGTGAATGTGGTCTATGGTACCATATCCTCCGCGAAACCCAGCCTGCTCCGGTGGCTGAAACTCGTCGAGTCTCCTAGTGAGACGGTTCGATATAACTCGTGAGAATAGCTTATAGACGTGACTTAGGAGCGAGATGGGTCTATAATTTTTAAGGAGGGTTTTATCTCCCTTCTTAAAAAAGAGCACCACCAAACTCCCACTCCACGCCTTTGGAGTTCTCCCACTGTGAAGGACGGCGTTGAAGAGGCTCTGTAACTCCTGTATAACAGGGTATCCTCCAGCTTTTAAAAGCTCTGATGTTATTCCGTCCTCACCGGGGGCTATTCCATTTTTAAGCTGCCTCAGAGCTAACACAATCTCGTCTTGACTGATGTCTGGCAGTTCGTCGGTATAGTGGCGTATCAAGGTGGCTCTAGAATCGTGGCCGTCTCGTTGGGAACGGGGAGCATGAGCAGCGTATAAACGGCCATAAAAGTCCTCTATCTCGGCCGATATCTCCGGCTTCGACAATACGGTCCTTCCGTCGTGCGTTGTAAGCTTCGACAGGTGGCTCCTGCCAAGCTGCTGAGTGAATACTTTGGACCCTCGGTTTCGCTCTATTCGCAAAATTACTAATATGCATAATTTCCTTCAATATTCTTCAATTCATTTATAATTCGAACCAGTAAGTCAAGACTAGAATCGAGAATGGCTTATAGGTATATTTAGATCTACCCTCAAAAACTTTTTTTTTCTTATCCAGTGTAAAGAGATCCCATAAATAAAAATCCGCTGTCGAACACTAATAAGATAAAATTTCAATGCGTGGATAACTGGTTCGTTGGTTTAGTTGGTTAGTGCGTGCGATACTTGTTGTGTGAGCGATTGGATGTCTGGTTCGCTTCCCACTGGGCGATACATTTTTGTTTCTTACGTAGTATTTGAGTAAAAGATTTGTAAATCGTACAGTGATTTGCAGTGTAAACTTTAGCTATTAGGGGGTTACCAATTATTAATGCTTCTGTCTGTACCTCCATATGTTAAATGCAGTCTGCATAGAAACACCGTGTCATTCAGTCATTGTTATTTATATTTTTAAGAAAAGAAAGAAAGAAAGAAAGAAGAAAGAATATATTTTATCAGTATATCAGTATTAACCCCTAACAATACATAAAAAATATAGGGTAGGTAACATAGAAAGATGAGTAAGACCGTAGTATGTAATATTGTATTCTCTTTGAACTAGACCTCATTCATAGAAAAAATACCATATACCGAAGTATTATAATATTCTCTTTGTCTAATACCTGCAAAAAAAAAACTCAAATAAAAAGTCAACAACCATAATCAACAACGGTTCATAGCTGTCCAAAAAAAAAGTACCAATTCCTTGCACAGCAGTGATATAATATTTTCGATTCAAAATGGAAATCTCATACGAGTACACGAAAAAACGGTGCAATTTCGGGCGGCAGCCAATATTCTGCGAGCAGGGGCCCGTGCTCAGTGACTCCATCGGGACCAATGCTGCGGAGCAACGCCACTACGTACTGCGCAACCCCGTGCACGAGGCCATACAGCACGGACCGCGCTTCTCCGGGCACTACATCAACACCATCCGGTGAGTGCGCGCGTGCACTGTTTTGTGTCTGTGTGAGTTCCACCAGCTCTCACTGAGCCACTTGCTGCAGGGCTGAGTACTGTACAACAGGCGCTAACCACGCAGAGGGCGGATGGCCCAAGGACGTGGTGATAACCGACCCTGAGGCCACGCAGCGCTACCGCCGCAAGATCGAGAAGGACGACGGCTACGTGCACTGCGTCATGACCGCTTCCAGCGTAAGCCTGCTTTTCTTTTCTCCCCCATCCCCACTCCGTTGCCATCGCTTTGAGCGCGCCTCTGTTCACAGGGCATCGAGCACTACGTGAAGCAGAACAACGCGATCGACATGTATCACACGTATTTCGTGAAGATGCCGACGGTAGCACCGCCTGAGCACTGCAGCTGCCGCATCGTGAACGAGTACCGCGATAACCCCCTTCAACGGCCAGTGAGTTCGGTGTGCTGGCAGCCGCACGGTGGCGCGTCTTTTGCCGTGACCTATGTGGATGTAGACTTCAACCGAGAGACGCGCAAACCGGTTCGGTGCTACGTGTGGGACGTAGAGAACTCTAACGCACCCGCGGAAACGGTGTGGCCTTCGTGCTCGTTGATCGACTTACAGTACAATCCCCGCGAGCCGACGCAGCTGGCAGGCGGACTGATCAACGGTCAGGTGGCTGTGTGGGACCGGCGGAGCGGCGGGAAGGCCGTACTCGAGTGCGCAGCGCACTTGGCGCACCGCGACTACGTCAAGCAGGTCATGTACGTCAACGCCAAGTCGGGCCAGGAGTTCTTCTCGGCCGGGCCAGATGGCATCAACAAGTGGTGGGACACGCGCAATATGAACGAGACTGTCGACGAAATGGTCATCGACCCGCCACAGAACTCGTTTGAGGTGCCGTCGCCGGCGCGCTCCCTCGGTGTCAGCGCGCTGGAGTTCGAGATGACCATACCGACGCGCTTTATGTGCGGCACCGAGAACGGGTACATCGTATGCGGCAACCGTAAGGGCAAGACACCCTTGGAGCAGATGCCCGCGAAGGTGAGTTTTCATTCGGTTCACTCGATCCGCCGGAAAGCGTCTTCAGCCTCTTCGAGTGCATCGGTGCATAGTTATAACCATCTCCACGCTCCTCATATTCTTCCAGGTGGATTTTTGCGTATAAAGTGGCCTGTAAGAGAACCATCGCAGAGTAGTTATAATTCCGTGAGCTTCAAACAGCGATCGGGCTGATACGTTTTGCGTGTTTTGCTCGCACACAATCTACAACAAACATATCAAATAATTTTTATTTCAAATGCGCGTGAGACAGACAGCAAAATACTAGAGTTCTAGTGGCATTGGTCACAATAATCTCTATTTAACATTTATTTCTTTATTTTAAGGAATATAATAGGAGTGGTTTTTGCTCGATTTGGGAAAAAACATCATTTATCAAAAAAGAAGAATATATTTTTTAGTTTCAAGTTGCAAAAATAGCTCAATTTTCCAGCAATACTCAAAAATGTCTTCGTCTTTTTTAATCAAAATCTCATGGTCTGAGACCACCGTAAGTAGCTCTGAAAAAAAACTCACCCGGTATTACATCTATAACTACCCTTTGTTAATTTACTTTCGCAGTTTATGGCTCATTTAGGCCCAGTCCGTTCGTTGGAGCGCAATCCTGGCTTCCTGAAAAACTTCTTAACAGTGGGCGATTGGACGGTACGCGTCTGGAGTGAAGACTGCCGCGACTCCGCCATACTGTGGTCGCCACCGCTCCGTCAGAAGATCACGGCTGCCACCTGGAGTCCGCAGAGGTTTGCTCGTTTCCTATACAACATTATCAGCCTATAATAGTCCACAGCTAGACATAAGCCTCCCTTAATGCTCGCCATAGCGCCCTGTCTTCAGCTTGTCGCAAGCAGTGTTTTGCATGTTATCATCCTACCCGGCCAGAGGGCGTCCTACACTACGTTTGTAGAATCACGGTCTTCATTCAAGAACACTTTTACCCCAGTGTTTGTCGGTTCTTCGAAAAATATGACCAGCCCATTGTCATTTCAATTTGGTGACCCTTTAAGCTATGTCGATAACTTTAATCCTTTGTTGGATGTATAGGTTACGAATACTATCCTTCAGAGAAACTCCGAGCATAGCTCTTTCAAATACAAATACAAATAAATTTTATTTTGCCAGAAAACACATAAAAATACATTATAAACCTTAAACTAAAAACTGAAAAAACTGACAAAATCGGACTCCACTCAGCATGTGCTATGGTAGAGCAGATCATGCCATAGCGCTGGTTTTCCGTGGAGACCGTGCTGCACATACATAAATATAAAACAAAAAGAAGAGAACATACAATAAAATAAAAATTAGTTACCTACTGAGTATTGGACTCTCCTCTGAGAACACCAGTCTCGTAAGAGTCTGGGCAACATTGGAGATCCACAAGACCGAGGAAAAAAAAAATTATAATAATCGTAGATGGACATGAGAGCTGAAATATAAAATTGGAACTTGTTTTTACTGACACAAAGAAATTAAATAGGTAAACTTAAATAAAAACTATATATGTACATTAACGTAATTACAAAATTAGGAAATGGGTAAGATGGTTAAAAATACAAAATAAGTAACTAGACTATGTAGAAGAGTTTTGTAAAATTGTGAAGCGCTTTCTTAAACTAAACTAAACTGACACACAGAACGGCTGCCAACTGGAATGTCTTGTGACGTTAAAAGAAGTTTCTTCAGAGATTTTTTAAAAGAATCAACGGATTTAGAATTTTTTATTGGAGGAGGTAAATTGTTCCAGCATTTCGTGGCAGCATACCGGAAGCTGCCACGAAAGGCAGACGTTCTGTAGCGTGGGCAAATTAAGCGTGTTGCAAATCGTACGTGTCGATCTGAGAAGATAAGCTTCTCGAATAGGTATGATGGTTGTTGGTGTTTGACTATGCCAAAAAGCAATGTTGCGAAATGAATGTATCGTCGTGATGACATATTCAAGAGACCGTGTGAGTTGATATAAGGTGAGATATGGGCTCGCCGAGGTATTGGGAAACAAAAACGAGCGCATGCATTTTGCAGGCGTTGCATAAGGTTTGTGATCGACTGAGCAGACACCCTCCAAACACGTTATCAACATAGCTGAGCTTAGACAGAATCAGCGATTCGCATAGCTGAATACGGCGATCCGTGCTGATAAACTCCCGCATTCTATACAAAACCGATAGCCTATAGAAACAGGTACGAACTACTGTTTTTATGTAGTTCTCAAAGTTTAGTGAGCCGTCCATGACAAGACCAAGGTTACGGGCTTCGGAAATGCGGTCTATGGACATATTGTCGACGACAACCACTGGGTCTTTCTTAAGAGCCTTTTCTATTTGGATTTTACATCCAAGGATAATAAATTTAGATTTTTCAGGGTTTATAACTAAGCCGTTGGCTCTACTCCAGCGAACGATTCGACTCAGATCCTCATTTATACTACTAGTTGCCCTATGCACCTCTTCCGGTTTAGACGAAATATACAATTGAAGGTCGTCAGCATAAATATGGTATTTGCACTTCAATATCTCAGATGTTAAATCAGCACAGTAGAGCACAAAAAGAATTGGACCCAATATGGAGCCCTGTGGAACTCCACGCATTACTTTCAATGGCTTAGAGAAAGAACTCAAGCCATCCATGTTTTTAAGTTCTACAAATTGTGAACGATCAAGAAGATATGTTGAAAACCATCTAATGACCTTGGAATCAAATCCATAGTATGTTAGTTTAGATAGTAAAAGCGTAATGTTGATAGTATCAAATGCTCGAGAAAAATCGATGAAAGATAAAATTGATCATTCACCCACATCGCGAGCAGCAAGCACATCATCCACGACGTCTAATAGAGCTGTTGCAGTGCTGTGACCCTTTCTGAACCCTGATTGTTTATTAGGTATAATGTGATTTATTTCTAAGAAGGTAGTGAGTTGGAGACATATTACTTTCCATAGCTTGTGTGAACTGGTTCAAAGCAAGCACTCTGCACACTGAGGTTAAGTGACTCAGTTAATAATAAGCTTCTATCTGAAGCAACTGAGCTTCCTATTCGTAAATTTAAACAGTAAATAAAACAAAATTTTATCTAGGAAGCCTTTTACTCGATAGATGATTACAATAATGATGTTAATGCTTGACCAGATGTCGCTCCATTCCACACCGAAAATAGCATGTTAGAAACTGAATGTTGTGCTTACCTTTTGGTATATGTTTTGGTACCTATTTAAATAATTATTAACATATATCTAAATCAAATTAAACTTAGATTTAAATCAAACATTGTATTAGACACATAAGTTATATATGAATGTACTAGTGGTTTCTTTTTAACTTCTTCCAGTGGACAAAAAATTTGAAGTGAAGAGAAAATCAATAACAACTTATTTCATTCTCTTTTTTTAATAATTGAGTGTCTGAAATTTGATTAGTCTAAGTTCTTATTTTGTAAGCCTAAAGAAATAAAGTTATAGAATCTGAATCTGACTACATTTGCCGATTCGCGGTCTTTACTCAAGACAAGAACGTATACCCCAGCGGTTGTCGGTTCTTCACGAAATATGACAGGCCCATTGCCATTTCAGTATGCTAATTTAAGCTATGTCGATAACTTTAGTTATTTTACTTATTTATTAATAAGACAACGCCAACAATACACACAATAAAACATTAACAATTGATACAGTTATAATAACATATCGTTACGAGTCCTTTCCTACAGAGAAACTCCGAGCACAGCTCTTTCCATAGCTCGTGGATAGCAGGCTCAAAGCAGGTAGCACAGAGGCTAAGTGACTCGTTTTGGGCGGTACGCAGGGTGTCGCTGCTCGTGGCTATCCAGGCCGACGGCGTGCTGGCGATCTGGGACTGGCTGCGGTGGCAGCATGCGCCCGTGCTGACCATGCAGGTCTGTCCCGAGCCGCTGGTGCAAGTCAAGATACAAAAACATGTAATACGATCATATTACTTATTTTGTACTTAGATTTTGCTTATTTTTTCTATTGGCCAAAAGCCTTTATTAATAAAGAAAACTACAATTATCTAACTAAATTAGAGTTAAGTAGTATTTACAATTGAAACAATTGAGCTTACTGCAGACTGTTGCAAACAAACTACGGGTAGCTCAACTGATCCATATCAATACCAGTTGGCAGTGTACCAAAGATGCTGGCTGCATTACCTCGCTGTATTTTGCTTTTTATTTCAATCGGGTGGAGATAAGTCAAAAGTCATTTACAATATGAAGACAGGACAGTTTTTAAGCTTTTCCACCTACAAAGTTATTATTACTGGCCGTACACAATCAAACGTAGTTGTGATTAACTAATTTTAACTAATTTATTAACTAAAATTTAAAAGCCATGTAAGATTTTTATTGGGCTGATTCTGGGTTGACGATTGTTGATCATTTTTGTCCAGTGTGTTTTCTTAGAAAGCGAAATTTATGTATAACACCCTGAATAGCGTCAACATGATCTCGCAGTTCAAATAGATCTAGCATTCCAGATTACATTGCAGCATTTCTTAAATGGCCGTGTGGTGCCGGCATAGAATTTCACCACCCCAACTCTTCCCGTGGGTGTCGTAAGAGGCGACTTAGGGAAAACACCGGAGGGCGGGCAGCAGCACCCTCTGCAGAACAACTCCACCGAACTGCGATCCCCAACCCGCATACCCAGCGTGGGGATTATGGGCAATAACCCCCAAATGATGAGTAATGCATTCTATGGCGCTCATTAGGGGAGGCCTATGTCCAGCAGTGGACTATCATAGGCTGTTGATGATGATGATGATGATTTCTTAAATGCTTGCGAATATTTGCGCGGATATACTCTGATATCATTTGACAGGGCACGATGGTGGCGTGCGGTAGCCAGACGGGACACGTGTACTTGGTGGAGTTGACGCAGAGCCTCGCCGTGACAAACAAGAACGACAAGTCTCTGCTCACGCACGTTTTTGAGCGGGAGTCGAAACGGGAGCGAATTCTGGAGTCGAGGATGCGCGAGATTCGGCTGAAGCACAAGCAGGTGGAAGATGGCGGGAGCCCGGGCGGGGGCTCCGCCACCGAGATGGAGGGTGTCATCGGCGACCGGGACCTCGCCGAGGCCACAACTACCTACATGCAGGCCGTGCGGCGCGAGCTTACACTTATGTAGATTTACATTACGCTTACTATACTTTTACTGTAACTACCTAATACTAGCTTACATTATATTGTATCTTAGATAATATTTATGGTCAGATTTTTTAGGAAGTTAATTTCATAGAAATTTAAAACTTGATCAAAATAGGTAAAAATATAAACAAAGATAGCAGCGGTACTAGCGCACATAACAAAATCAAAAATATAACGTTTTAAACTTTCACGATTTGTTGACATATTAAAGAATATCTATCTACTAACATCAAAAATAGCTTGGTGCACTTTTAGAGAACGCTGGTTCATTTTTAAGTCTTTCTCTCGCTGGAAAAACAGTAGGTAAAAATATGAGTAATTTTCTCCTTTCGTTACTACTAGGAATGATCGGGAATATTTTTTCCCGATTATTCCTACCCTGATCGTAGGTAGGAATAATCGGGAATTTTTTTCCCGATTGTTCCTAGTAGGAACGCAGGGGGTAGGGACAATCGGGAATAGGCGGTATTTATTAATTATATAAGATTCTCTATTGGTGGTAGTTTTATTGTTTAGCGTATTAATTTTATTGATTCAGAAAGGACATAAAACAAATACGGACACATAAACCATTCTTATAGATATACATATTTATTTAAGTAGGTTCTAATAACTAGTACTATTAACTAATAACAGTACTACTAGTACTAATAACTAATTACAGGCTGTATTAAAACACTATAGGTTACTTGTAATTTTTTCAACAGAAAAATAAATTTGCAGGCACACTTCGCATTGCCTCAGACTTTTTTGCAACGGCAAAAAATTGATTTCAGGATAGGTATCTTCCATCTGGATTCTTAACTCACTATGCACTCGGTCAAGTTGTTCTCTTCCACCCACACGTCTGAGCATGCAGGCATTTCCTAACCACAGCTGAACTTAGTGGAATGTTTAGGGAATGCTGTTTTACTGCGTTTTCTTTCGGTGGGAAGAAGACAAGAAATCTATCTTGACGGTAGCCTCCAATTTCCAGAATGACCCTACAGATGTACCCTATACAAGGTGTAACAAAATATGTGTACTAAGCCGAAGGGGGAGGTTTCAGACCCCAATGGTGATCAGTTGTGGGGGGGAGATACAAAAAGTTTTAATTTACAAAGTAACAACCCTATCCGGGTAACCTATACATACCTACTACCACTGCAGGTAGGTAGGTATTTATCTTCGTAGAGTTCAGCTATGGCGGGGCGAGAGACTACCTAATCTATCTATCACTCTACATCTGTGACCATACTGACGTCATGGTCACAGGAACAAGAAATCGCTGCCTTTAGGGTTGTCACTTCGTAAAAAAATCAGCTGTCCATGTTGAAACTTTGATGTAGTTTTTTCCAAGGTACCGATCGAAATTCGAAAAGTCGTTGAACAAAAGTTGGTCCCCGGGGGGAGAGGAGGGTGGAAATTCACCCGTTTTCGCTTAGTACACATATTTTGTAACACGGTGTATAATAATAATAATAAATTTATTTCAGGCAACATTCTAGTACACGATGGATAATACTTAAAAACTAAGGCCCATATAAAATATCCTTAATCTAGCATACATAAAATAAATCTAATTAAACCTATGATACCTACATGTACAAATCATTCAAGGTGCGATTCACATAAAGTAAAAATCTTTTGATGGAGCTCCACACCACCTCATATACAGGTTTCACTTTCCTGTTGTAGGTACTTAGAAAAATTGGAACGAGCAAAAGTTGTAGCAAATTTTATTAACTTTCATTTTATATAAACAGTACTTATGTCGCTAGGACGCGCAGTATCTTCTACCTTCAGAGGTATATAAATTGTTCAAACAGAAAATAATCACGATCAGGACGATTCACAAAGTGGGTGATTTTTACATTTTACAAATTTAAAATTACATCCCTTACAAATCTTAAAGTAGGTATTACTGGTATTACTTGTGGTAATACGAGTACTATGAAAATGGAATGCTTATTGAGTAAATAAATAATAATTTTAACCGTTTTTTGGGAAACAGATATACAATATGCAAACCAACTAGCAGCAGCGTCGGTAAAGGGCTGCAGCATGCGGAGTTAACTTAATATTGGAATTATCTCCTGTTACAGTTAATACTTAATATGACCTCGGTCCATTCGCATAATACCTACATCTTATACATCTAGGTCATATTTCAATTCAATCGGTATTACCTTGATAGGGTAACCTGCAACCGAAATTTTATTCTTTATGGTACATTATCAAATCCTACTTCTATGTAGGTACCACTTAAGGTTAACAGATCCATGACCAAACTAGCATCATAAAAACAAGATATTCTTTTCACAACGTTTTCTACATCTTTACTATGTTGATGCTAAAAATAGATATATTCACCGAAGAAGATATTATCTAGGTGAAGGAGAACCGTGTTAGTTAAGCAGGTGGAACAGTAACTGACATCTTGACAAAGTTTGTAACAACGTGCACTGCCCGCTGATTTTACGAGTATGCAAAACCAGCGCACAATGTTGTGTTGGATCGCAGGAACAAGATAGTAACTGTTCACCGTAAATCAAGTCAATACTTTACTATATATTGAAGTTTGAAGAAACAATTTTCACTGTACTTGCTCGCTATATTGAATGTTGCGAAAAATAGTGAGCATAATCGGTTGTTGCCATTAATAACTCCTTGGTCAAGGCGCTAATTGTACATACAATTGATACAATGGATCACAATCACGGTGCGGAGTTGGCTGTTTGTAAATGTTTTGGTTCCAGAGTATCATAATGGTATCATAACACGTAGGTATATTGTAGAGTCATTCCCGCTCGGTAACACCCTGTCGTCAACACTGTTGACGAATGGGAAATAAAAAGTTCCACTCGTTCACAGTGTTGACGAACACAACTTTTTATTTCCCGATCGTATCCATCTAGTACAAGAGTTAAGATGTGTAGATATTTTTCAAATTTGAATTTGAATCAAACAAAATTTAAATTCCATTTAATATGGGAGACAAAAACTTCTGTCACATTCACATTACATACCTTCTATACACATTGTCGTAGTTATGTCACAAAATCATGGCTAGGATCACATTGCGATTTGAAGGTTGAAGTTACCGAAGGTAAACCTCTGAAAAACGATCATATGGAATTGTTGTAATTGTCGAATTTGACACGGAAGCAATATTGGACTACCAGTCTCTTTCTCACAACAGTGGTTTAACGTTAGGAAAAATCAATACACACTCTTTTTATCAGCGCCCTCTTCCTGGTTTCATTGTCACGGATGCCCATTCCATTCAACGGGTTTGTTTACATGTCAGGAGAAGTCATTGTGAGATTTTTATGTTTTGCCCGTGTTTTCGACTTATTTATTGAGCAAAACTGTAATATAAATTGAAAATCATATAGAAGAGGTACCATGAAGTGTTCTGTAGCAGGCTGAGGCCTATGCCAAAGCAAAAACAGGCCGAATCTAACCTTACACCGGTAAGTGGCTAACATTTCGTTAAATTGGTGTCTATTGTACATTGCATTGTGATATAAAGTGTGTAAAAACCTATTATTTTGAATCATCTTTATTGTGAGCTGTAGAAACCCGCAATATTCTCAATATTTCATTCACATCGCAGACATAAAAACCGGTGCTAGTGTTGAACATCATCGAACATCGAACGTTATCGATAAATTAGGTAAGATCAGTATGGGTACCTAAGTGTAACTATTGGGCAAGTGTAGAGGACTTTTTTATTACGAAAACCATTTGAAAACCATTTTTAGATTCAAAATAAACTTTGACAAAAATATGACACACTGCCCCGTGTTGACCTTAGAGGTGCAAGTCCATCGGACTTGAACCTCTCCACACAAGACCACCGGACACAAAACCACTGATGATGTGTTGACCTTTATAAGTTACGTATTTTTTCTTGTTTTAGTTTACCAAGAAACGAAAGCCGGCGGAGGGAATCGTAAGAAAATATTGGCTTAGAAAATATCCGGCCAGGAACTCAAGACATTCATGTGTGCACATTGCACTTTGAAGACAGTGCATTCAAATCAGAAAAGCCTCCAAAACGTCAGGCTATAACAAAATACAAAATATACGCGATCAATTCAGTTAAAACAGTGTTTTATTACATATCCTGCTCCTGCTTCACCTCCAGTAAACTCTCGGATCCAGCTCCAATTCCGAAAATGAGGGTTTCCTTCGATTTCTCCGGGATCCCACCATCAGATCCTGACTTGATTCCAATGGGACCACCTCAGAAATGCGCTCTTCATAACATAGTATAAAACAAAGTCGCATCCCGCTGTCTGTCTGTCCTTCCCTATGTATGCTTAAATCATTAAAACTACGCAACGGATTTGGATGCGGTTGTTTTAAATAGATAGAGTGATTCAAGAGGTAGGTTTACATGTACCTATAATACATGCATAATATAGTAGAGGAACACTGACAATTTAAGAGGTTTCCGTGCAAAGCCGGGGCGGGTCGCTGAATCGCTGAAAAATGTAAATATATTTTCCCGTCGCCTATAAGTAAGTTCGTTCTGACCTTACTTTACAGTGGCGCTAACTGGTGAGTACAAAAACGGTAGCCCTCATTGATACAAAAAAAATATACAGTTGAACATAGAACATTTCCTTTTTTGATGTCGATTAAAAAGACAAGCTCGTCCATCGATATAATGTTATCGACTAGACGAACAAGTGAACATCCCTAATCCGCCATGTTGTTCTACCGATTTGTTTACATAGGTATCCAAGGAAAGTCTTAGATTATAGAGGAATATAGATCTGGCATAAACATCTATACGAACTTGTTACGAACAGTTAGTTATAGAAGTGTGATGTATTTCGACAGCAGAGTTACTTACATATCGGCATCTCTTTTTGACTAATGAAGATAATCATGAGTAAAAAAGGACAACAGCAGTTTGATCATGACTGAAAATGGCAACATTGTTTTGGTGACGTCACAAAATACCTCACCCCTCACCCCCTGTGGCCGGTCGCCATGTTTAGTCGCAGTCAACAACAAGTACATCAGTTGTCATCCGGACTTGTTTTTATTCGAAAATGAAGGAAATTTAGAGTTAATAGGCGATAATTATGCTTTTTTATAGTGTGCAAACTTGGAGAATAATGTATTTTATAAGTGTATGTGCAGAGTGTTTGGCTGTCGCATGAAAATCAACAAAAAACATCAAAATATAACGTTGCATGGGAAAGGTACCGAATTCATTCAAAATTTCTTACATTTTCTATTATTTTCAAACATTTTGCTGTTTGTGGGAAAGTTTATAAAGATCCGCTTGCTTTTCTTTATTCATTCAATGTTTTACTATGAATATTATGTGATTTTAGGAGAAAATTATTCGTCATAGTAAATAGAGTTAGGGTTCGGTATTTTCAAAACATCGATTATCGATAACGAATTATTTCATCGACGCAGTACCAATAACACAAAAATAAAAGTAAATCCTTTACAGCAGCGTCAGCAACTTTGAACCAAGCTAACCAAGATTCAAAGGTGTGGTGCCAGGGACAGAATTTTTGGTTGGGGTGGAGTTTACGGGACGCAGGATTTTCGACGAATTTTTTTATGTATATATAACATGTATTTTTTTTGGCTACGTAAATAGGGTCACTATGGGTGCAACTTTGGTTCAGGTGATCCACCCCAAAGTTCAATGACCTCGGCGCTAGAGGTCAAAGTATGTCGTTCAGTTTCAAGGCGAAAGACTTAGAAAAATTTCGAAAGATGTTTTTAGGCATATTATAACAAATGTTTTTTCTTGTGGCATCGTTAAGAGGGTCACTAGGGGTGCAACTTTGGTTCAGCGGTTTGACCCCAAAGTTCAATGACCTCGGTGCTAGAGGTCAAAGTGTGTCGTTAAATATGGATGCAGAAACAATATAAAAACTTTACAGAGCATTCCGGGAAGAGTTGATTAGATTCAATTTGAGTGGCGGATCCGACACAGAGTTCCCCGACTCCACGTGGTCTTGTGCGTGGAGCCCCTAGAGTGTAGGTATATAATAAGCCGGAGGCGCGAAGGGAGTGCAGCCTCCGCCAGCCGTAACAAGGGACAGGCACAGTGTGCCTGTCCCTTGTTACGCAATGGCGGAGAGGCTGCACTGCACTTCCCGCAGCGCAGGAGCTATCGCGATCGCGATGCAATAAAAAAAAACATGAAGAAATACCCCGACACATAGAATTCCAAAAATACAAAAAGGTATAACTTTGTATTTGAAACTGATTTATTTAACTTACCTGTATACTCCAGCTTAAACTAACGTTTTTACAATAAAGGTCAGTGACCTTGTGTTCGAAAATGATTGATTTAACTTTCCGGCGTCGACTCCAGCAAAAACCAACGTTTTTACAAAAAAGGTCAGTTTTTGATGGAATGGGCTTGATAGGTCAGTGATTGTCTAAGACTCTTCCACACACGCCATCAAGGTACAAGCTGCAGAAACTGGCAGTCCACACGAAACTTACCTTGGGCCGAGCGCGGCAACCTAAATAATTGTCTTATATGAACATATTAGTATTAGTACTGAATATAGAGGATATTCATTGAATTGAGTGCCAGCCAAAGCTTGGGGAAGTTGTAGTGTTAATATTAACTGAATTGAGCTGTACTGTACGTAGTAAATAGCGTTTTTTATTGAACTTGATGAAATCTATTGTAGTATCCCGTTTTTAGACGATAGGACGGAGGGTAATATAATGCTAATGACCCGTTACGGCCGTTACGGATCACCAAGGTATAGAAACTTAAATAAAACTGAACAGAGCTTAAAGATAGGTACTTATTCTTCTACTTACTAATATTCGAAAATTTTGAATTCAACTCCGTGCAACTCAATTACTTACTTATCGATATTCAATGTTAAAATACGCGCAACTCTACAGCAGGCCGCCATCTTTGCGCCAGACTAACTTTAGGTATGCACGTAGGTATTTCAGGTCTATATATTCGTTCGTCTGAGAGGAAAGTACATGCTTAGGGCACTTCCATAGACAATCGTTTTTCTGAGAGGTAAACATACGAAACTTTAAAAAAAAACAAATTATTTGAGACTAGATGACAAACGTCAAGTGATAATGTCAAGTGTCAATAAATAAACAACGAAATAATTTTCTGTTTTCAGCAGTTTTTGAAACTTGAGTTTCATTGTAGCATGATTCTGGAAATCTATTTTTAAATATGTGCAGTTGCTTATGATTAGCCTTAGTATTCGGTTATGTCGGAACAAGATACAGCGGGTGGATCAAGTGGTAAATCAGTGCTTGTGTACATAAAAAGAAAACATGGGACTATTTTACTCCATGGTGGTCACCAATACTACACAAGAAGGAAACACAAAAGTGGGTTAGTTGTTTGGAGTTGCAGTCAACGTAAAATAAAGTGCGGCGGGGTTGTGAGAATCAAGGTAAGATAATTTTATTACATTGAATTAATGAAAAGAAAGATCAGCATGTTTAAATTTGTTTGAAATTATATATATTATCATATTTTGCTTCAGAACGATCAAATCACCGAAGAAACGCCTCATAAATGCACGGCAGATTTCGAGAAAAACGAAATTGACGCATCGATACACAACATAAAACAAAAATTGATAACACCAACGTTTCCCAGTGTACCGAAAACGTTTAATTCTGAAGTTGCGTGTTTAAAAGATGCAAGCGCAGAGCTACTAAGCAAAATACCAACATTTAGTAGCATAAAGAGTTCAATAGACAGATACCGAAATTCTGCAGCTAAATTGCCAAAAATATATTCTAAAATTGTAGAAGAAGTACAAGTGCCACCAGCTTACCAAGATTTTCTTTTGGCTGACTATACGAACGGCAATACAAGAATTATTGTGTTTTCTTCAGAAACAGCAAGGCAAATAATATGTCAACATGAAGAATTTTTCGCAGATGGAACTTTTAAAAGTTGTTCTCCCCCTTTCGATCAGCTTTATACAATCCATGCAGATGTCGGAAGTACAATAAACCACACAAATCTTATGCCACTGGTGTACGCTCTCATGAGTAATCGGACGACTGATTCCTACAAAATATAATTTATGTTGATAAAAGCACAAATTCCAAAATGGAACCCGAAAAAATTCAAAACGGACTACGAGAGAGCAGCCATGAAAGCCATTAGCCAAGTTTTCCCTCATGTTGTGGTCAAGGGTTGTTATTTCCACTACAACAAAGCCATTTGGGCTAAAGGTCGAGAACTGAGTCTTGTCAATTCAAAAGACATAAAGAAAAAACGTTTGGTGGCACTCAGTGCAGTTCTACCCTTATTACCACAGACTGAAGTAATGAACGGATGGGCTTACATCACACGCCATGAAATAGAAGATTCGGCTGTGAACAAGTTTAAAGCATACATGGAGAAGCAATGGCTAAAGGAACAATTCATACCAATATGGAATGCATTTGGAGAGAAACACAGAACCACAAATTTTCTAGAATCTTGGCATCACAAATTAAACTGTGCTGTCGGGAAAAAATCGCCCAATTTGTTGCATTTACTGAACTCATTGCATGAAGACGCTGCTTTTTACCCACTCAAGCGTTCCGCTCGCGCCCGCTCGCGCGACCGATGACGTGTCAAGCGGTCATGCGGCGCGGGAAACCGCTGCGCGCATTCTACGCGCTACCTCGTCTCGAAAAAACGCTTATAGCTCGACAACTGTTACAGCTACAACCAAGCAATAAATACTAACAGAATGCTATTGAAATTTAAAATCTAACAACACTATACGCTTATTACTCAATTGCAACTGTTCGTCATCGTCAAATACATAACAAGACACCTGTGCCAACGAGAAATGAAAAATATAAGCACAAAGACGAATTCATACAGGACGCTCAAATTGAGCTAACACATGGTGATTTGACAGTTGGACATTTTCTTGAAATGCTGCGGAGTTAAATTAAGAAAAACATAGTGCTGATTATAATTATAAAAAATATAATTATATTTTATATTTTAAAAATCTATATCTTTCATTGAAATCCGCTTTTTATCTTCTGACTCTTGGACTAAATGCATAGGTACGATCGGGAAATAAAAAGTTGTTTTCGTCAACACTGTGAACGAGTGGAACTTTTTATTTCCCATTCGTCAACAGTGTTGACGACAGGGTGTTACCGAGCGGGAATGACTCATATTGTATAGTTACAATGTAAAGTTAGAGCCTTTGATTATGAATCCTGTCAATTATGATTGACATGTACATTATTAAACTCTGTGTGGTCAGGTAAGGTAGGTGAAGGTATTGTAAACGTACTATATAGACAATGAGTAAGCATAGCAATGGGACTTTTTATGATAACCACTGCAAAACGTCAAAATAAGCTTTTTGAAAATAGCTTCTGGTTTAGCAGTAAGTACTTACAGCGATACTGACGAGGTACGCTGCTGCGCTGCTTGTAGCATTTTACGTCGTGGCTGAAGATATTTTGATAGAAACCAGTAGACCAATTTGAAGAATACTATCTGTTTATATTGCTGTACTTGGGCTTAGTTACTTTGTCTGTTCCCGCGTTGTATACTCGCAACAACAGACAATCTGACGTCGCCAAATGAAGCCAGGCCCAGATGCGGTGAACTATAATTCAAACCAGAAACATTCGAATACGCCTTTTGAGCAATATGTCTATAGAATCAACATGATACAAGTTTGTCTTCGGTGCAATGTACTTTAAATGGGAGACTGATGTCATCGATATTGTTAAACGTGAGAATACCGTACGTACCTATCTACTCTAAAATACAGGGTAATAATGCTTACGTAAAATAATGTGATAAATTAATATCAAGAAATATAATTAGATAATAAGTTTAGTAGGAAGTTTCCATTTAAAGATATAACAAAAAAAAATCAATATCAGTTTGAGAGCTACACTCCAATATTAGATTTTGATTTTCACAGGATGAAACTAAACCAGCGTATATAATTATTATAAAATATTCACATAATATGAATCTTTTATAATAATTTTCACATAAAGTTAAAGACACAAATGTTTCCGACCCCAAACCCAGGTTTTACGACAAGTACCTACATATAATAATTACGGAGAAGCAAATATTGATCTTAATTACAGCCCGAACGCAATCTTCAAGTCACTTCAATAAAAAATATCATCATTGGGAAATAAAAGAGAAGAAATATATAATATATTATTTACTTCTGATTTACATAATATTCCTCCTGATTTTTTCGCGGGTCATGCCTTCTGCACAATATTTTAAAGTATAATTAATTTTGCATAATATAACAAAAATGCGTCTTGAATCATGATGATTAGATATAGACTATAACTGTAATTGTTATATTCTGTATACTGAACTTTATGTGTCAGTAAATGACGCACAGTTTAAAAAAATAAAATCACCAGTAAATAATGCGAAGATGCATCAATGGAAAATTCAATCAAATACACTAATTTGCATGTTATGTTAGGTGCTTAGCTTACAGTATTTGGCTTCTAATGCTGTAAACCAGACCATAGAGGAGTATAGTATGATACATTGATCTCTAAGGGATGCTCTTACTTCTTTGGTATAATATTACCACCCAGTTAACAGCAACATAAAAAACAATTAAAATATCCGGTGACGCGCTCCAGTTGTTTGCGTTACAACCGACGATAATTTTCTATAAAAAGCGTTGCAAACCAAAGAACGATTACTTCCAAATTTATGGCTTGATTCTACCCATTACAGGTAAAAAAAGAATAGGGCATTATTACACTAATTGCTCTGAGGATTCTCGAACCCAAATCGAGTTGGAATCCCTGCAGACCAACAACGAATTTGCTGTATTGTAAAAGAGATCGCGACACGAACTGGCTCAATTTAACAATGGAGAACGGAATAAGCGATGTATGAAATGTATTGGTGGAATCGTACGGCACTAGTAGCTGTGCTAAATTAATTCAAATCATTGTGTTTTATTTGATTAACACTTAAGCAGTCGCTAATGGGTCTATCAGACCCAGTCGTCCATTGTTTGCATGGTAACTATTGAATCTTAAGGATTGCGACATTGCCGCTCTTAGTACCTTCCGACGTTGGAGTGAGACAGCGAATAACGGTCGCCGCAGTCAGTTGGCGCGCTGCGCTCGAGTGCTAAAGACGTAAAAGGTGCGTATGGGTTCTTTGGACCCGGTAGCGACTTTATACGTAAGTGATTTTTCATAACTTTATAACCCTTATTAATTATTTAAAATTTGTTTTTATTATAGAAAAAAGGCAACCAATAGGTCCTTGAGGTTATGGGATATTGAAGAATGCTTGAACGAAGAAATAGAGCATCCGAAACATAATACACGAAGTCCAGCCACCTCCTGCATCGAGCCCGCCAGTTAGTGGACGAAAAGTGCGTTGTGGTCTTTGCAATTGGAAAAAAGATAGAAAAACTAAAATTTCCTGCGTTCAATGCAATATCCCAATTTGTGGAGAACACACTAAAGCAATATGTGTGAACTGCAATAACAATATTTGACTTGCAAAGTGACAAAATAGTTCCGATTTATAGTTAAGTTCTAAAGAAGTTTTTTTAGTTTTTTTTTTACCAAATAATGATGGATCTCTTATTGTGATTTGGAATAAGTACATTATAGTAGTATAAGAAAAATAAAGAAACTTAATGTTATTTTCGTCATTGAATAAGATATAAGATAAAAGTTAAAATGAGTCGTTAAAGTTAGTTGAATTTTAGTATGTTTTTAGATTGCGTTTTTTTATGAATAAAAGTAATAAATATAAATGTTTAATACCATTTGTAATTTTATTTTAGAATATAATTACCGTTAGTAAATACACAATAACATTAAATTCAGTAATTATAGAAAAATCCAGCAATATTAAACTGGGTCCGGTGGACACGGTAGCGACTCCTAGCGTATCAAAACAGGGCGCGACTGCCCAAGTGTTAATATATTCCTGCCCCGTTGATTGATATAGTTTACTTGTTTATAATTTTTAAAGCTCACTTTTGTACAATGATTTGTCATTAATTACATTTTTGCGTATTCAGTGACAGTACTTAATACTTAAGGGTCAGTTTAATCGATTATTTTTTAAGTATGTGGTTTGGTTTAGTTAGACCTAGTTTAGAAGTAGGCCATGAAAAAACACCCTATTGCCTTTGTGCGGCCACAGTAAGTGAGAAGATTCCTTCCTTCATGAGAATAAGGCAGGATCATATTTTATTTACAGCTTCTTTGGCTTGATATTGGTTATCATGGCCCAAATATTAAAAAGCCCAAAGTCAAATTTAAACGAAACATGGCGCAGCGGGCTAAGCTTTGCATGCGACGCAGGAGATTGCGGGTTCGATTCCCGCGACTTATGTTTGTACATATATCTCTTTCGGGTGTTCTTGTCGTTATGTTTATACTAAAAACATGGAATTATGTTGTATTTATTTGTACAAAGATCAGTCGTCGACAACATGACGCAAGATCCACTAAGTTGTGGCTAGATGATGCTGTGTGTCTTGTTTAGCATTTTATAGGCCTATATTTTTAAAAGAATATTTCAGCCTGAGTCAGCTCTTATCTCGGTTCGCTACAACTTTCTAGAATGAGTGAGGTAACGTAAGATTTAATGAAGATGCTGGCCCAGTACTCAGTTCCCAATTAGAAGTAATTTTATGTTTTCATGTATGTTTCTGTCGCCTTGGAACCAACCAACTTAAATCGCAAATGCAAAGGAGCTGTTATTTTGAACTTTGAAATTCTTGGAGTGAGGGCCGCCACCACTACTGTAAGTTGTATTATAATTGAAACCGTTTACTGATAAAACGTAAAAAAATATATAATATTTTCGCAATAGAAATATCCTCAAACCTGTGAGCAATGGCAATTGACAAGATGATCCAAATGTTATGAATGAAGCTAGAAAGAACAAGCGTCCTCAAACTTTTGAAGCAAATTAGCTAGCTAGGCAAACGTTATTCAAAATATTTTCAGTGTCATGAGATAAAAACGAGGTCTCTTGGGAAATTACCGCCGAAATCTCGTAGCCTATAGACAGGCTCCTTTGTGCCCGAATCAATTCCCGTACTTTATTTGCATATTTTATAATGCGAGGCGGAGTGGCGCGGGCGGTGCATTGGGAACTCCACGTTTCAGGGACGAGGACAGAACAAGAGAAATTTTGATCAGATTATTGATTGAGCTAATTGACTGCAACTCGTGATTAATCAGGATAGTTAATTGGTTCAATATCGCAAAACTAAAAATAAAATTGAGGTCTCATAAAACGTTTATACTCGTATTATTTACCAAAAAATAGTGAAGCCCAGACCTGAGTATATAAGGTACCTGTACCAGCGAATGTCTGTGGTCTGGAGGTCGGGTGGTGGATACTAATTCATATCAATTAGATCCCTTGTATTCTTGAGATCCGAAATTTTTTGAATTTTTTGAAATATGTTTTTTTTTGTATATTTGGACGGATTAATCTATTTTTTAGGGTTTTGCCATCGGTTGCAAAACCCTTATGAAATCGCTTTGGGTCTGTTTTGTGTTTTGAATCCTTAATATCTCAGAAACTACTGCAGCTATTGACTTGAAATTTGAAATAATAATACATTTTGTGCGCCCGCACATATTTATAGAAAAATAAATGAAAATAAATGAAAAATCAAAATGAAGATTTTCCATACAAATTTTGAAATCGAAATTTTAAATGGAACGTACAAAGTCGAATGTGGTATCAAATGAAAGGTACTCGTTTGTAGATTGCAAAATAGTTTTTGAAATTTCGGTAGATTTCATACTTTTTAAAATATTTTGAAAATGGTCAAAAAAATGACCGTTCCCCCCCCCTATCTCCGAAGATTGCAGAGCGATCGACGTGATATGTACCAAGTGTTTGTAGGTATTGATCTATATTTTATAGGAAAAATATAGAGAAGTCTGTAAAAATAATACTTTTTGAAATATGGTCAAAAAAGGGCGGGAAAAATTTCTAAAGGGGTGACTACCCCCCCGAGTTGGGTATCAAATGAAAGGTATTGGTTTGTACATTCCAATGCAGTTTTTGAAATTTCGATAGATTTTATACTTTTTGATATATTTTGAAAAAGGTCGAAAAATTGACCGGTACCCCCCCTCTATCTCCGAAGATTGCAGAACGATCGATTTGATAAGTACCAAGTTTTTGTAAGTATTGATCTATATTTTACAGGAAAAATATAGCGAAATCTGTAAAAATAATAATTTAGGAAATATGGTCAAAAAAGGGCGGGAAAAATTTCTAAAGGGGTGACTACCCCACCGAGTTGGGTATCAAATGAAAGGTATCAGTTTGTACATTTTAATGCAGTTTTTGAAATTTCGATAGGTTTTATACTTTTCGAAATATTTTGAAAAAGGTCGAAAATTTGACCGTTCCCCCCCCTCTATCTCCGAAGATAGCAGAGTGATCTATATAAAATGTACTAAGCGTTTGTAGATATAGGTCTATATTTTACAGGAAAAATATAGAGAAGTCTGTAAAAACAATACTTTTCGAAATATGGTCAAAAAACGAATTTTCATACAATGGGGGCTATTTCATTGAGAGCAATATCAAATCAAAGGTATGGATTTCGACAATTCAAAACAGGTTTTCAAAATCGTCTAAGTTTCATACTTAGTGAAATACGTAGAAAAACCCACTTACCTACCCACTAATCTCTGTAGTAACTGTAATAGTAGGGTTCCACAGCGCCACGAAACCGTTGTTCTCAAAATTTTAAAGTCCATACCCAATGTATTCCACTGCGCTCGAAGAATATTTAGATAATAAGATTATTGAATTCAAGAATTCCACCGTGCTTCAAAAAAATATGAGAAGAGTAATGTATTCTGGATAATCCACACAACATCATTTAGCGACAAGCTATGCAAGCTTGTGTAATTCGTACTACTACGATATCTGTTATACTTAATAAAGTATATAAGTATCACATTAGATGATTTATTTTTGTGTACGTAGAAAAGGAAAGGACTAGAACACTCGAACAAATAATCTGCAGATCTTACAAATATTAGTCCCGAGGCGGGAATCAAACCGCAACCTCCTGCGTTGTAAGCCCACCGCGCTAACAAATCGTCAATATACGTACCTACCTAAACGACAAAAGTTCAAAACCCTCGGCGCGCGAGTTACACTCGCACTTGTCGTACTTGTTTTTCTATGAAGTTATTATTTGATATTTTCTTCGTTAGTATTATGGGTAGGGTAGGGTATTTGTTCGTCAGTAAAAACACTAAACACCTAAATTCTATCTTTACTAGTTTAGTTTAGTATATACGAAATAAAATCTGCTGTTTGAAAAAAAATACCCTCGATATTTCGATAAAAAAAATGACATCAACCTGTTGTGTGTGACCAAAATGATGATGTTGATGTTGGGTATGATAATAAAGGTACGCGAGCAAAAATGCATTTCATTTAGTTTTATAAAATTCTACCCTAAGCAAAACCTGAACCCAGCGCATGATAGCATAGTTATGGTAATCTATACGAGTGCGTGTGAAATTATAGTAAAATATTATAATTGATATTAGAACAGTTTTCAAGAGTAGGTTCAGTAAAATGTAGAATAAGGTCATGTGCTCATTATCCGAACTCAGCAATGCGTCTGACTGTATTTTCTGTGGCATTTCTGCCAAAAGCAGTAATGGTCACATAAATGTGGTTTGGCTGTTTCGCTCCAGCCACCGGTATTTTGCAGCTCCTATTTGTTTTAGGTATTGAAAATTCACTTTCTTTTGAAACATAAATAGAATCTGGCAAACAGCATTACCTGGCCACAAAGCAGCAGAGTATCTGTTAGGGGGACCGAAAGTCCCCTTAGTACATTTTTTGTCGATGCTATTTTTAGCTAAGTGTACATATTTGAGCAACACGATAATGTTTCTAAGAATAAAAAAGATCCGTCAAGTGCGATTGTCAGTGTGCCGAGGGTTCAGAACATTTTTCAATATGGGGGTGTAATGGTAATTTTTTTTTACATTTTTCAAAAGGTCAGAAGCTCAAAGAATAAAATACCTAAGTACCTAAAATATTAATTTTTTTGTTATTATTTTTTTATATTGTAAGAAATAGCTGTGGTGTTTCCTACGATATTAATGATTGAAAAAAGACAGACAGAGCAGGACCTTAAAGCTCCTTAAGGACCTGTAAACTGATCTCTAAACCCACAACACACAAAACAACTGGTTCTTTATAATAACTGTCTATATTTTATTAGTCCCCTTAGTAAGGAGCCCGTTAAATAAAGCAGTAAATAAGCAATTCATTTTACCTGCATGAATATTGTGATACCTACATGAATTTATCTAAATCAAAGTTTTGTCGTTCATGCTAAACAAACTTATTGCCCCGATTGTCACGAGTCAGTATAACACTAAAACAAAAAATAATTATGGGTCCCAGATAATCCTAAAGTGATATATTTTGTTATATAAACATAATGATAGGACCATGTCAACTTATTTATGAACTTAAGATGATGTCTCATTAAGATGTCAACCAGCTCCCTAAAAAGGGTAGGTCAATAATATTTTTTTATCAAGTGCCTTTACTTCCCATTTGGGATATGGCTAAATGGGGAGAACCAGTGACCTACCCCCTAAAAATAGCGATATACCTAATTTATATACTTACTAGAAATAGGAACTCGCTGTACCAACTACTAAGCTACACAAGAGTAATGTATCTTTTAAACTTTTAAAGGGACTCCAAGTAAGTTGCATAAATTATCTATTAATAAATTTAAATCAATTTGTCAAAAATATTCTTTACAAAAAGGCTACTATCAGAATATCTAGACTAGACGATCAAAAGGTTTGCGACGGCTTTGGCTCCAAGTCGAACCCTAACAACCTAAGAAGGTAAAGGTTTAATGTTCGGTTCTTTACTTTACCTTAAAAAAATGAAGTGGACTAAATATCAAAGTAATCACTTTATTTACCATCTTTACTTATATATATTCATTTTATTTTATGACGTGTCCAACAGTCTTGTAAGATCAAGGATATAAAGCTTAAAGCAGTTTATTTTGTTATTTGAATATGTAACAATATTTATTACAAACTTGTTACTGTCCGTTTTTTCCTAACTAAGCAAAAATCTAGTAAAAACCGTCCGTTCCACTTAATTACATTGTACTTACACTGTATGCATTTAAAATTACATAAATTACAAGTTGCGTCATAGGTTCTTTATTACTAGAGTGGTGTGTCGCTTTTTCTGGCAAATGTGACTGTTTTATTAACCTCATCCATAATGTTTCTACTTTAGCGAAATGTTTTGTTGCTTTATGCTATGCTGTACTAAGCTTAGCATAAACAAAACAAATGTTAAATGTTAATCCCGGTGTCAAACATAAACGATACAGCTCAAACCAGTATTTGTTAATTTCTTGTTTTATGTTATACAAGCTGGGTGCCCGCGGTTTCACCCGCGTATCTCCCGATCCCGTGGATTTTGGGGATAAAAAGCTGGACCATGTTATTCTAGCTCATAAACTTTATGTGTATTATGTTTCATTAAAATATGTTTTGTAGTTTTTGCGTGAAAGAGATAATCAAATATCCATCCATCCATACTTACAAACTTTCGCGTTTATAATATTAGTAGGATTCATTACGTAGCCGCAAGAGAATCTAATGCAGGCAAAATAATGCTGGCAAATCTACACAGCCTCATCTAGCCCCAAGCTGCAAAGCTTGTCGCTCGGGTTTTTAACAAATAAATCAAATATTATAAATCTTTACACACACACACACACACACACACACACACCACTATACACAAACACGCATACAGTAGAAGGTTTACATCTCGGGTTACATTGTTGAAGTTTGCTAACTGCCTAACTTATTGAAAATATTCTACATATAGCCTATTTTCATCAGATCAGGTATACTGGAGGATTCTAATGGTGAAATAATTTTTAAAATATGCGATATAGTTTCGGACTAAATATGGCGCCATTCCCTGTATTTCATGACTATTTCCACAAAATATACCAACTACGAGATAATATATAAACTGTTATCTCTAAAAGCTTCAAAACTTTTGTAAAACAATCTAAATGCAGCTGCACAGGGGACAGATGCAGCAGAGATATCTCCATCATAAACGTAAGTTGCAGGTAGTTTATAATAAGAGCTCCTAGAGGCTCGTACGTGTAGCGGGCCGGCAATAAGTTCCGAGTCTCGGTGGCTTTGCCTAACGCCGCTTTCCACCGAAGCGGAGGGTCTTACTTTATATTTTGTCTTTATGTCCGTCCTCGAAATAACGTCTACATCCCTGCCAAATTTCATTAAGATCCGTTCAGTTGTTTCGGCGTGACAGAATTGCTGTCTTATAGAATGTTGTTTAACAATATCGAAGCACTAGGAGTCATATTTAAATTGTATTAGTCTTGAAACAGTGTTTTGAAATAGACTTATGTATGAAGACGCTAAAAAGTATTCAGAGATACTAGGGAGAATTAAAATATTTATCTATCGATCATTTTATGAGTTTTATCGACTTATGGTGAAGTAAATTCCTTACTAAAATCTGATTCAAGAACGTTGTTCGTTTCTTCTTAGTAATCAAATGTAGATATTTTAATATATTTCGACTATCGACTATCGATATAGTCGATCATTGCAATGAAATCAAATATTAAAACATGCAGTTAAAATCTAATTTTCTATTACCTACATAGTATTCGTGTTATCTATCATACAAGGAAATGTTTGTTAAATATATTAAAATATCTACATTTGATTACTAATACTACTTATATCGATAGTCGATCATTGCAATGAAATATTAAATATATATATATTAAATAAATATATAATATAATACTGAATCATTCTTTCGCTTTCACTGTTAAACACATGTTGTTGCAATTGTTTTTTGGTTACCAACCTATATATATACAACCGATAATCTACCGTGTGTCCAGTTTTAATATAATTTTGCAGATCAATTACCTATTTAATATATTTTGCAAACAACAGGACAACAGGCTATAAAATATGGCAAATAAATTCGAAATCAAGTCTTGACATTCAGAAGGGTTTTTGTCAATTCGTGCCCCACATATGTATTTCAAGTACTTTTCTTCAAGTGGCTATCTCACTACTCCTTGATGTGTACCGACCTCCCAGTGGAAAGGTAGCTTTAGCTTTATTTTGTGCCGCGTGCTCAACTTTTAGGAGCTGGTGGCAGAGTTTTCACCACAATGGGATTACTGACAGACCTAGAAAGCCTGCGCGTGTCAGCTAATTCAATTCCACTGTCGATACGAGGACCACGTTTGAGTTTATTTTTTGACTCCTTTGAAAGCTTTTATCCCGTTTAAAAGGTGGGGAACCAAATAAATAACCATTTTGCAACCAAAAATGTTTTAGTACACACGTAGGCAGAGTATATTCAGTGAAATGTTCAACATAATAACTCACTAGATTTATCTACCCACAGCGTGTTTAGAGAACAAAAAACATGAAATAACATAGTGCCCCTCTGCGGTCTTTACTACTTTTAATGTTCCATCTTTAAAGTTAAGATTTTCTATGTTACCGCTTATGGTCCCCTTCGAAATTCTATTTTCGTTGATCCATCAACTTTTTCAACTCTTTTTGGTCGAACATCAATAAGTCTTTTTCGTATTGGTAGAAACCAAATATGAAGCTGAATAGAAATTCAGCAGCTGGTTGATAACAAAGGAAACCGGATATCGATCAGCACGATATTCCGTCCTACACAAATTGTACCGCGTAATAGTTGTGCGTATAATGCTTGCCAATAATGCTGTTTGATCAGGCTTCAATTTAATAATCACGTCTAATTATACACCGCACCCTGATGCCATGGAGATGTCGTTGGCGTGGTCGCTGGCAACGTGTTCCAACTTTTCACTATTGTATGGCAGCTAACTCACTTGGCGATGGTATGGCAAAGTCGTCTGCCATACTATATCCGCTGAAGCACCTCTGGGTCATGTTTAGCCCAATTATGAAACGTGCTCGAAAGCACCGTGGGTCATTATTGACCCGATTTTGAATTTCGCGGCCTCTTGGCAATAATTGTTCTATCCTGCTTTTACTCATTACATTAGCCGTAAGGAATGATTGCCATCCTTTTCCCACTTCCTTGACCTTTGTGTTATGGTATGCCAACCTAACAAAAAATTCATAGACACGACGGAAAAAAATCGAGAAATCTGTTCTTTGTTTTGGTCTTTTCGGGGTTAGGCAAGTGCGACGAATTTGCCAATAAATCGTGAAATACAAGTGTTATTGGGTGAATCTGTGTGTGTATCGCAAGATTAACTGTTTATGTAACTATTTACGATATCGGTTTGTGTTGCGAGTGATTTATTTCGTCAAATTAAGTAAAAATAACCAGGATTGTTCGTCACGATTTCATGTGTCTGTATTTGCATGACAAATTTTATTGCATATAGTGTGTTAAATGCTTCAATCAAACTAAAATATTGATAAACAATCGTTTTACAACAATTGTGTACCGTTACCTTTCCTTAAAATCTTAATTTATGATAGGATTTTGCTATTGTTTACAAACATTCATTCAAGTCGGCGGCCATGATGCCGCCGTGGGCGCTCTTTGTTGAGTGACCCCCAGTCACACCGATAGAAATTTGTACGGTTAGTCCGGTAATTCCGGCACTCTCCGAAATTAATATTTTTATTTGAAAATGTTTGGTATAAAAAACATTGTGTGTCTAAATACAATTTAAAATATAACGAAGGTATTTTAGGTTTAACTGTTTAGGATTAGATATTCCTGTCGTGTTATGTCTCTACTGTATAAATAATTAAGAAATACCGGTGTGATTTGATAGTTAGTTTAATAACAAATAAAATTACAATGTACTAACTAAATAAAAAACTAGTATTTACAATTGAAACAATTGAGCTAACTGCAGACTGTTGCGAACAAACTACAGGTAGCTCAACTGATCCATATCAATACCAGTTGGAAGTGTACCAAGATGCTGGCTGCATTGCCACGTGTGATTTGATTGATTTGATGCTTTCGTATTTCAATGCTTATATTTAGAAAAAATGGATTACTTACTTATAATATCAGAGGTACATACTTCTTTTCCGGTTAGTCACCATTTGGTCCGGTAAAGTTCAGTGTAAATGCGCCCTGAATTGCGACTATCGTCAAGTGGTCTACTTCAAATGCTTATAACTTTTTTCGATTGCAAGGGAAATTCCTTTGTGATGTATCATTGGAAAGCTGTGTTTACGCAGATTAATTTGTACGGGATATAATTTTATTCCAATAGATTTCGCTGAACAAAATATCTTAGGAACCGCAATGTCAACTGCTAAGCCTACGTACGGTACCTTGGTGTTGGTGTTTACTTTTCCATATTTTGATGTATTTGTTAGTTTTAAGATTAAAACAATTAAAGATTTGATTCTGCCTGAATTAAGCATTCAGAAAATACTCGTATTTTAACTGTACATGTGGGATTTGTATTTAAATTAATTATTGAGCGTCAGCGAGAAAAAAACTGTGACATGCACAGTATTGTATTGTTTTAAAAAAATTTTAAATAAATATTTTTGTACTAAAATATTTTTTTTTTGTTTTTTACTCCCTCTTATTGAATTAGGTAACACATTAAAAACGTAATAAACATAATTTATCTCTTTATTTTTGAATTACAAATCATTTTGTAATTCAGTGTCTACTATTTTTCGAAGGTTTTGTTTCTGAGCTGTTTGATTTTGTAATATGTCATCAAACTCGTACATATTCCATACCATTCGAAGCGCTTGTTTAGCCCGAATAAGAATAATATAACAAGTAGGGTCAAATTCCAAGAAGTGCATCACGATTTAGCTCCTAAGTGCAAAATGTCGAGCCGCGCGAGTTGCCGCCAAAAAAAACGTAAGCGAGCGATCACTCGCCGCTTCAAGGTCAAACGCGCGGGAACACCGAGCGGCTATAGATACATACGTTGTCAGCGACGACGTAATCGTGGCATCCCAGATATAATATTATAGGTGCCTGTAGGTAATTATTATAATCGTTCTATTTGTGCTGTCTAATATTTTTTATGCAGCGTCTAAATAACGCCTATCAATTCGTCGATCGTATCCTGATGGGAACACTAACAGGACATTGCCCACTGAACAAACACCTAATCACAATCCGAGCGACAGGCGCATAATCGACCAAAATGAGTTCAAATGCGGAAGAGTACTCTTACCTATGCCGGTTTAGGGACTGGGTAGTCAACGTGATAAAATGTTCAACAGTTGAAATGTGCAGGGGTCAAAATGTCTATAGGTATGGATCGATGGTCTATGTGACCAAAAGTATGAACGTCAAGTAGTCAACGTGACAAAATGTTAAAAGGTTTGAATGTGCAAGTGTCAAAATGTCCATATGGATCGGTTGTCTATGCGTCAAAAAAATAGTTGCTCTGTTCTTAACCACATAATAACTTTAAAGTACTTGCTATTGACCGCTCTTTTGGATACCGGGAAACAAATCTATGCTCTACCATGGGATACCGTCTAACTGCCTGCCAAATTTAAAACAAAAAACCAGGGTCGCTACTAGTTTCGGCTTGAAGCGGCATTTTGCTGAGACAGGGACTTTTTTGGACCCCTGTATATACTGCACCTGTATATACTATGCTTGTTTCTTTCGTTATTTTTTATGATTAGTTATTATGTAGGTATTCTTTAAGTACTTTTCTTTGTTCCCTGTTTCTTTTGCCGTATCTATTATATATTGTGTCTACTTATTGTGTTACTGGGTTCAAATAAATTAGATTTTTTCTTTCTTTCTATTTCCTTAAGATACGTCAAGCCGTTTCTGCCGCAGCCACATCTGTAAAGGTAACAGACAGATATACAGACTTATAATGTTTAAAGTATATACTTACTCATTTATGATATATTACTAAACATACGAAATCTCATTATTAAAACAAAACTCAAGAAAACTGAGCAGTAATATTCAAAATATTGAATTCGCAATGTATTTAACGATTGATTCAATACTAAACTGGTAGCGTCTCGTTGATGGAACAAAAACAAAGCCAGAGCGACAGTAAAAGCCGCCTCGCAAAATGAACTAATAGTATTGGGTTCCATAAAGGGTATTTTATAAGTTTATCGGTATGTGAATAATTTCATTGTATTTTATTGAATACAATTGAAAAAAGCTGACGTTAGTTAATTGCTTACAATTTAAACTGTGTTTATGGGTTTTCCAGAACCAATGATGATCTTGAAAAATTAAATATTTTTGGGACAATATTGGGACTATCTTTTAGACTAGAGAATCAAGAGATCACTAATTCTATAAAATAGATAAAGTATCATCAAAACCTTTCTTCAATTAACTGAGAAATTCGACTAACATAATTATATGTTCTATGTTGTGCTAATAAATAGTATATATTTATTAGCACAACATAGAACTTCCTTTCTTGTTTTCAGTTAAAGGTCAAGTGGCCTTAGTACTTACCAACAGAAATGGAATTACACCTAAGTACGAATAACCTGACCTGCCCGCGGCTTCGCTCACGTTTTCACGGTATAAATAAATAATTAATAAATGAATCAATTCAAGGCTACATTAATCAAGTATCATCATCATCATCATCACCAGCCTATAATAGTCCACTGCTGGACTTAGGCCTCTCCTAATGAGCGCCATAGATGGCATCATTATTTGGGGGTTATTGCCCATAATCCCCACGCTGGGCATGCGGATCGCAGTTCGGTGTAGTTGTTCTGCAGAAGGCGCTGCTGCCCGCTCCCCGCTGTGTTTCCCTTAGTCGCCTCTTACGACACCCACGGGAAGAGTTGGGGTGGTGAAATACTATGCCGGCACCACACGGCAATTAATCAAGTATAAGATAACTTAAATACTATGGCACATGTAAAATATATACTATAATTTAACATACAAACTAAACGTATTTACGTAGCCACGTAGTGTGGACGAAGTGGGGCACTCGCACACAATGTGTAGCGACCGGTAATCGTCTATCCTATATTGCTATCCTTTAGATTTGGGATAACAATACAAGTTCAGTGTTCAGTATTCAAAATTTCAGCCTGATTTGACAGTTTAGTAGTTTTGGCCTGAAGAGCTACCTAGTACCTATCTAAGTTATTACACTATAAAAATCCATATACAGGGCGTCCCACAGCTATGCCACATAGAGGGAAAGTACCTTAAATAATGTAGATGAAACATTTTACTGAAAAAATACATTATTTTAATTAAAAAAAACATAACTGCATTTGTAGATTTTTAAATAGTTATATGGGTGACCGGGAATCGAACCCATTACACGAGAAAAATAATTACCCTGTAGCTTTATCATACCGATCGAAAGGCTTCATCAAAAGGATAATGTTTGCTCAATAACATAGTATCAGAAATAAAAGGTACTTTCCCTCCATGTGGCATAGCTGTGGGACGCCCTGTATAAATATACACATCTTCTATCGCAAATATAGTTGGTGTAGCGCTGCTGCAAAATGAATGTTTCGCACCACAGGTTCTTACCAGAAATTATTTTTGCCATTTCTTACTAAAAAATATCAACGTATCAACCCACATAAAAAAAAAACAATTTTTCGTCGGCGTTTCTACCCAAAATTCGTTTTCGTTTTTCACCATAGAGAGATCAAGATATTTTGTAAATCAAAATCATAGTGCTTTATTTCCTTTAGACCTTACAAGACTCTTAGACTTGTACAGTCAGGTAAGGTAACCACATTAGTAAACTACAAATTATATTGATGTTCTTAGAATGAAAACAAATTAAGTAAATTTACCGAGCTCCCAGAAGCGGATAGCGTAAACGAGTTACGCGCAACATCGCACTCACACCAACACAAATAATCGAATATTTTTTTTTCTATTGTTTAGAACCTAATGTATCAAGAACAAGACATGTTCAAAAAAGTGTCATGTTGTTGATGATGTTGAATATCCGCAGGTATTTAACCCGTTTACATCCAAAATGCATATGCATTTAAAATCATCATCATCATCATCATCACCAGCCTATGATAGTCCACTGCTGGACATAGGCCTCCCCTAATGAGCGCCATAGATGGCATCATTATCTGGGGGTTATTGCCCATAATCCCCACGCTGGGCATGCGGGTTGGGGATCGCAGTTCGGTGGAGTTGTTCTGCAGAGGGCGCTGCTGCCCGCCCCCCGCTGTGTTTCCCTTAGTCGCCTCTTACGACACCCACGGGAAGAGATGGGGTGGTGAAATTCTATGCCGGCACCACACGGCAGTGTGCATTTAAAATATAACTGTGATATGACTATAAATTTAGGTCTTTATTGCTGATTTCATGGTTTGTTATGTCATGTCTGTAAACCTAGTCCTAGTTTCCGTTATTTTTCTCCAGAATATCCTTCGACATAAGCCTCCTCTAGTCTAGTTTCCCAATATTTTCTGTCCTGTAAAGCTATCAAGGTGGAATTATCTTTAAAAGCTTTAACCTGTTTCCGCCTCACCAGACAGCGAATATTACAATTCGCAACTCTAAATCTAGATGCAGAGTTGGATTTGAAATGGAAGATTTCAATAAACTTTATTTAACAGCTTCAACAAGTTATCACTGATGCCGCTTTCTTATCGCGCGCTACCAGATTTAACTTTGACTATCTTTTATTGACTCTTTTGTTTGATGGAATAAGTTTGATGTTGGAGTTTTGATTAACTGGTTTTTGAGGAATACTGAGTAATCACAATTCACATAACATAATTGTTCTAGCTAAGGTCCCAACTAAATATTTCTAAACTTACGCGATCTGAACACATAATTATTAGTTCTATTTTACCGGGTATTTATCGCGTTTTTTACCTATTGTTTTGGTTGTAAGCCTTGTTGAAACGTCGGAAATAGGTATAAAAATACGCGATAAATACCCGTTAAAATAGAACTAATAATTATGTCCCTTAAACTAACAGTGCAGCAGTGAATTTGAACGAAACAAAGACAGATTAACGTACAGATTTCTACCAAACCGCCGCGCCTCTAGGTAGGTACACGTAACAATGACGGATTATTATTGAAATTGTTATGAAGCTGAACAATTTACAAACAAGTCTTCCAAACAAATTTTACCACATAAAAGGTGGTCTCAGAGATTTAGTCTTTTTTGCTTACATACAAAATTATATGAAAGTTTAGGAAAAATTAGATCGTGAGCGGCGTCGACCGAGGATTATCTCGTTAAGTGTTCTCAGAGTGAGCCGGGGGCGATTCAGTCACCAGACTAGAAAATTTATTAAATCAAGTTTAAATCTTAAGGTAACGTAGAGTTTTGCTTTGCCTTTTTTGACAAGCTTTTAATTAAGTTAGCCTGTTATTTAGTGTGTACGTACAATGAACTTATGTGTGAGACAAAATCTATCAAATGAATTTAGATCCTCAAACAGTTGAGCTGAATTTGGTATAGAGTTCGGTGACAATGTTATTACAACCGATAATATTTTAAATAATAAATATTTTTTACTTACGTCTACATCAAACACAATACATACACCTAAAATTATGAAAGTAAAACATAATGTATTCAAAATTAATTTTACTATACGCGGAGTTGATTTCGCTGTTGCATTTATAAAATAATCGATTTGAAAAGCCGAATCTGATTTGATGTCTAAAATGATTATGACACCTCTGACCTGACTGTATTGAGTGAACGTCGTCGGTTGCTATTTGAAGCAACAATGCAAAGTTATTTATATAACTGCGATCTCGTTCATAGTTTGTCCCAGTGACAGTGATCCTAATCTGTGGGATATCACGTTGTCACGCAGGGATTCCCTGGTCTTCTAACGTTGAACTCTTTTTATACCAATTGCGGACACATCTGCAAAGTAGATCTAAACTACTTTTATGTTTTTGCTCTCTTTCTACGCTGGATGGATTTACTTTGAGAGGAAACTTCAGTAGGCCCGATTAAAAATGTTTATTTTTTAAGACAAGTCTGTGGTGTCTCAGTTTATAGTAAAGACCTTATTAACTTTTATTGATTTCTTACCGCAAATTGATCTTTTACAAACCTAACGTTATTCCATTTTTGTCTTGACGCAAACATTTGCCAACGACCACCAAACTCAAAAGCAATCTCTAAATAATTACATAATAATTCGATATTTTTAAGTCTGTTTTACACCATCTGATCCTAACGTAAGATAGGTAAGCTTACTTGTGGAGTGATTAAGCTTGAAAACAGCGAATTCGATGAAAGATAATTTATGGTTTCTCGCAAGTCCGATCTACTGAACCAACTAGTCCAGGCACTTGCAAATTGCCACTTGCTACTTTGCACTTCACCGATCTGATTGGAGTCGCAACAGTGCCGAAGTGGCTCGTTGCAGTGCAAAAGCGACGCCATCTGTATTAATGTAGGTTCTCAGTTCTGTAATCCATTTAAAAGTGTCAGATTAGAGGGTTTAGGTCGAATTTGCTTAGGCGGGTTCGGTCAGGGATTTATGTGCTTCGGGATGCTGGCAGATGTGGTGGCCGGTTGCGGCACAGTTTATAACAACAGAGGCTAGTAATTATACTCTTAGACACGAGAGTAGGGTCCTTGGGTTAGCTGTGCAACTAAAACTTTGTAACTGTAGACACTTCAGTTAAGGATCTCGTTACTCGATGCTTATTGGAGCATGTGATCGAAGCAGTCGTTCAGTAAAACGCAGTTTACTGTTTATTGAACGCAGATTTGCTTTTTAATAGGTTAATAAGTCCAGCGCTTTCGTAATTGGACAATCCGTTATATGGGGTGGAAGCGGGTTGAAGTCCCAAAGGATATTGGTAGATATGGTTTTCAAGTAGTCAAGAAGCTCTCTTGGCCTTCAGATGTTGAGCATCTGGTACCGTCATTTTATGGGAAAATTATTTGTTCTATTGATCTCTTTCTTTGTGTGGTATAATAAAGTACCAATAAAAGTAGGAATTGTTTATTGGGTAGATAGATATGTATATCTACCAAATAACCAATTCCTACTTTTGTTGGTTTTACTTTAAATATACTTGCATTGCATTTAATAATGTAATTATTCAGGTGAACACATCCTGCGTGTGCCACATGTACCTAACCTAATTTCATTATTCATTTGCAATCTGCGGTTTTATGAATTACATTATTGGATATACAGCAAATAGTTGCTGCTGTCTACTAAGTAAACAAGAAAATTTAGTGACGTCAACTGAAAAAAAAAACACTATTGCCGCATAATTATTTACCTACGTATGTTTATTCACCTTTTACCTTGTTTTTTTTCTATCACTTATACTTTAGAAATATCTGCTAAAATATGTCCAATTCCTTACAACCGAAGATATGTAGACTAAGAGGTTTTAGTTACGACCTACAAAACTTTATAGAAAACTTTAAATTCTCAACAATCAGTACTGTCGAGAGATTCGCAACTTATAATGGCTGATCCTAAACTTTCGCCTAGATTCAGTCGCAAACTGGGTAGAAAACAAAATAAAATCAGGCGACTTGGCGACTAACTTTACCCTCAGTACTTGCTGCTTACAAATTAATAACAGCTTCTTGCAATCCAATGAATAAATCATTTATTCAAAACTAGACGTATACAAAACGGAGCTAGCGGCGTTGTAGCTTAACATCGAAAGCAATGGGATTTATTTGAACAAAATGTTTGATCATGGTATAGTATTTGCACAATTTTCTGGTTATCTATGCGTAAAACTCGTAACGCGAAAGGTTTGAGGAAGAAGGGTGTGAAAAAACTGGCTGAGCATTTGTTGAATAATGTTGAGAGGTCAACATGTCCAAGAGAAAACAAATTATATACAGGTGGTATAATCAAATGATTACAGCTCCTCGTAGCGAACAGAAACTGGTCTCCCTCGTGGTCCTACTAGTAGGACAAAATAGTAGGACCACGAGAAATAACAAAATGGCCTACAACACTGCCAACCATTTGGAATCCAAGGGCTGAAAGCTTGTACCACAATATAGGCAATTATACCTAATCATTGTCGGCTGACATATTTTAATACTATATAATCTTTTGTTACTTTATATCTTTTGTGTCTTTTTGAAGTATAAACAATCGTAAAGGTTTTATTCCGATTGAAATAAAGTCGTGAAGTAATAATTAGGTAGGAAGACCGAACAGGTACACAAAAATTGTCGATTCCGAGCACGAGGGCGCACAGCGGCGCGGCTAAATCGCTTGCTTCGGCGGCTACCAAATAAGATCACTTAAATTCCAAGCCAGTCGCCTTATACCCAGATACTACCCGGTTACTTCTGTTACTTATATGAACCCAGCACAGGCCGTAATTACACAAAAGAAATGAAACGAAGGTGTAGGTTTAACACATTGCGATTGCATGGCGTTTGATCATCGAGTACGTATCGTTTGATAAAAAGTGATCCACTGAAGATCTTTATTTTTACGTAATCAATAAGAACAATGCGTTCGGCGTGGAAAGGTGTAGGTAGGTAGTTCTACCACAAAAATAGAATTTTTAAATTTATTTTTATGGTACCAGAAGAAACTTTACACATCATTATAACATAAGCAAGCAGCAAGCGGGTCTGACAAAATGTCAGAACGCTTTTCTTTAGCACTTTGTTATTGAACAAAATAGAATGGAAATATTTATATTTGACGCTAATTAAATTACGCGTACAATTTATTATGAGGCGCGTGTTTGTTATCGCGCTGGTTCTAAGCGTCAAGTACCTATCTCGACTTGAAATTCTGATAGCTTTGGCTTGAGTACATAATAATTAAGTATCTGCCTCTTTACTTACCCATAGAAATAATAACCCTGTTAATATTTTGAAAATCAATGTCTATTAAGATATTTGTTTCTACTAAAACGTGAAATTAATAAATATTAGCAGCCAAACTTAACCTTTTGAATTTAGTCGTACTAATTTTCGATTGGGCCTTTTTTGTGGAACGAGAAAGTTTGCTCGTATTTTCTAAACGTTTGCGACAACGTCTTACGTTTGTCACCATATCATTTCCAAGAATCTGATTGCAGGAAACTTTGCCCATTGGCTTTATACTTTCCAAAGTTGAACAGTGAATCAGTGCCAATAAATACCATAATGTTTCTTTCTGTGCTTCTATCAGATATTAAGTACGGTATTGATTCAGAGTAAAATATCTATTAGCCTCTCTTTGCTGCCTGCATTGACCTAGCTGCTTCGTACTTTTTTGATCAAAGAGAAATACGAAGTCTTTGTATGTCTTCTTACAAAGCAAGAAAACGTCACTTTGAAGATATTAAATATAGAATAGTATGATAATTATGTAATTTATTGATTAATGTACGAGCCCGTTTTTCGTGCATTAATAGCAGCCTCGCATTTATTAATAGGTATTATTTAGCAATACATTTCATTATCTTCAGTTCAGCTGACAATCGCAAGGTAAAGAACGAGAATTAGCTATATTAGTTACATCGCTGCCGAGGTTGTATAAAGAAGTCTTTGTAAAAGACTGCATTGGAGACAGAAAAGTAGAGGAAATCATTTCCCCGACAAGAGCTACATAAACTCCTTAAATTATAATCAATAGTAATAAGGATGACAACTTTTTGCACTAAGCCTCTATTCTCAGCTCCATAGAAGACATTTTGAAAAAACCCAGCTAAAGCGATTCCGTGCACCTCATTTCACGAATCGTACTTATACGAGTACGTCCAACTTCGTAGGTTTATTATCTTCGCTTGAATTAAAAAAGTTTTCATCCATTCATGTCTCGTTTTAAAAACTTTGAACATGTTTCCTAGTAACTTCTGTGCATAAATGAGCAAAATAAAGTTTGTTCAGAATTAATATTAAAAATTTCAACTTAGTAGGTATTATAATAGTAACGATGATGTTTTAGACGGTTCATTTATTTCACTAAAGGGTTGATGGAAATAGAAGTTACATCATAAGCCGAAATAACAGAATATGAAAAACAGTTTTATACTTAAGGGTCAACGACGAAGACACAGTTTCTGGCTAATGATCCAACGACAATGTCAATATAGCCGGGAATCTGTGGGCGAATACGTCGTAGGATTGGGCAGAAAAACTTCATTAAAATAGTTTTTTTTTTCTGTCAAATGCTTGAATTGGATAAGAAAGAACGTATAGTTGTTATATGTAATAAAAATTTCAGCAAATGAAATGCTTTGGTTGGACATACATTAATCGCACCATAGCAGAGCATAAAGAGGTTAAATAATTTTTCGATGGATGACTAGTGCTTTAGGTATTTTATCTAGCACTTGTCATCCAGTCAAGACCAAAGCTATTGTAGTAGTCCCGCAATCAATACAGAAAATAGGAATCAGCATATCGTGTGTCTGGATCATCTATCCTTGTCTATCAATGTGTATTTTCGATCCTTGATCAAACGAAATGTGCGGATACACGACATAAATTTATCGATAAATATCGGATAAAAAAAAAATTATATGTTGGTTATTTAAAAAAAAGCCGTTTCAATTTTTTTTTTTAATGAAATCTAGTTCATCTGGGTTTTTCTTCGTTTCTGTTTGAGTAAACGGTGTATTTTATTCAAAGTAGTCTCATTTGAAAGCTAGATAGTTTACCAACAAAAATGTAGGTTTCAAATGAAAGGTGTCGGCATTGTTCTTTGTGCATATCAAAATAGTTTTTAAATCTCCGACGTGTGCAGATCGATCCATGTCCAATGTACTAGGCGTTTGTAGATATCTATATTTTACAGGAAAAATAAAGAGCCGTATATAGTAAAACACTTGCAAATGGTCAAAAACAAATTTTTAAAGGTGGTGGGGGCTATTTCTTTTAATGAGATATCAAATACAATAAATTGGACTTTTAAAAAATTTACTGATAGACTATGTAAAATTCATACTTTTTTGAAATGAGTTGAAAAATTTTACTTTACCTACCTATCTACTCCTTAATCTCTGAAGTCAACATAATCGAAAAAAGTTCGAAACCCTCGGCGCGCGAGATACACTTGCACTATCTGATTTTAAGAGCTCCCGCCATGTTCTAGCGCTAGGGTTGGTGAACGTAAAAGACAAATTATTAGCATAAAGAATAAATAAATAAGACTGGAGAGGAAGTGAAAACAAACTGGCAAAATCCGCGGGATGAATGACAGCTGTTGGGTAGGATTAGGAAGTAATATAACCTAATCTGTGGTTAGGAGCTAGGAATACCCACGTCTCTCGTGGGTGAGAATAGTCAATAAGTCTGTTTGCTGTTGCTTTTTACGTGTCTTTCTTGCTACGCTCCGTTGTTCCGCCATAGCTTGCGATGCTTAGTGTCTTTCAATCGTGCCACAGTGCTAAGTACAGCGATACTTGCAACACCAATCCATGGGTAGGTTTATACAAAATAATAAACAAAGCATAAAAAGCTTAACTTTAAATAAGTTTAACAAAACTTAAGTCAATTTGTGCCATTTGTAGGTACCAAAACATATTCTATGTGGTAATTTTTTTCTGTTTGTATTTTTTTTTATTTATGTTTAATTACAAATAAGCGCTTTGATTTGATTTGAAAACATCGAGTTAAATCAATACAGTTTACATTCCGCCAGTTCAAAATAACCCAGAGTCAAATAACCCGCGGTTAAAACTATGTTCATTCATTTTTTGATATTTACAATATTATTTAAATCACTTAGCATTCTTCCTACTGAAAGAATGCTAAGTGATTTAAAAATACTGCTCTTTCTTGCTCCACAATATTTCGAATAAGTATATTATTACTTTTTGTCAGATTTGAAAAACATGTGGTTCTTGGTCGTATCGTATTATACTGGTTCTTGGTACGAGAGGCGATTGAGATCAAAAAACACCCAAACTTTAATCGTGAAGATGGTTTTCGCCTCTCATCCTCGTGGAATCCTGTGATTAATAAGTGCGGGCGTCGTGTACAGACTGCACTGCATTCGGACACGGTCAGTGTAGTGTGTCGTACTGTGAACGTGGACATTCCTGATTCAGAAGACGAATTGAGGGTAGTCGTGGATTCTGCCGTCAATTCTTGAAAATAAAAACAAAAGGTACGCGATGAATACCCGATAATTATTCTTTAATATGTCAAGAAATCGTGAAAGTTTAAAAAGTTTTTTTACAGATAGACAAGTGAATATTGTGAATAAGATGAAAGCTGTTCACAGGCTCCGATTGTAAAACGATCCCAATTAAGCGGATAGTCCGCCTTAGTCGGTATGCCGGACTTTCCGCTTAATTCGGTAGAATCCGTCTGGAAAATGCTACACACATGCAAACCCTGCATACTCGTAACTCTGAGCAAATAAAGATTTTAAGCAGAAAACGGATGGACTAAAAGTCAAATAATATTAATAATACGACAGTTTTGTTTCATTCTGACAGCATCATTTAGCATCGTTAAGTTCTGGTTTTGATGACTTAAGATTTTCCTTTTGTACCTACCTAATATGTTACAAGTCTTAAATATTTAAGATTGGTAATCAAAACACTTAATTATGACTTAATTATCTATTATCAACAATAATCATCATTATTTGAAAACCTTCATAACTGCCTGTAGTTTGTTTACAACAGTCTGCAGTCAGCTCAATTTTTGTCACTAATTCGGTACAAAAACAAAATATTAATAGACCATTTGACGAATCGTCAATTCATTTCACTAGGTTATATCTGTGAATCCGGCCTTATTGATATGTCCATGTTTAGCTCATAATTATGTACTTCAGTTTTTGCTACTCCGGATACTACGTAGTGCTGCAAAAATATCGCAAATTTGTACAAAAATACTAGTAAACAACGTACAAGTCGGTAATTCTATGATGCACGTACGTTTTCCCATTTGGAGTAGTTTTCCATTTAAAGTTAGAACTTGTTCCGTCGTATCTTCGAGAGTTTGAGTTAGTTGTAGAGGTGAACATTTTGGAGTGTTGACTTATTTCGCCTTTAGGTTTGTTAAATGTTTGTGTGTCTTGCATAACTTGCATGGCGTCATTATCCGATATTTAGCTTTTGTGAAAACCTAAACATTTTACAGTACATTTGTTGTTGTGTATATAGCGATCCACTCCGGCTTTGCACAGGTCCAATGCAGATACAATAACCTTCTTCACGAATCACACTATCTATTAAAAACTTCATCAAAATCCGTTGCGTAGTTTTAAAGATCTAAATACGGACAAACAGACATACAGCGGGAAGCGAGTTTGTTTTATAGTATGTAGTGAATCATAAAAGGTTTTATTTATTCAGGTTGATTGTTGGAACGGATTGATTTTGATAACTTTACTATTTAACTATCTATCCGCGAAAACCTTCAATAAGCTTTTTGTTATTTATAAATTTTGTAATTATACCAAAGCTATTTATTGCTACTTTGTTATAACCTTATGTTAGTTATAAATTATAAATCAGCTAACTCTGTCTATTCAAAGCTGCATTGATAATTTTGTTACATATGGTTCTAAAATAAAATCTAAAAGTGAGGTACTGGACTTCGAGTTATCGGAGCATACAGGTCAACTATTAAAGTATCCCGTAAGTAGAGATTGTAAAATTAGCAGCTGAACCGTATCTAGGAGAGACTGCAGCTGTGATAACATATGTCCAAATCTAACATGGAAAGTCTTTCCTTTTCCGAAGTTTATCACATGGAAACAACAAACGATGAATTCAATTTGTTTTTGGACAATTTTGGTTAATTCTACGACTTACACTTTCCGAAGCTAAAAATTAAAATGTCAGTTACAAGTTAACCAAATGGATCTCCATAGGAATAAAACTGTGCAATAAAAAACAAAGGGGACTTCTATAAGCGTATCGTAGACACTCAATACTACAAAAAACTAAACTTAAAAAACTACTCATCTTGACTTAAAAAAAATATAAAGTTAATGCAATTGTCGCAAAATAGTCATAATAACACAACGTCTATAAAAATAATCAAAAACTATTAGAACCACAATAGGATAATTGCGCCTCAAATTTCTAAGATTAGTAAATACTAATATTAGAAATTGGACTTTTTCACTATCTCCCTGTTTTACATACCTAGGTACTTATTTTGTTAAGTTTTGCCTTTAAAGACAAAACTAAATATAAGTATGTAACTTAAGTTAGCCTTAGATTTTTGTTATTATCTGTATTGTTCATAAGCCCTCGCCCTCGAGGGCTCCAAATAATTTAATTTACTATGAGCCTTGATCAGAGGGTTTCTTAAAAAATCAATACAACTATTTACTATACTTACTATTACTGCACCTTCACAATTCAAGCAACCTGATAAATGGTGTAGTGTAGAGAGACATAGAATATCCCACCAAGACGGTGTCCGTGTAGCGATGCACTAAAATTGGATTTCACGAAATTCCCCAATGACGACACGCGAATGAAGTTGCACTACAGCTTCAATTCAGTTTAAATACAATGTACACGTATTCGACTACATGTGGGAATTGTGAAGCATTGGCTTTTCTGCGCTAATTGACGTGACCTAGGTAATTAATTCAGGTCACATTGAATTTGATCATTCAACGCTGTTGGCAAATAGACAGCGAAGTTAGGAACGTCAAAGAATATGTAATAATAGTAAGTAACGCGGGTAGTGTACCTCTATCTATACCTCTTTACTAAAAGCCCTTTTAAAGAGGAAAACTCAGACTATCATGGTGAATATCTCGTTTTTTTTTTGAGTATTAATACACACAGCTGAACTGTGTACATGTTTTATTTTATGCATGTTCGTCGGTTCTTCGTCCATTATGGACTGATTTTGAAATTCTTTTGATAATGTATAGACTAATCCCCATGTAGTCAGAAAAATATTCTTGTGGAATTAGTATTAGTCTCGCAAAAGGTTTAAAATAAAAGTAGTTGAAGTAGATTTTTAGTTTTTTAAAAATAATCAAATAATGATAGCTTCGCTCGTATGATCTATCAAAGAACATCTACTAAGTGGGGTTATTAGATAGATGGATTGGTAAGGTACGTAGGCATTGGCATGTAATTTCAGGCACCGATATCAGGTGAATAGGCCTCGCAGTGAATGACCATTAGTGGCATTAACTGCTCTCAGCGGGGCAATACAGCGATTAGGTTTGCTAATGCTATCGAAAGCACGCTGTTCTGTCTCTGAGCTTTATTGCAGTGAAAATAGAGGCGATAATTGGGGCATAGAAACAATAAATTATTTCAAGAAATAGACGCTATTCTTAGTGTTGGTAGCTATAGAAAATTCATTTACCCATATTTTTTAACTGCCCTCCCTGGTAGTTGTGATCCAGCCGAGTCATAATTGAACGTTTTTACTGGCCCGGTATTTTTATAGAATGGACATGATGCTTATGATGCTTGTAGGCAGTCAAGATTATCAAATCGCTGTGATTCTCAAGTGAGAAGGTACGAAAGTGACGTCACCTATTAGGTATAGGTCATGAAAATGCCAAGTGTCTATCTTTAAAAATAGTTTTAGAAGGTATAGTTACTTAAATAAGTTTGTGCCTGGAATTGTTAAATGTTCACGAGTTTTATTTTATTATCGCTAGCTGCACTCTGCATTTTCATTTAAAAAACAAAACTGTGGAAAAGTCCCACAATAGAAACGTATCCGCTTCGCACTTTACAAACATAGCTTTGCAAAAACTAGCTATCCGATTCAGTGTTGAAATCGTCACACTTTTGGCGTATTGCGGGACAAGTTGTCAAAACGGTTTCTGTAGGCAATACTTTAAATATTTTCATAATTTATGATAAACTAGCGATCCGCCCCGGCTTCGCACGGGTATTAAACAAAAAATTCAGTAATTATAAACACTAACACGATGGGTTTCACAGTTTTCATACGGATCCCTTACTTTTTCTATCAGCATTGGGGTTTTTGACATTGACTCGAAACTTCATACATAACTGACACTGGCCGTCGAGAAAAAGCAAGCAGCGGAGCCATATTAGAAAAAGAGGTTGATTATACATATAGCGCACGGTTTAATTTTTGAATTTTCATACGGATCCCTAACTTTTTTGAAAATAATATATGGCCTATGTTCATCACGGAAAATTTAGGATTCTAATGGTGAAAGAATTTTTCAAATCGGTCCAGAAGTTTCGGAGCCTATTCAATTCAAACAAACAAACCAACAAACAAACATACAAACAAACAATCAAATCTTTCCTCTTTATAATATTAGTGTAGATAAGTAGGCATATCTCCTTACATCCCCTAATGAGGGCTATAGCGCCTTGTCTTCAGCTTGTCATATCCATAAGTTGTCATCCCATCTGGCCGGAAGGCATAGTCATCACTCAAGAACCAAGAACACTTTTTCCGTTCTTCGCTTCATATGGGCGGCCCACTGCCATTTCAACTAGATAATTTTTTGAGCTATATCGATATATTTGTTTCTCTGTCGGATACATTCATTACGAATCCTATCCATCAGAGAAACTCCATATGTACTAAAAGATTCCTACATTTTATATCGTGTAAAATCCATCACATTTGTGATGGATTTTACACGCTTACTTAAATTTTCCTATTTTATACGAAATCCTTACTATATAATATTATAAATGCGAAAGTAATTCTGTTTATCCATCTTTCACGCCTTAACTGCTGAACAAATTTTGATGAAATTTAGCACATTCGTTGTCTAGGCCGGGAGACAGGACATAGGAAACTTTTGTCTCGCGATATAACGGAATTCTATTTTTTTCTGTTATTTATATGTTATAACAAAAATTATAACGTTAAGAACCAATTAAAACTGCCGTTCAAACCATTTTCGACTTCTACGAGGATGAAGAAACTAGTTGTTTAATAATTTCAACTAGGCTGCTTTTCTTTACTTATTATATTATATTATATTATGTACCTACAAAATCAAATAAATAAAATATGCCGAGTTCTCACAACATTATCTAACCCCCAAATCTTAACGCAAAACAAATAAAACTATACTGTTTTCACAGCCTTTCGTCCCAACTCGAATGGTTTGCTCGGCGAGCGAGTTGCAAAATGACTATGCATCCGAGCTAGTGGTGCCCATTCCAGCCGTTTCAAAATGATGCAAGCTCTCAGGTTAATATCACGCGGTAGAGATTGTCTGTGGAGGCTTTTACCTATAGTACTAAGCTTCTTGCCGCATCTTTGCACGTGCTTTTCAAGTAACGTGTGTCCTTCAGAGGGAAAACCTCCCTGCCAAATTTCATCATGACCACGTAAAGGCTCTGTCGGAAGACCGGCGTTGGCTGTAAACAATGTTAAAACAGCTCATGTTGAGACAGTTATGTGACTCGTCAAAAAATAAGTCTATTTTGTTTTTTTGTCTGTTTGGTTTTAGCATATAGGTATCACTTCTGTCAATAGTGAATAAAAAGTAGAGAGAGTAAGAGTAGTTTAGTAGTAGTTTAGTAAAGAGAGAGAGAATTGTGTGAACTTGGACTTGTTAAAATGTTTATTTTGTACCTAAGCCTACATCAATATAGTTATTGAAATCCAAAATTAAAAGTATTATATTCTATTCTAAAATCAGTTCAGCTATAAGGTTAGCTGAACGGATGCCCTGGCCAAAGACGAATATATATACAATCAGCTGATTCCTGTGTACCTACTAAAAATATCCATGTATGTGTAACTAAAAAAAAAACCTACAGAATTTTTAAAACTGTTTTGAATTGTAGAACCTTTCACTTGATACCCCTCTCAGTGGAGTGGTATCAAGTTATTTTCATAAGCTTTTATATTTTCCTTGTTAAATATAGATCTATGTCTACAAAAATTACCTAAATTTCGGATAAATACAATATAGCACTGCAATATTTGTATATATTGGCAACGGTAAATATTTGGCTTTATTCAAAAAATATCAAAAAGTATAAAACTTAAAGAAGTTTTAAAATGTACGAACTGATTCTTTTTATGTAATTATATTTTGACTGTTATTCTCTTTCATAATTTTAAACATTTTATTTTTTTCTAAATATTTTATTAGGATACATTTTTTTTTTTATGGCAAAAAAGGTTATTTTTAATTAACAAAGATTGTAAATACTAGTTCTTATTTAGTATCTAACTAAATAAGAACTAGTATTTACAATTAAAACAATTGAGCTGACTGCAGACTGTTTCAAACAAACTACAGGTAGCTCAATTAATTTTATTCTTTGATCTGTATGTTTACAAATCTCTTAGTATTTTAATTTGATGGCTGTGGTTCTTTCTAGGATAAAAATTGGAAAAAAGAATGGTTTAGCCATCGGTTTCAGGTTTTAAACCATAAGGGTTTCGAAATCGATCTCGAGAACATAAAAATAGAACGAAAGGCTGTTGTTTGAAAAACACAGACGTGGGAGTCAACAGAAGTAAACCTTTGTTTCCATAAGCTGAGTATTTTCTTGACGGGAAAACCCACGCAGATTTAGGCAAATTTTATGATAATGTATTGAAGTTTTAAAATATAACAGCTTCTTGGAATTATAGCCTGTCAACGCATCTCTGAAGCGTGCACATGAAGTTTGCAACATGTTGACAGGTGAGTGAATGAAGTCTGAATGAAGCATGAAAGAAGGCATGAAGAAAGCATGCAATATTTCACAGATTCAGAATAATGTGGGCTGATGATGATGATGATGATGCTAATCTCGACTGTCGACTCGAAATATATAGGGACAATGTAGCGGAGATTATTCTACTTGGATTCCAATTCAAATCAAGAATTTCAAAAAATGGAATTCAAATCAAGAATTTCAAAAAAAGGAGCTTCGAAAGAAGTAGCTTCTTTTTTAGTTCCGATATTTATGAAAAGCTGTCTCAATTTTTTTTATTTTCAAGTGATTAGTATTTATTTTACAGAATTAAAGTAGTTTAAAATAAAGAAAGTGGTTTTTCAAAACAATCAAACGATTTATTTAAAAGTTTTTGGCGTAGACGCGCTACGCCTGCAATGAAAAGCTGCGTGCGTTACCGTACGATGATTCGTAATATAAAATTGCACGCACCTAGTTGATACTCTTACTATGTGCGTGCAATTTTATGTTTTCCTACATAGAAGTTAAGGGCGCTTGAGAGATACTCCATATTTTGTATGCGAGGTGCGACAGTTGTTACTACAGTCCGGAGGGCATTCCGGCGGGTGACGACTCAATTATGTTTAACTTTGTTGCTCGCTCGTCACGATGTTGCGAACTCGCCTTAAATACCTTAAGCTACGTTTCTTTAGAAAATTAGAGAGCTATAGTGGATATATTTTTTATTTTTATTATCATCTCAACTGCCGGTAGTCCGTTTCCTATTGAATACTTTTGCAAATTGATTATTTTTATGATATTGGAGATGGAGTCGTGCATAAAGTATATGCAAATACAATTACCAGATAAAAGAATAAAAATTCCTAAGCGATATTTCTGGTCGGTCTTGGCTTTTAGGCAGAATTTCAGAAGTTTTGGCGTGATCAAGAAGAAGTACCTACCCCCAAATTTTTCTAGTACCTATAAAGTTCATTAATCACCGAAACCATCCGGCATCCGATCCGCATCGCCTTGGTGCTAGGCGTCCGCTCGTGGTCAGCGGGTGGACACCGCGCGGTCAACGAATTCGCGAGCAGTCTACGCGAGGGTGGCAGCACAGCGGTGCAGGAGCGCACCCGCGTCCTTGCGTGAACCGCGCGTTCTACGAGCTGAAAGCATGCGAAGTACGAGCTGTCATCGAGTGGACCACTCGCCATCGGCGCGTGGATGTCTCGCGAGTGAAGCGATCCGCTGTCACTACGGAGTTGATGTTGTGAGCGCATGCCATACTCGATGGCGCATGCCCATACTAATCTATGTAAAGAATACCAACCGCTCGAGGTAAGGCGATGCCCCGGTCGGATGCTGGGTGGGTCCAGTGAGTGACCTTTAGTGTGGCGTGATGTGATTATCCCAACTAAATTTATAAATTAATATGTCAGTACCTGCATAATCCTGACGTAATTAGCATAACAAATATATCAAATCAAATAAGTGACATCGATCATTAATTCAGCGTAGCATGTCCCTACCGATTCCATCTCGACAATAGGGTCATATCAAAAATATATACTAGGTAAAATGTATACCAATAAATAAGCTCCTAATAATCCTGGCAATATGTTAAATGACCTAATCTCTATAAACAAACTCAAGCAGCTCGCTAATAAGCACTGCAGCAGTCTGTAGGTACACTTGTTAGGCACACATCAAGTTTCTGCTCGGGCTGAGTTCCACCGGAGCTAACGTCCCATGCAAACAACTCCTCATACTGGAATACTCCAATCTAATCAGGGTAAGTTCCCGCTGTACTCGGATGCACTTAAAAGTTTAAGCTATTTCTGAATAAAATAATAATATCGATTCAGTTTGCTTTTTCTGTAGGATGAACTAAGTTTCTGCAGAAATTATGCGTCGGAAATAATATTTTCAGCTATAATGAAGTTCAAGAATACTAAGGGTTTTTTCGTACTTTCTTTATAAGTATTGGCAAAGGGTGAAAGGAACATCCAGGATCTGTTTTCCCGGTAGCGATAAATCTTGGAGTCTTCAAATCCCGAGTGAATTAGTTTCTTCAGGAAAGCTTGCTCCAATCTTGCAGCCATATCCTCACTTTCTTTAGTGAGATGGTGGTCCAAGCCTTCACCGTTTTCAATAAATAAAAGAATAAGACCATATTTATTGGGAATAAAGCTCATATGCATATAGACTGACAATCTCAGAATAATTATTAAGAATTTGCGGGTCTCTCCGGATTTTTAGTAAATAAATTAATAATTATCAGTATTCACAAATGTTTGGTTTCATTATTGAAGTTTCATACCGATCCGGTAATTTTAAAAATATTCTATAGCCTATGTTCACCAGGAATAATGTAGCATTCTAATGGTGAAAACATTTTGAAATCGGTTCTTTAGTTTCGGAGCCTGTTCAATCGAAACATCGAAACAAACAAATCAAATCTTTCCTTTGATGATTCTGAAATTTAGGAGGTTATAAATAAATAAATAATGCTGGACAATCCACACAGCATCACCAAGCCCTAAGCTGAGCAGAGCTTGTCTTATGGGTACTAGATGACTGATACACAAAATACAATAATACATAGATAGATATTTTTTATAATACATAGAAGACGACCAGAACACCCTGAACAAATATCTGCATCGTACACACATTTGTCAGAGGTCGTCGATTTTTAATAGGTTGAACGCCTGAAGTCAAGCTGAGCCCCTCCCCTCGGCCGGTTGATAAACATGAAAAATGTTCATAAATAACCGACAATCCCGGTCTTACAATCGAGAATAAGTTCCGAGATCTTAATCACCTGCTTAAAGTTAGAATTCATCATCTAAAACCTTAAAAACTTTGCAACGCGAAAGTTATACACACAACTTCCGTATTTCCGTTGAAATGTCTGAAACAAAAACAATCAATCGTATGGCACACTTTGCTCAATCGGAAGCGTCCTAACGATAGCGCTGTTCGCACAATAATGAGGCGAAGTAATTCTTCAATAATTGTTGGTGAGAAGCTGGGAAACTTCTCGGAGGGCCTCAAGGAAATTAATGAGTCTCGAACTGAGGACGTGCTGAGCTCGGCATCTCGGAGTAGTGCTTGTATCAAGACTACGGATGCCTTTCCACCATCAATGTTCTTCGTACGAGTAGATATAATCTGCGGGTTATCGAAATGTAACGGAACTGTTAGTCACCAGAAAAATGTTAATGTTTTGTATGTTACCTATAAGAAATATATAATTCATATCGGATGGATGTTAAGTTTGATAAGGTTAGTCATGGAATTTTAAATAACTATTTTTGATTAGCTTAGTCTGTTTTGTTTAGTTAAAAGCTCTGTGTAAGTATTTTACTTTCACTTTGTCAAATATTTCATCTATGTAAAATATTTTGTTGTGTACTCGTAAACTATAGGACTGAAATGATAACGTAAACTAAGTCTTTAAAATTTATTGGAAAAAAAATATCTGATGGAATCTTGTAAAACTAAATGTTCTACCGATTTTGGTTCCTTCCTTAGAAGTTCCTTCCTATTTTTTCTTCCATTTCCTAGAACAAGGATTGTTGCTAGGGTAGAATAGAGAAAAATTAAGTCACTTTGTTATGGAAGCTTAAATTATTTGATATTAATTCCTTCGACTCCGAAAATGTATACAATGCATATTCTACCCTTGGGAACAATCGCCGTGCTAGAGAGGCTGAGCTTAACTATTGAAAAGCCAAATGCGTTAGACAGATACTGACGACAAGTCAGCGGCATTAAATCGGACAAACCCGTATTCCCTATGCCATACAAGTCATTCTCAACCGGCGACACCGTGCGTTTCGAATACGATTTGGTGTCAAATAAACGCGCTCGCTCCAGGGCCTTTCACTATTGCCAATCCCAACGTGTTTCACAGATATGACAAGACAGCGGCGTGGAATCGAACAAAAACGTTTTTAGAACACATTGTGACGTCACACGGTTTTGGCAAGGAATCTCCTATTTCATAGAGAATAAGGCAGCAGATACTACGGTTCCTTTTTTGTGCATCCTTTGAAGTTATAGTAGGTAGTGTAGGTTGATAGAACTCCCGTATTCAGAGTCACGTCAATATAGCCAAGTATTTTCTCAATTTGAATATATAATAATTGTACATATTATTACTGCCCCTGATCAACTTTTCCTATCAATTATTTTTTGGTTTACCTGTAAGGTATATGTAGTTTTGAAGAAGGTATGCCTGCCTTCTTTTTATGCCTACATCATACTTACTCATTATTTTCATTTATTTGAGATACTTTGATGTCTTTGCGAGGGTGGCGAGGGTGACGAGGGTAATTTTGATTCCTCCTCTAATATATATGTATATTAAGAAATACCTGTATACTCGATAATTAACGAAGGTATTTAATCAAATTGCGGAAATTGTGTTTTCGTGTTAGCAAAATAAATAAACCTCACGCAAATAATGACTTTGATGTTTTGATTAAATTAGCGTTGTAAATACAGAAATACAATTAATACAATTTTTACGAAATTAATGGCTTTTGTAGCATTAGTTTGAATATCTACATATCTACTCTCAAAAGATATGAAACAAACTTAATCGAACTATTTAACTATTTATACCAGTCAGGATGACTTCTTCGTTCTTTTTTTTTTCTTTTTTGACGAGTAAATTCATTTACGAATAAACTGGTCTGGGGGGAACCAGAATTATGTGGGACTCAACGATACCAGTCATCTAGTACCCATAACATAAACTCTACTCACCATGGGGCTAGATGATGCTGCGTGGATTGTCCCGCATTAATAATATACAACGCGGGATTATTTATAAATAATGCTGGAAATATAGATTGGACAATCTCCTTTTATTGATTGTGTTATGGGTACTAGCATAACACAAGCTCTGCTTTGCTTGGCCTGACTGATATATTTAATACAATATATGACATACTACATAGATATTTTTTATTATTATATAGAATTACGACCAGAACACCACAATTGCAGATCATACAAATATTTGTCCCAAGGCGGGAATCGAACCCGCAACCTGCACCTTCGCCTTCGCCTCTAATCATTATCCAGATAATTTTAAAATTCAAGGACTAATTCGTTAGGTGCTTTCGTGGATGCGAACAACTTTACACAGTGTTGTTGGTAACTTTGGATAGCGACAGGTTATTTTGGATGCGGAAGCAAAATCACGAGCTAATTACGACCTAATTAAAAAAAATAATTGCACGTGGAGTCTATTTCAAGCATTTGTAACTTAATTTTTATCTCTTGTTTTCAAAATCTAACATGTCATGTTTACGAATATAAATAAAATTACGTGTATCGTGTTTTTTTTCAACTATAGAATACAAGTAGGTGCTAAAGTGACTGATTATATTAATTTTATTCTAATAACTAACATTTTCATACCAGAAAAAATTGTACATACTTTTGTGTAAAACATTTCCTTTCAGATAAAGATGCTATTCATGGCGTATAGTCATTCCGTAACCACGACCGTGTGTAAAATTGTTGAAACGTCGGAAAAATAGGTAAAGAAACTCGACAAACATCTGTTAAATAGTACTAGTAAATTAGCACTTATTATTTTAATTTAATTTTAATAAAATAAGAAAATGTTATTTTTCGGTGCGATATAATACTACTGACTAATTTGAGTAATATGCTGCAAAACCAACTTTTTATTTACTTGGTAAATATATCCATTCCCTTGAAATTAATTTAATTAGTGAACGATTACTAAAGTGCACTTTTGTTTCAGCCGATAAAATGATTTTCCGCTTTTTCAGCGCTTTTTGAGCTTAAAACAACTTGTTTCATTAACGTTAATGCATATTATTCGCGATTGGTGGTGAAGTGAATTGGTGTGATTGTTTTTTTATATCACACTAGCGGTCCTCCCCGGCTTCGCATGGGTATTAATCAAAAATTTCAGAAATTATACACACGAACATGATGGGTTTCACAGTTTTCATACGGATCCCTTACTTTTTTTAACAGCATTCGGGTTTTTGACATTGACTAGACACTCCATAACTGACACTGGCACTAGAGAAAAAACAAACAGTGTGCGATATATATATTCAACCTCTTTCTATTATGGCGCGGAGCCATATATTCCACCTCTTTTTCTATTATGGCTCCGCGCCATAATAGAAAGAGGTTGAATACATAGCTCACGGTTTAATTATTGAATTTTTCATGCGGATCCCTAAGTTTTTCGAATTTATTATATAGCCTATGTTCATCTCGGAAAATTTAGGACTCTAATGGTGAAATAATTTTTCAAATCGGTCCAGTAGTTTCGGAGCCTATTCAATTCAAACAAACAAACAATCAAATCTTTCCTCTTTATAATATTAGTGTAGATATAGATTAGCGTTCCGCCCCGGTTTATACAACAAAAATTTCAGAAGTTATACATTTTACATACTAACTCGTTAGATTTGAAATTTCATATAGTTCCCTTAATTTTTAGCTGCATAGGAAGCACTTTTTGACATTGAATCTCGCTCTTTATTTTTTGACAATGACTTTCCTCCCGCACTCCACTGACGAATCGTGAAGTATAACTGACAATGGCAGAGTCGTAACGAGAAGCATGGAGGCGCCCGCCATGCGCAATAATAAAACAAGTACGACAAGTGCAAGTGTAGCTCGCGCGCCGAGGGTTTTGAACTTTTGTCGTTTAGGTATATTGACGATCTCTTGGCGCGGTGGGACAGGGTCCGCTTACGACGCAGGAGGTTGCAGTTTGATTCCCGCCTCGGGACTAATATTTGTACGATCTGCAGATTATTTGTTCGGGTGTTCTAGTCCTTTTCTACGTACACAAACTAAATCATCTAATGTGATACCTATACTTTATTAACTATAACATCTATCGTAGTAGTACCAATAACGCAAGCTTTGCTTAGCTTGTGGCTAAATGATGCTGTGTGTGTGGATTATCCTGGATACATTAGGTACTCTTCTCATATTTTTTTGGAGCGCAGTGGAATACATTGAGTATGGACTTAGAAATTTTGAGAACAACGGTTTTGGGGCTCTGTGGGTAGTGGTATCTATTACAGTTATTACAGAGATTGGTGGGTTGGTACCTACAATTTTTTTTCGACATTTTTTATCGTGTTTCACTTAGTATGGAACTTAGACAATTTTCAAAACCTGTTTTGAATTGTCCAAATCCATATATACAAAAATTTTCCTGTAAAATATAGATCCATATCTACAAACACTTGGCTCTGCAATCTTCGGAGAGGGGGGGTGGGGGATCTACTTTGGAATCTACAAACGAATACCTTTCATTTGACACCACTATCGACTCTGTAGGTCCCATTTAAAATTTCGATTTCAATATTTTTAGTACTGAAAATCTTCATTTGAATTTTTCATTTATTTTTCTATAAATCTGTAAGGGCGCACAAAATGTATTATTATTTAAAATTTCAAGTCAGTAGCTGCAGTAGTTTCTGAGATATTAAGGATTCAAAACACAAAGCAATCCCATGAGGGTTTTGAAACCGATGTCAAAACCCTAAAAAGAAGTTGAATATATGCAGCATGGTTTTATTATTGAAGTTTTTGAAAATATTCTATGGCCTATGTTGTGAAGTACTTTGTTAAACCTACCAAGAACATAGCTAAAACGTTCACATTTACATTGATCTCTTTTATATTTTAGTTAAGATTTCAATTTCAGTTTAACAAAAAGAAATTGATAAAATATCTTGATTTTGTCTTTTTATAAATATGTAAAAACAGTGCCTTCTTTTCTATGCTCTAGGAACCTATACAAAATACTCCTTCCTAAATACAAAGCATATAATATATCTACACAGTCACTTTCCTCAGCTTTGCTACTGTATTGAGGTAGTTACACACACAGTGAAGCTAAACGGTTCCTTTTACAGTCTCATAGATTATTCTGGCCCAGACTGAGCAGTCATTCTTGCAATTACCAGCAGTTGCGCTGCGAAATCGCTAAACGATTTTTCGACTGACTCAACGATTGTTGAAGCCATCACGACCACACTATTGCGAAAGCACTGAAGCTTTAATTTGAGATGTTTCGAAAGCTTTTGTACACAGTTTTCAATGAAATAGCAAAAGTTTTACTTTTGATTTCACTTTGTGTTTGATTCATTTTCGATTGAAAATATTTCCAAATAGACTAAATGAGTGTGTTTTGCGAAGGTTATCAAATTAAAAGAAAACAAAGCCAAAAGCCGTTGAATAACAAAAGCAGTTGCTGGTTAATTGGCTAACGAGGTTATATGAGGCTTTTATTTATTTAGTTATACAGGTACTACACCAACAGTATACATATTGAGCTTCATGAATATTATATTAACAAGGTTAGGCTCTAATATATACCTAGTATACTTATAATAGATGGACACAACATTCATTATTGAATGTTCAATAATGTAGGTTAGGTACAAACTAAAGTATTTATTTAACAATTTGAGATCAATTTACAATTATTTTAATTATCAAATCAATCGCGTATTTTGATCGTACCATTTATCGTAACACATTACTGCCAGACTAATTTAAGCGTTACGAGCATTTCCAGTTGAGTAAAGCAATGTACATCAAACCCGAGCTAAATTACCACTTAAGATGATGTGAGTAGGTCGGCAAACATTAGTTTGCTTGGTACAGCTGGTAGCAAACAGGGGCTTATTGCATCAGACGAGTAGATTCCTTTTTAATTAAACTAGTTCTAGACGCTGGCGCTGTGCGGGAACTGGAGCAAGTGGGGAAACGCATTTTCAGACAAGGCCAGCAATTTCCTCGCCATGGGCTTCTGAACTTTTTGTCCTCGACGTTAAGCCTCATTCGGCTTTCAAAGTTATGCCCGTTTGGAGGGAAATTGAACTTGTGTTTTCTCTTGTGTGTAGCACCATAATTATTCTTCACCTACACTGTGACACTGTACTGACTTACAATAACGTTATATTGTATCTTTTTAGTCGTGTACTTACAGTTTAATTAGTGATATCAATTAATACGTACCAATTAAGATATATTACTTACATTATTCTGTTCTGTGATGCTTCCGTAGGGTAAAATCATTCTTAAAGTCATTCGAACAATAGGTAGTATTACTTATTTTATGGGATGATTTTACTTTACTTAATACTGCATAAAAGTGTTTTTCCTGAGAATGTATGTTTTTCAAACTTCTTACTATTCAATAGTACCAGTATAAGCACACTAGTATAGCTGTAAGCTCTCTTATTTATATGAATATTATGCTAGATCAATAATAATTACAATATTTTTAAAAAGTAAAAACCGAAACTAAACCCTTTTTTTACACTCTCCGATTTTACACTGTTTTTAAGATTTGTAAATACAAATTTTTTGGGGATAGCATTTTTATACCATTGCGAAGAAAATTTCCAAATTGGTTCATAATTGACGGAGAAATTAACGGACAAACACAAAATGGCCGTCAAGTGCGATTGTAACCGTTCCGAGGGTTTTGAACGGTTTTCATTCATACGAATATGTACTATATGTAACGGTTAAAGACTTTACTATTTAATGAATACCCAATCACAGTAGGTTCCTATAATTATCGCTGTCGCTGAGCAAACTTCGGACATCTTAAATTTTTGTTTTCAAAATGATAAAGATTAACAAAATTTCCAACAACGGTTTTGAATTGTGAAAACCATATCTTCAGTCTTTTATATTTTGTCTGTAGAATATAGATCCACATCTACAAACGCCACATTTATTTCAGATGCTCTGCAAACTGGCAAAATATTTGAAAAAGTATCAAAACTTTATACATTAAACTAATACTTTTAATTTGATATGTAATTTGACCTTGTTGGTTTTAAATTATGGACATATATTTTTCTTTGTAAATCTGTAATGAAAAAAACCTTATGTTTTTATTTTTGAAAAATTAATTTTCTCCTTCTCTACATTCTGAATATGTTTTTTAATTGTCTTTAGGCACGAGATCCATGTCAAAACTATCCTTGAGGTTTGATAAATACCACTCCGGGTGTAACTGGTATACATTTTAAAACGCATAAGAACGTTAACCATTTTAATGCATTCGCTCCTGTCGTTGACTGTAAAACAGTTCATAAAAAGTACAGAGCAGCGTCATTTGTCTAGCTCTATTCTATGCTGGCTGAATACTTTTTCAGAACAATGTATTTTTAAATGGTGCCGTAATGGCGCTCTCAACCTTCCAACATGCTTCCAACTAACATAAAGCTGTGAATAGAAATGGCACCAACGCAACGCCTCAATAAAAAGCTTTCTCTAAAAACCAGACAATTCTCTAGTAGTCAAATTAAAACTAGCTCTGCATCAAAAGTAAAGTAAAAATATCTCACTGTACAGATTTTTTACTGAAGTACGGATGAATGGAATAGGATTGGAAGGATCGGAAATTTGAGGCGATATGAGGCTACATGCTTTCCACGTAATATCACGAACCAAAAGGAAAAATCGCATGGATACTACAGTACAAAAGTATACCTAGTGCTTTGAATTAAAATGTATGTACGAATATTTTAGAGATATTGATTTATCAGTATCTGTTGTTCCAAGAAATCAAGTAGTATTTACACAAGAACACGTCTGTAGGATTTAGCTGTTTATTTAACTGACCAGTCAAAGTAATTTCCAGAAAACGCATTAAAAAAGAAATCTATTTAGAACTTGTATTTACAAGCAAACAAAGTACAGGTAGCTCAGCTGATCCATATGAATACAAGTCGGAAGTGTCCCCAAAGTTTTCTATTCTTTTGTTTGCTTCACTCTACATTTAGCTCAATTGTTTCAACTGCAAATACTAGTTTTAATTACTTTATTTAATTGTTATTCTCTTTGTTACAGAAAAGATATCTTCATTCCTAGTATTTTTATATCCTTTTTTCGTTCTATCTCATAATTTGTGTGAAGTGCATTTCAGCAGAATGAAATTGAAAAAGCGGCATAAATAACTTAACACAAAACAAACAGCAACCGGGCCAGGCAGGATGTGATTGGGAACACAAAAACTCAATTATTTATGCCCCTGCCTGTGTGGGTTGATAATATAAATTGATCCGAATCAATTTCGGAGGGCAATAATCACCGAGGCTTATTGGGTCACGATCACAAAACACTTCATAAAATACCAACATAAATCGTTACGAACATAGCTCTAAGAACGCCAGTCTGTCTGTGTGTGTGTGTTTTGTATATTTATAGAAAAAGGTTTTTCAGGGTTCTAGTAAGGCTGAAACGAGTTGGGCCTAATTACTATTAAACTTTAGCAGATATATACATATGAACTATAAACCCTTATACAAGTCAAGTTTTACACCATACATTACTTATTATAAAAAAAAATGACTTGATCCGAATGCTGGCTTTTATTTCGGTCAACGAATAAGCATCGTCATCCAACGTGGCAATGCTTCCAGCATTCTGGGCACTCTGCCCTATGGTAACGGCACTTTTTTTGCCGTTGCTGAGTCAACTGATCAAAATTATACGTTAAAGCTATATATAATAATGTCATAGAAGGCAAGCGTTAATCGATAAGTGAGGAAGGATTCAAATAATCTCAAAGCCTAATTGACTTTCTTAAGTGCAGTTTAACGTGCAAAATTATTTAATAATTCATATAAAATGAAAGAAGGAAACTGAAAAAACTGAGTCCACAATGGGTCGTTATCTACTGGAAATAATAATTCGGAGGATTACTAGCCATCGCTCGATTCTGTCCCGCAGAGGGGACGGTTGGGATAAAATCGGCACAATCGCCCTTCTAGTGAGAGAGGATTTGGTGACGTTTGGTTATAATCAGTTTGGTAAATCAGCATCATCTAATTCCAAAGAAAGCAGCGGTATGCTTTCTTTGGAATTAGATGATGCTGATTTACCATTTTTTATAATAAGTAATGACTGATAGTTATATTTTATTAACCCTAATTTTTTGTGTTTAAAATCCTTATTAACAAAGAAAATTCCAATTTAATAACCAAATTAGAAGTAGTATTTAAAATTGAAAGAATTGAGCTAACTGCAGTCTGTTGCAAAGAATCTACAGGCAGTTCAACTGATCCGTATCAATACAAATCCAATTTTTTTATATTAAAGACAGCTTCAATGTGCCTAAGTTCACGCCTGTAAAACGCAACCAAAGCCACACGCCCAAACCATCTCTCCATTAAAATGTATCCATATAACCACCATTGCTCCATAACTCGTACATCGTAAAATGTCCCGAAGCTCTGGAGACCAATGAGTCTCTCGCATCGCATAATTTGCACATGTACTGATTTCCAATAATTCGTAGTGCACCGCACAATTGTCCAGCTGGACATGCTTTTACGATAACTCGTGTTGGGAGGTTATTTCGTCGAGCGAGACGGAATGGTGAATTCATGTTTTTGTAGGTACGTTATTGCATTGTTATCCAGGACCTGATTAAATGTTCGGTTTGTTAGGTAATAAACGTAAAAACAAAAACACACGCCCTTTAGGGTGAAGCTAGAATAATCCGATTACAATTAAGTGGATCGGAATTTTGGAAAAGGTAGATGCTTATTGTAATTAATTTATTTGTAGGAATAACTTATGTATTAACTCGGTACGGTTCCGGAGATCAGCAAATTGATTACTACATTTGAACTGCGCATACAACACTATTACACGAAGCATTGAACTGAACAAGGCAATTGCAAACACTATAATCTGAAAACGACCGGAGTGAAATCACGAGTCAGCTAAGATGCCAAACGACTGCGGCATTGAAACTGCTGCGAACTCTTCCTAATAATAAAAAAAAAATCTTTGTAAGATATCGACTACCATGTGCCGGCCATTTTAGACGGCTTCACATCGTCAGCCTTCAGCAATTCAGTCCACTGCTGGACATAGGCCTCCCCTAATAAGCGCCATATATTGCACTATTTATAATTTCGGGGTTATTTCCCATAATCCCCACGCTGGGTATGCGGGTTGGGGATCGCCGTTTGGTGGAATTGTTTTGCAGAGGGCGCTGCTGTCTGTCCCCCGTTGTGTAACCGTTAGTCGCCTCTTACGACACCCAAGGGAACAGTTGGGGTGGTGAAATTCTATGCCGGCACCATATAGTAATTTAGACACCCATCTAATTCTTATTTAATTCAATTAAATGGATGCGTCACGCTTGACCAGAAGAGTCCTAGAATAGAGAACCAGAGCTGACACCCTAGAATGAGGATACCGAATCGTTTACGGCACGGAGGACATAACCATATGAAATAATTTGAAGATCAAGCAGGAGTGCAGAAGAACTGAAGAGGCCTAAATCCAAGATTGGACTTAGAAAGTTCTCCATGAAAATGATAATGCCTTATTTACAAACGAACAGCATTAAAGTGGGTCAGTATTTGGCACATTTAATTATATGTTTAAAGATAAATTTATTATTTTTAAATATTTTTAACGATTGTTTTGATAAAAACCGCACACTAACTCCGGTAGGTAAAAAAAGTTTTGTTACTGCTTGACGGCTAATAGACAAACTTCGCATCACGTTTACGAAAAATAGTTACACCCATGAGGTGCAGTTGGCTAGTGTCCTAAGTGCATTGTAGGTACAACATATAGTTCAGGCATTACGCTAGGTATACCTATACCTATCACACTGGAGCGTAATAGCGCAGAGTTTGCGAGCCAAGCTAACTTAAGCTGAGTAGCAAACTTAATGTAACTTCGCCTGTGGTCTGCGCTAGGCCCAATATTAATATCATTAATTCACCTCGATGCATGTTTAGAATGAACAGCTCATGCATTTTGGAGCGGAGAGGGCAGAATGCTATTATAGTGTCTGGAACTTTCTGAAATAACTCACTGTAAAATATACCTAAATTATCGTTTGTATTTTACTCTGTGAAAGTTATAAGTAATTAACAAAGCTTGTTAAAACGATTTTGTTCCTTCCCCGTCGTTTGACGTTGACGTGTTACTAAGATGTAACTACATATGTAGTATAATTATAATGTATTTTATATATTTAGAAAGACTGAAATGTGTGTGTTTCACAGTCCCCCCTGAATCCAACGACGTCTGTTTCTTATATCGTTATGTTCTTATAAATACATTTCATCACCTGAGTCACTATAAACATCTCTTTTAATTTCCCGCGATTAGCCATCCTTCTTTGAAAACTAACAGAGAATTAAACCCATAGGGCGAAATTCTTGTTTTCAGAATCTATAACCGTAACACTGTTACTTACCTCTGCGGGTCACACGTGATCAGCACCAATATAGGGTAATAATACACATTTTTGAAATGTGTCGCCGAAGAAGATGTACCCGGGGCGGACCATGCGGCGGCTAATAAACCATAAACAAATATTCAAGCGATAAGTGCGCGCGTAATAGATAAATATGGAAAGTTGTAGTAAAATTATTGCATGGACGGAGTATATTTGGTTCTGTCATTAGGATAGAAGTTACGTGTAAATAATTAATAAGTAATGCTGAACAATGCACAGTATCAAGCCCCAAGCTGAGCAGAGCTTGTTATATGGGTATTAGATGACTGAAATACCTAACACAATATATTACATAGATAGATAATTGCTCGTAATAATAAAATAAATAAGGATGTCTACATGAATCAAGATAGAAAATACTGACAAAGCAATTTTTTGAATAATTTTTTGTCTGATGTCCGCGTAACTTGTACAGTGGAAGATTTGTCATAGAAACAGGTAGCAGCTACTTCTAAAATACGGGGTTCAGAGGAACGCAAAGAAAGAAAATTAGAGCTTAATATAACTGTACACGGAATTTTATTGTTAATTTATATGGGGTTATTTTATGATTTAAAGCTTTTCAACATTTTCCGACTGCATTTTGCCTGAATATTTTGTATTTTTCTCATACAGATAAAATATTTTACTGTGAAATAAGTTCCATATTGCCGAAACGTACATATATTAAATACCAATTTAGACTCTTTGAATTCAGGATAGCAGTTAAAACTATTTTCATAAAACATGACTATTTATTATTTTTTTATTACTCTTGATCAAAGAAACGAACGTTACGTAAAAATGCGTTTCCAACAAATAAATCAAAATTGAAATCGGAAGGAGCTATGGAACATACACCAGATAGATGAACACGTAAAAACAATCCTCTTATTGTGCTGGGGGTTAAAAATAAACTACAAAATACCGTTGAGAAACTAAATCCTGTTATTCTTGAAGAAGGTAATCTTAGCGCACAGCTTGTTAAAATGAAAGAAGTGCAGAAAAGGAAGAAGTGGTGTTCGTATTTAGACTCGTAATAAAATACCGGTTAGCTGGTGTGCGACAGACAACGTTGAGAGCAGCGTAAGTTGAAAACGTTTCGATTGATTTGATAAACCCTACCATGATATTTTATCTCTTAATGCTAATAAGAGGGTAGGTCTCACCTAATTTTCGAAAATAATAAGAATGGGAATTCATATAAAAAATAAATAATGCTGGACAATGACATGAAGAAGGTTTTTTATTGAAATAGAACGTTGTAGATATATTTTGCCAGCTGGAACAGATCTTAGGATTTATAGGTTAAAAACTCATAGAACGCTTAGGTTCCGGCTAAGCTTGACCGGTGCACGTGCATATACACATATTTGTGTTTCTGCTACGTTTTATAAATTCTCCCTTAGTACGTACGAGCTAATAAATATAGTAATAAAATTTTTGTACGTACACGAAACCAAATCTATAAAATGTCTCTCTTCTAAGCGATAAGGCCGCCCATTGTACTAGTCTTATGTAATGTTTTCTGTTATTTTATTTTTCTGGTGTACAATAAAGCTTTATTTTATTGTATTGTAAACAGCTATAGAGTTCACCACTGCCACATCATAACTTAATTTCAGGTGAGATTGTGGCTAAGCACAGTCACAGAAGAATAAAACCATTCGTCGCTTAACGATCGAGTAACGAGTGATATCCGGGGGTACGGCCCATGAGGACGGGCGGGCGCAGTGGGCCGCAGCTGCAATTACCTAATGATGCGCGGCGGTTACCCAATTACCAGCGAGGACTGCTGCATTCACGTTTTTAGCTCCAGCTGATTCAGACGTTTCCCCTGATAATTTGTACCGCACACGGCTCTAACCACCTCGGTAATAAAGTTTCGCTCGACAAATGTTGTTACACGTGGAACTGCTTTCTTTGTCTCCGAAAGGTTAAAGCAATATGGATTCTAGTCTTGTTATTTCAAGAAATAACTGGTTTGAATTTATGTCGGCATGTGCTATGAATAATAGTGTTTCCAAGGTATTCTTATTAATTTAATAGGAATAACCAATGTATGGAGCAACCATGCTTGAAATACCTACCTGCTTATGAAAACGTTTATTTAATGTGCCGTATTTCTACATTATGCCTATCATCTACCTATCATGTATTGATAGTATGCTGATAGGTAGGGTGAATGGATACTCAATTCAAAGTTAACAAACAATATCGATTCAGCCACCAACTTTTTCTGTGATTAAAATATCTAAATTAAATAAAACTAACTAATGCCTCAGTTTCCTGACCTGATAGTTATCTCGAAAGTTTATCTTCACGAATAGGAGAAACTTTGCCCGTTTTTGGCACGGTGCGGTGCAAATGACCCCACCTTTTTGCTCAAACAAATTTTGCCCTGTCGAAGTAGCCGTTACTAACAAAGTGAGCGAGATGCTAATTTAATGTAGTAGGTACAGTGTCACTGGAAACTGGTCCGGCGGCGGGCGGCGGGCGGCGGGCGGCGCCGACTTTCAAAGGACTGGAGCGGCCACGGATTCTCTATTATGTAAATTCCGTGTAATTTTCTCTGAGGGAGTTCACCGCGCAGACTTTGTAACCGGAGCGCCTCTCATTAATACCTGAGCTCCTCAATTTTTGGAGGTCGGCAGTGTAATTCCCTACGCCCGTCATCTTTTAAAATTTTGATAACTTAATCCACCATTGGGTTTAAACATGCTTTTGAAATGCTTTGAATTTAACTGACTAAACTTATTTAACTCCTATTAAATAAGTTTGAATGCCTTTGCATCATAATATAAACTCGCTCATAGGTTACTTAGACACTGTTAGAGATTAGCTTATTTCAATAATAGAACAAATAATTTATTCACTACTGTTCCTTTTCCGTAATACAAAAATCTAAAGTAGCGTTCACCAGTTGATAAAAGCTATTACCCCAAAAGCCACATGCCCACCCCGTATCCCTTTCCGCGCGTCTAAAAACATCCAGTTTCATGAGTGTCGCATGTCGAGACGCTCCTATTTGTAATGTAGGGCACATAGCGCGGAAACCTAACGGTTACTAATCCGTAGATGAGCCGCCGCTTTCGCAGAACATCTGCGACCGCCGCGGCGCGGAACGAAACAAAAACGAGATGAGAAAGGTTTCGGAACGGAACTCTCGGTATTGTGAGAAGTTGAACGGTATTTGTTGTTGCTATAGTATACTCGTAGTTCCATCTGTTGTGATGTTCAAACAACGAGAAATCAAATCATGTCTGTTCAGTGTTATTGTACATTTCACGCTAATGCCTATCCCTCGTTTAATCGAATAGTACAAATCAATTCAATATATTATCTAAATAGTGGTTACTAATAATAATCGTTCCTGATTAAGCAATTATACTTAACCTCGTTGCCATCTTGAACCTCGTTTTCAACTTGGTGTGATATTCTGAAAGCTGTAAAATTTTGATAGTAATTCAGAATATAGATTTTTTTGATAATAAAGCATTTATAAACCATTTCTATTCCATCTTCACACAAGATTCTCTTGGTTAGAGCGAGGACTAACGACAAAAACATGTCTCATTAAATATGTTAATACAAAACGATAGAATGTAAGTTTATATAATTACATGGTGTCTTATTTTCTGAAAATAAATATTTTTTGTTTGTTATGCACGCATACCCCCGCAAGCACTCATTAGCCGTAGCGCTACGAGCAACTGCTACGATTCCGTAGAGGCCTCTACGAAACAACGATCGTCTACGAAAATCTAAAAGATTAAAATTCAACTAACTTTGATGAGCACGTTAAACTTAATTCTGTTAGTAACCATTATCAACCAAATTATAAGCAAATAATATTACAAAGTAAACCGTAAAATGCAATAAACATCGAACAAAGGATTTCGATGTGGAACAAAACGTAACTACATAATAAAAAATAATTAAACTGTAAAGTTTTCTGAGCGGATAGCGCTACCTGCGTCTGTTTGAACAGAGGATAGAGCATTAAACAGTCTTAATTTTAGTTACTCGTATTTCAGTAAGCGAATAAACGTTTTACGAGGAGAACTAGACGTGAGTAGCTTTAATTCAATTTAAGAGCGCCATTCATTAACCTTTACATTCTAAAAGTTAAATTAAACGATATTTTTCGCGATACAAAGAATAATTTCTGTAGCATATTATGGTAAATAGCATAATCATTTGGAATGTACGACTGAAAATATGTTTACATGGAAAAATCACTCATAACGAGAAGGTCACCCTTAATAATTAAATAATTAATTAATTTCCTTTACTTAAAGAATGTCTGTTTGTATTGTTCTCTTTCTTTGTGTGGTGTAATAAAGTCTTTTTCTATCCTATCTATATATCTTAAAGTACATACTAATACTCACAAAGTCATTTATAGAGTACACAGGCGAGCAATGCTGGATTTTACTTCGGTCAACGAAATAGCATCGCCATTCAAGGTTGCAACCCTGTCAGCATTCTAGGCACTCCTGTGTACTCTATAAATACAACGAGACAGGCCTTATGGTGACGGCTTAGATTTTTAGGAAATAGATATATAAATATCGGTTTAATAGTTGTCATTATAGTTGTAGTTTTTGCAAATATATTGTAAGTCCGACAATTTTGTCTTTGTCTTAGTTTTATGCGAACAAAGTTAGAAGCTAGATAGTAAATGATTTAGGATACGATCTATTTGACGAGAAAGCTAATTATTAGTACTATTTTGACGGGTATTTATCGCGTTTATTTAACAATTTTTCCCGACGTTTCAACAGGTTTACACACTGTACTAATAATTATGTGTTCAGATCGCGTAAATGAGAAAGCTATAATTTTAGATGCAGTAGATCTGTTTTCATAAGTCTCAGCAGTCAGCGTAGTTGATTCATGAAGCTTCCATTACAGTAGCAATCTACGATTCAGGTTCCTTTTTAAAAAGTTCCCGAGAATAATGATTTGAAGTAGATAATGCAGTGGTGGGGTCATTAACATCGCGGCGCGAGCGGTCCGGCCCCAGTGCGCGCTCGTGACCGGACTCCACATAGTTGCTTCAGCCATACTCTAATTAAATTGCAAAGTTAGACCTCTATAGCTGCATATTAAGAGGCAGAAAAAACTTTTAACGAAATAACCGAGCATGTTCCACCCATTTGTAAGAATTCACTCTTGCTAAACCAAGCAACAAGGTGAATAAACACCCATACAGGAAAAAAACTCGACATATTTGCACAAGGAGATCGACTTACTTTGCGAGTTCGTATTCTCAAAAGATTTTCCTGAAATTCTCCTCAAAGAACACCCTGTTTCTTTGTGAACTGAAATTGGTTAACATCGAGGGACATTGAATCTAATATCGTTTAGTTAGAACATCAGCAAATGGAATACAAAAAGTCCAAGTACCTATCGGTTGTTTATGTGTGAGAGACGTAACTTGAAATACGGATATTGAATTCTAAGCGCGTCCGCGGGCGAAGCTACGTGTGCGACCAGGCAGCGGCGCGGCGGCGGCGCCCCGAAGTCTCGCCACTCGACAAAAACTCCGAATAGACGTGTCCCAGCTTGCCCACAAAGGGGTTACGAAAACAACCATTGTGCTGTTGCACTAGATGTGGGCAAATCTCAACACATCTCTAAAGGATATAACGAGAAAAGTTGTGTGTGTCCGGCCGTCTTGCAGCTCTCACGTTTTATTATTATTTATATCGAGCTCAGCAATTTTATGTTAGTTATTTAGTTTCAGTTTAGTTTATAGCTTGAAACGAGAGTTCGTTGTTTCTATAAACTCTTCACACTGAAAATATTTAGGTATATCACTGTATCTAGAGGTAAATTGTTATTATTTGTTTTTTAATAAAGAATTTTAATGATTAGAGAAGAGAACATTAGTAATGACCAGAGTTTATTGAAGAGTAATTTACCCCCTTTTAGCCGAACGGCCCTCGGAATACTTCCCCCTATTCCGCCCTTTGTATTATTTACAGACATAAGAAGGAAATGCTTTGCAGAGATTCTGAACGAAATAAATATTATCTGTGAGATTTATTGGCGTGGGGGCTAGATTATGCTGGATTGTCCAGCATTATTTATTATTTATATATAAATTTGGGACAGACACACAATATAACAATAAATACATTTTTAATAAGAAAATTGAGTGATTGTTTAAACTGGGTAGAAGAATCATTGTTCGCCATTACCATTAGGGTTCGGAAAAGTTGAATAGAGCAAAGCCTAAGCTATCAATTCTACTTATCTGTACAATTATTCAACTGCGATCATAATATGGGTTTTCCACCGAACCTTTGTCTGTAATCGAAACACTAAGCCGGAGTGATTTAAGATTATGGTGCGGGATAATGACGTTCAATTTCGGTTCTATGTGGCACAGGTGCGATACTCAATTTTTCTTAAAATCACCAAATTTATGCTCCCAGTAAATTTGTTCGTTGAACTAAATTAGAGCGATTAAGTAGGCAGAGGCGATAAGTTATTTGAACTAGGTACTCGCAAGTAGATTAATTTTACACCGAGTTTCTAAAAATGAGAGAACACAATTTACGGTTAAGTTTTGGGTCAAGTTGGATCTTCCTTAGCTTAGCTCCTAGAAGTAATTTCCTGTTATGTATCGCCCATCCTGAAATTTATTTAACACATGTGTGTTTGCATTTTCGCCCGGTCTCCCCGACCCGGGAAGACAAAACTTTGCGCATTATTGTTGGCTGTGTTCGTCCGTACAGTCAACAACAGAGGGATTTATCTGCAGTTCGCATTGTGTTTTAGCACACCCCGTTACGAACGGTTAAGCTCTGCTTCCAGCAAAAACTACTTCGGACTGCATGCACCCAGGTAAACCGAGAGTATAAAACCAGATATCACTACATTTTGTTGATAAGTTTTTCGTGAATTATCAATTCAGGTAAGATGATGTAAAGATAGTAAAATTAATAATGATATGGATGACAAGTCCCATACTCTCTAGATGTTTCTTTCTTAATTCCCAATTAATAATTAGGTACCTACTTTACTAATTAACAAAACGTAGAGTTATTAATTGAAATTGCTGTAATACTCGTCGAGCTCCTTGAGTTCCGCGTTGATGGAATATTATAATCTTAATTGATTGAATGATATTACAAACTAATTATCAGGTATTTTCAGTAAAATATTCAAGAGCCACTTGCGTGGGTGGCGGTGTTTTTATTAGTCTTGATATTAACGTAGCCACTTGTGTTTTCGAGAGTCTTCATCTATGAAAATGAAAACGTTGACAGGGCGGAATAAGGTTGTCCGTTCATAGTTATTAAGTGCTGGGTTTCGTCATTCCGACGCCATCGTCAAAAGCTTACATCCAAACTTTATGCGTCTACATTTACTACGGTAACAGAATACTTTACAGTACTAACGCTACGGTTACCTCTATGAATGATGAATATTAAGAAGGCCAACCTAGAGTAGCTCTGGCTCATCGAAAAGGCGTATTAAGGGGTCGATGATTTTCTTAACGAAAAATTTCAAGTTTTAAAATGTTATAATTAACATAAATTGAACTTTTAACGAATGTATTTAATGTTGTTGTGTCGATTGCTATTAGTATTATTATTTTTATTTATAAGTTAATTATTATTATTTAATTCTAATTTAACTTATCATATTACTATGATAAGTTAAAAATTATAGTGCCATCTTTGGCGCTATAATTTTTCTATTTCCAGCAGTGAACTATTATAGGCTAGTGATGATGATGATGATGATGATGATGATATATTGACTTGTAATAATTTAACTCTTACCAATAATATGTCTATCTGTCATCTCGAAATCATTAATTCCGCTTTTTTCGTGTGTCCGTTCGCTTTGTCCAGTTCACTGAACTGATTTTTTCTCTTTGAACTGGACCTTACAAAAATAATAGAAGACGTTGTCCACTCTCTTCAAAGAACTTGATCTATTTTAACTCTAGTTGTTAAATTTTTACTTTTCTAGGTATCTTCTAAATATCGAGAATCACTATGCACTTGATATTAATTTAATTTTAGCAGTACTACTAAAGCTTGAGACAACTTGCCAGTTTTACGCTCGGGACCGAAGTGGCCGCTTTTTAGCTGGTGATTTTCCATCATAGCTCGTTGGCGGCAAATATCGCAACTTCCACGCGATTGGACGTGCCTCTTATTGGCTAGCGAGTCTCGTCCAATCGTGTTTTACAAAAATGGTGTTGCCAGGCGCTATTAGTGTTACCAAACTAACTGAAGTAATACTTGACAACTTCAAAAACGATGACAGGTGCCTATAATTATTGGCCATGTACCAAAAGCTCTGAAAAACGATCATATGGAATTGTTGTAATTGTCGAATTTGACACGGAAGCAATATTGGACTACCAGTCTCTTTCTCACAACAGTGGTTTAACGTTAGGAAAAATCAATACACACTCTTTTTATCAGCGCCCTCTTCCTGGTTTCATTGTCACGGATGCCCATTCCATTCAACGGGTTTGTTTACATGTCAGGAGAAGTCATTGTGAGATTTTTATGTTTTGCCCGTGTTTTCGACTTATTTATTGAGCAAAACTGTAATATAAATTGAAAATCATATAGAAGAGGTACCATGAAGTGTTCTGTAGCAGGCTGAGGCCTATGCCAAAGCAAAAACAGGCCGAATCTAACCTTACACCGGTAAGTGCCTAACATTTCGTTAAATTGGTGTCTATTGTACATTATATTGTGATATAAAGTGTGTAAAAACCTATTATTTTGAATCATCTTTATTGTGAGCTGTAGAAACCCGCAATATTCTCAATATTTCATTCACATCGCAGACATAAAAACCGGTGCTAGTGTTGAACATCATCGAACATCGAACGTTATCGATAAATTAGGTAAGATCAGTATGGGTACCTAAGTGTAACTATTGGGCAAGTGTAGAGGACTTTTTTATTACGAAAACCATTTGAAAACCATTTTTGGATTCAAAATAAACTTTGACAAAAATATGACACACTGCCCCGTGTTGACCTTATAGAGGTGCAAGTCCATCTTAATGGACTTGAACCTCTCCACACAAGACCACCGGACACAAAACCACTGATGATGTGTTGACCTTTATAAGTTACGTATTTTTTCTTGTTTTAGTTTACCAAGAAACGAAAGCCGGCGGAGGGAATCGTAAGAAAATATTGGCTTAGAAAATATCCGGCCAGGAACTCAAGACATTCATGTGTGCACATTGCACTTTGAAGACAGTGCATTCAAATCAGAAAAGCCTCCAAAACGTCAGGCTATAACAAAATACAAAATATACGCGATCAATTCAGTTAAAACAGTGTTTTATTACATATCCTGCTCCTGCTTCACCTCCAGTAAACTCTCGGATCCAGCTCCAATTCCGAAAATGAGGGTTTCCTTCGATTTCTCCGGGATCCCACCATCAGATCCTGACTTGGTTCCAATGGGACCACCTCAGAAATGCGCTCTTCATAACATAGTATAAAACAAAGTCGCATCCCGCTGTCTGTCTGTCCTTCCCTATGTATGCTTAAATCATTAAAACTACGCAACGGATTTGGATGCGGTTGTTTTAAATAGATAGAGTGATTCAAGAGGTAGGTTTACATGTACCTATAATACATGCATAATATAGTAGAGGAACACTGACAATTTAAGAGGTTTCCGTGCAAAGCCGGGGCGGGTCGCTGAATCGCTGAAAAATGTAAATATATTTTCCCGTCGCCTATAAGTAAGTTCGTTCTGACCTTACTTTACAGTGGCGCTAACTGGTGAGTACAAAAACGGTAGCCCTCATTGATACAAAAAAAATATACAGTTGAACATAGAACCTTTCCTTTTTTGATGTCGATTAAAAAGACAAGCTCGTCCATCGATAAAATGTTATCGACTAGACGAACAAGTGAACATCCCTAATCCGCCATGTTGTTCTACCGATTTGTTTACATAGGTATCCAAGGAAAGTACATGCTTAGGGCACTTCCATAGACAATCGTTTTTCAGAGGCCATGTACCAAAAGTAGACAATCGTTTTTCAGAGACCAAAAGTCACGACATTCCTAGTAACGCTAGTATTTTATAAAGCCGCTGTCACGCAAACCTTGATAAATGTTTACTTTTGATGCTATCTACTTGTACCACTAGAATTTTATATCTCTGCTGGATCGAGGAATCAGCGCCTTTGTAAAATTAATAGACGACGGTTTTGTTAGCGGCCTAGCCTACAAACAGTTGGCTCTACAATCCGTCGACGACAACATCGAATAACGTAAGCTAACTATAGGATGTTCACTATTGTTGTATTACATTCTATATGTAAGATACGTACTAAGTACATAGCTTATCGCTGTACAAACTCAGCAGAGCATGAGGGCATGGTCGATGGAACACGGATCGGTTGACAAACAAACGCTATGAACTGTAACGATGTCATATTATGGGGCTGCGTTAAATTATGAGTAGGTATATAAAAGTCTTGAAGAGTGATATTTTATTTCCTTAGTTAATTATGATCAAGCTTTCTTTTTGGCCATCAGTGTCTGACAGTACGGCAAAGGCCTCTTTTTTTCTTCTATTTTTCATAACGTAAACCAAATGTGTTTTCTTCCTAAATTTGATTTTGAGAAATAAAAGAGAACGATGTTCTGTGTTCGGGTATATGTATTCGTTGAGCGCTCTATCAATTATTATAGAACGATTTGCAAGTTTCGCTTTTTGTATGGAATCCCAAGTTGGTCATAATTTTACCCCCATTTTAATCCCGAGAAACAAGTATTTGTCTCCAAAAACCTAGTAAAACCGTAAGAGATATATAAATATATGAGATTTTGAAGTCGATTGATTTATTAATAACTATTGAAATATTATTAATATCTTGTCCTTAAGAAATATTAAGATGGTTTTTTATTTATTGCTGTAGACATATGTTTCTATTATATATGTAAGTAGGGGGTCGCCCCATCTTTACACGTAAATTTTACACGAAAATACTCTAAAGCCAATCAGGGATAATGGTGAAAGAATGTTTCAAATCGGTCTAGTAGTTTCGGAGCTTATTTAATCCAAACAAACAATCAAATCTTTCCTCTTTATAATGTTACTATAGAAATGTAAAAAAAAAACATTTTTATACTTTCCGTTAAAAATGCCGACAATCGAAGGATGATATTAGTATAGAAGTTTAGATTTACTCTTATACCAACCTTTATCAGAATACACAAGGAACTTCCTGTTTTCTTTTAGTCTTATTTCTTTTTGAAAGAATCGAGAATGAATAACCGCTAACGTATTTATTATACCGATGGCTAATTTTGCCAAATAGAAAGAAAGAAAAGAAACTAATTTGAAACCCAGTAACACATATACACACTTATACAAATACAATAATTCTGGTAAAAACAGGGAACACAGCACAATGTACATTAAGTAACCGTATCTTAAATACAGTTGCTTGTTATAAATTGACAACTGTTAACATTTCACCAACAAATTATTCAAAACGGATTTCGAATTGTAGTTAATTAATTAGATGACATTATTATACATTACGTAAACTATACTCCTCGTGTTCTATATTTGTCGATAGCACAGCCGAATCAGTTTTGAGTTCGTTGTGACGATATATAAATCAGTTTGATATGGGACTAGCGTCCGCTTTGACTTCGCGTATATTTATCATACAATTCCAAATTTATAAGTTTTTACACATTTGGGTTACATTATTTGAAACAGATCCCTTACCTATCTATATTCATCATTGATTTAATGCAGGTGGAGAATGGTGAATGAATTTTTCAAAACAGAACAGTAGTTTCAGAGCACAAACAATTCAAAGAAACAAACAATCAAACCTTTCCTCTTTATAATACCAGTATGGCAATGGATTTGCGAATTCACACGCTAGTGGCACTACTGTACTAAATTCTATACAAAATTGTGACGTCACTATGACGCCTCGATTCTATCGTCAAACCGAAGATAGGGCACTCGATAGGATCCGATATCGGAACAGGGAAATTGCTAGGGATCCGATATCCTGTAAAGAAACTGGCTTGATTAACGTTGATTTGCTTGTCTTATTTGTCTTAGATTATTTAGGCAGAGAATATAACACGGTTAGTATTTTAATTACTAATAACTCTAATAACGTAAAGAACCTGCTCTATTGCTCGAAGAGAGATCAATTTTCCTCTTTTTGCCTGTTATCTACTCATTTTTCTTTTTAGGATAATCACAAAATATAAATTAAATTATTATATTGGTAGAGGTAGCAGTGTCTTCCGACAGCAACTTCAAAAGACACTTGGGCTTGCCTGGGTACCCATAACCTTCGCAATTGAATTCCCCTACCAAGGGTAAGGTAACAAGAAATCGTTCCGTAATTGCCGTCATTGCCCATCGCTCCACTTGCAATTTGGAGAGTCTGCAAAATTGACTCCTAACTGCGCCGAGCTGAGTAGATTGGGACGGCGCGGCATAATAACGTATAATACCCCCATAAAGGTGTCGCAAGCGTGAAGTGAAACGCTTGATGACTCTATTCAAATTCTTTTGGCAACGAACAATGAGTTTGTTAGAATGGAATCAATTTATAAGGTCAAAAGTCTTACGCGACAGATAGCGTAGGTAAGTTACATAAACTCAATTTACAAGCTAGTCTTTATTTCATCCAGATAAAAACCCGGACAAAGTAGACAAAACCTTTTATTTTGTCATTTCTTTTGGCTTTAGGTTCCCATAAAATTCAGGTCCCTTTTAAATATTTCAATCATTATTTATATCAGGAATATTTACTTGGTCAATAGACTTTATTCTTTAGTCCTCATTGATTCATTCCGAATATTTTGGTTTGGTTTTAAAGAGATGCTCGTTATTTGATGCTTATTTCCGACCAGCTTTATAATATCCACACAACGTGTTTGTTCACATTCTTTGAAAAAAAATGTGACTCCCCTTCCCCTCCCCTCTTTACGAATTCCATAATAAGTTAATACCATTACAAGCTACCTACTACATACATCTCAGATGTATCATTTTATACAAGAGCATTTTTATTTATATCATTTCAACAGTTTTTTTTCTTTTCTTTTTGGCACTTTTCATAAACTTATTTCAATTTCATCAAAAGAAAAAGTAAAGTTATTACAAGTTACCTTCCAAATATTGTGGTAACAAAGTCATATACTTTCATGGTATGGTAATGACACGGAACTAGGCAGAGCTTCTCGCTTGTATTCCAACTTTTCACATTTGCTGCTCACAATTTCCGCTTTTCGGCGAGTTTATTGTTACCTTACTCCAAATCTTTGAATTTGTGATAAATTGTATTTCCTACAGATGCGTTCTTTAGATATATTGTTAAAGAATGATTGCTTATTTAAGCATCACGATCTTTCAGTTTTATTTATTACAGTAATAAATTATTAAATTTTAGATAGTCGTTTCAGATTATCTAGTTATTTCAAATAAGCATGTTGATATTAAAAGTGCTTGCACATTTCATTCTATCTTCAAAATTTTGCAATGAACTATGAAAAATGTAACGAAAGCAATTCTATTTACAAGAATGTTGTATGAAACGCTGACGTGTTTAGACAGTGGCGGCGGCAGCGTGGCGTGTAACATGTTTGTATTCTAATACAATGTAAGTCGTAGGTAAGGTTGAAAAGTCAACTCAATCTCGGCAAAGGGTCCCGTGTGCCTCTCGCCAAAGAAATTACCCGAGATTTGCATAAACGAGACCCGAGGGATCGCCTTTGAAAGTTGCCTAAGTTTGTGGGTATCCTAACATTGTGCTTTGCTACACATATTAAGTTATTCGCGCTCTGCTTTGTCTCAGTCCTCAGACTGAGCATGCTGAGAGTACTAAATAACTGGAATATCAGATAAGATAAGCCAAGCATCATGTTAGCTACTTAGCTAAAAATTAAACTAACAATCTAACTCACTTGAGTTAGATTGTTAGTTTAATTTTGTGCATAAGTGGAGCAACGTCGCTCGAGTTTCACACCTGTAAGGTAAATGCTTCGTTAAAGTATAATTTTAAAACGAGAAGATGAAATTTACCCTGTGAAATAGACTAGTATAAAACACTAACATCATTATGTTGTATTTTCTTAATATTCTGAGTATCACCTCATCTACATATCTGTATTTTTATGGAAAAATACCTGCATAATTACCTATCACAACAAATAACAGAAAAGATCATGCTCCTCATAAACTTCTGACCTGGCCGCATGAAGCTGTTGTATTGTCCACAAACCAGCACTGTATTCATAATAAGTACCTTGAACCTACAACCTACAATTGAACCTACATTTTGGGCTGCAATTTTGTGTTTCGCTATTCCCCAAATAAGCTCGATTGGATTCAGGTCACAGTGGTAAGGTGGAAGTCTTACCACAGTGTGCCCATGTGCACCTAAAAGTTCATCGATTTCAAATTTAGGCTCTGGCTTGTGACGTTTTACGAGCATCACCAGCTGTGGCTTTTTCAATGTTTCATCAAATGGTACTTCATTTTGGATTAACCATTCCTTTATTTCGGCTATTTTGGTAGCCGAGGTAGGCGCTTTGTTCAACACTACTGAATGGTACGGCGCATTATCCATTACCACAATTGATGCCGGTGGTAAATTGGGAATCAACTTCTCTTCGACCCATTTTGTAAAATTGTTTTTATTCATCTCTGAATGGTAATCAGCATTTTTGTTTGCTCCAGTAAATATCAGCAAAGCATTGGGGATAAACCCTTTTTCGCTGCCAGCATGAACAATAATGTAACGTTTACCTTTTGATACATTGTGCTTTATTCCACTCACATCAATGGACTGCCAGCACTTTTTTAATTTGTACGATTGGTGAACATAGCTTTCATCAAGATAAACTATATCTTTTCTGAGTTCTTCAGGTAAGTTTCTATTTTGAGTTATGATTTTTAGGTACTTTGCCCGTTTTGCAGCGATGTATGGTCGTTCCATTAATGCAGTTCTTTCAGACTGACATTTTTTGTATTTAAACCCTAAGGCTATAAGTACCTTTCGTAAATGCTCTCGGCTACCATCAAAGTTTAAATCTTCTTTTACTACTGGTAGTAGGTTTCGTAAGGTCGGTACCTGAAGAAAAATTGTATTGAAATTCATATTAAAAAAATTACAAATAATTTCTTAAAAGTGTAATTGTTATTTATAACTATAAAATTTATTTTATTTTATTTTAATGGTACACAAAACAATACAATCACATCATGACATTAATAGTTGTAAAAGATATAACTAAAATAATGATAAGTGTACCTGTTTTCTCACAGTGTAAAAAAATTGAACTTTTTGTCTGATCGCACATAAGTCAAAGTCATCTAACTCTTTTTTGGGACGACCTGTTCTATGTTTTCCAGGTGTACTAAATACCCCTTTATTTTGATTTCCTTCCAGCACGATTCTTCTTACAGTACTCAGTGATTTACCTGAATTGAAATAAAATACAGGTACTTAATTTCATACAAATAAATTGCATCAGTTTCTTCTTGTTGGTATCTAATTTTATTTGAGATAATAATTTACGGTGTTATTTATTACATAATTGCAGAATAAACCATCAATTAATCTAAGCGCGCTATAACAGCGTACCGGAGAACAAACATAAACATAACCTAGCTGTCCGATGTTATTGTTGAATATTCCACTTATTCGTATGATATTAATCGAATCCTGCTTTGGGGCCATCAAGTAACGTTTGATTCAACTAAAAATTATAAAACAAACTCTCACATACCTGTCATATCGGCGGTTCTTTGATAAACATTGTTGAGATCCGAAAGAATCGTTTTGGCCTCAAATTCCATCAGACATCGTCTGTATACCTTATAAATAACCTCCCTGGCAGCACTTCTAACAGTTTTATTCATTATTTTTCACTTTTGCGTATTTTAATCACCGTTTGATCGCTCCAAGATAAAAATCTGAGAATTCGTAATCTTTGTTTACATGAAACGTCATTATTTTGAGAATGTTGCCAATATACAAAAAAAATAGTTCCGTTTCAAGACATTTTTGCCAAGCTGTAGTCAACGTGACAAAATGTTAAAAGGTTTGAATGTGCAAGTGTCAAAATGTCCATATGGATCGGTTGTCTATGCGTCAAAAAAATAGTTGCTCTGTTCTTAACCACATAATAACTTTAAAGTACTTGCTATTGACCGCTCTTTTGGATACCGGGAAACAAATCTATGCTCTACCATGGGATACCGTCTAACTGCCTGCCAAATTTAAAACAAAAAACCAGGGTCGCTACTAGTTTCGGCTTGAAGCGGCATTTTGCTGAGACAGGGACTTTTTTGGACCCCTGTATATACTGCACCTGTATATACTATGCTTGTTTCTTTCGTTATTTTTTATGATTAGTTATTATGTAGGTATTCTTTAAGTACTTTTCTTTGTTCCCTGTTTCTTTTGCCGTATCTCTTATATATATTGTGTCTACTTATTGTGTTACTGGGTTCAAATAAATTAGATTTTTTCTTTCTTTCTATTTCCTTAAGATACGTCAAGCCGTTTCTGCCGCAGCCACATCTGTAAAGGTAACAGACAGATATACAGACTTATAATGTTTAAAGTATATACTTACTCATTTATGATATATTACTAAACATACGAAATCTCATTATTAAAACAAAACTCAAGAAAACTGAGCAGTAATATTCAAAATATTGAATTCGCAATGTATTTAACGATTGATTCAATACTAAACTGGTAGCGTCTCGTTGATGGAACAAAAACAAAGCCAGAGCGACAGTAAAAGCCGCCTCGCAAAATGAACTAATAGTATTGGGTTCCATAAAGGGTATTTTATAAGTTTATCGGTATGTGAATAATTTCATTGTATTTTATTGAATACAATTGAAAAAAGCTGACGTTAGTTAATTGCTTACAATTTAAACTGTGTTTATGGGTTTTCCAGAACCAATGATGATCTTGAAAAATTAAATATTTTTGGGACAATATTGGGACTATCTTTTAGAGTAGAGAATCAAGAGATCACTAATTCTATAAAATAGATAAAGTATCATCAAAACCTTTCTTCAATTAACTGAGAAATTCGACTAACATAATTATATGTTCTATGTTGTGCTAATAAATAGTATATATTTATTAGCACAACATAGAACTTCCTTTCTTGTTTTCAGTTAAAGGTCAAGTGGCCTTAGTACTTACCAACAGAAATGGAATTACACCTAAGTACGAATAACCTGACCTGCCCGCGGCTTCGCTCACGTTTTCACGGTATAAATAAATAATTAATAAATGAATCAATTCAAGGCTACATTAATCAAGTATCATCATCATCATCATCACCAGCCTATAATAGTCCACTGCTGGACATAGGCCTCTCCTAATGAGCGCCATAGATGGCATCATTATTTGGGGGTTATTGCCCATAATCCCCACGCTGGGCATGCGGATCGCAGTTCGGTGTAGTTGTTCTGCAGAAGGCGCTGCTGCCCGCTCCCCGCTGTGTTTCCCTTAGTCGCCTCTTACGACACCCACGGGAAGAGTTGGGGTGGTGAAATTCTATGCCGGCACCACACGGCAATTAATCAAGTATAAGATAACTTAAATACTATGGCACATGTAAAATATATACTATAATTTAACATACAAACTAAACGTATTTACGTAGCAACGTAGTGTGGACGAAGTGGGGCACTCGCACACAATGTGTAGCGACCGGTAATCGTCTATCCTATATTGCTATCCTTTAGATTTGGGATAACAATACAAGTTCAGTGTTCAGTATTCAAAATTTCAGCCTGATTTGACAGTTTAGTAGTTTTGGCCTGAAGAGCTACCTAGTACCTATCTAAGTTATTACACTATAAAAATCCATATACAGGGCGTCCCACAGCTATGCCACATAGAGGGAAAGTACCTTAAATAATGTAGATGAAACATTTTACTGAAAAAATACATTATTTTAATTAAAAAAAACATAACTGCATTTGTAGATTTTTAAATAGTTACATGGGTGACCGGGAATCGAACCCATTACACGAGAAAAATAATTACCCTGTAGCTTTATCATACCGATCGAAAGGCTTCATCAAAAGGATAATGTTTGCTCAATAACATAGTATCAGAAATAAAAGGTACTTTCCCTCCATGTGGCATAGCTGTGGGACGCCCTGTATAAATATACACATCTTCTATCGCAAATAAAGTTGGTGTAGCGCTGCTGCAAAATGAATGTTTCGCACCACAGGTTCTTACCAGAAATTATTTTTGCCATTTCTTACTAAAAAATATCAACGTATCAACCCACATAAAAAAAAAAACAATTTTTCGTCGGCCTTTCTACCCAAAATTCGTTTTCGTTTTTCACCATAGAGAGATCAAGATATTTTGTAAATCAAAATCATAGTGCTTTATTTCCTTTAGACCTTACAAGACTCTTGGACTTGTACAGTCAGGTAAGGTAACCACATTAGTAAACTACAAATTATATTAATGTTCTTAGAATGAAAACAAATTAAGTAAATTTACCGAGCTCCCAGAAGCGGATAGCGTAAACGAGTTACGCGCAACATCGCACTCACACCAACACAAATAATCGATTTTTTTTTTCTATTGTTTAGAACCTATGTATCAAGAACAAGACATGTTCAAAAAAGTGTCATGTTGTTGATGATGTTGAATATCCGCAGGTATTTAACCCGTTTACATCCAAAATGCATATGCATTTAAAATATAACTGTGATATGACTATAAATTTAGGTCTTTATTGCTGATTTCATGGTTTGTTATGTGTCTGTAAACCTAGTCCTAGTTTCCGTTATTTTTCTCCAGAATATCCTTCGACATAAGCCTCCTCTAGTCTAGTTTCCCACTATTTTCTGTCCTGTAAAGCTATCAAGGTGGAATTAGCTTTAAAAGCTTTAACCTGTTTCTACCTCACCAGACAGCGAATATTACAATTCGCAACTCTAAATCTAGATGCAGAGTTGGATTTGAAATGGAAGATTTCAATAAACTTTATTTAACAGCTTCAACAAGTTATTAGATCACTGATGCCGCTTTCTTATCGCGCGCTACCAGATTTAACTTTGACTATCTTATATTGACTCTTTTGTTTGATGGAATAAGTTTGATGTTGGAGTTTTGATTAACTGGTTTTTGAGGAATACTGAGTAATCACAATTCACAAAACATAATTGTTCTAGCTAAGGTCCCAACTAAATATTTCTAAACTTACGCGATCTGAACACATAATTATTAGTTCTATTTTACCGGGTATTTATCGCGTTTTTTACCTATTGTTTTGGTTGTAAGCCTTGTTGAAACGTCGGAAATAGGTATAAAAATACGCGATAAATACCCGTTAAAATAGAACTAATAATTATGTCCCTTAAACTAAATTCGACATTTATTAACATGAGCTTATTTGAACGAAACAAAGACAGATTAACGTACAGATTTCTACCAAACCGCCGCGCCTCTAGGTAGGTACACGTAACAATGACGGATTATTATTGAAATTGTTATGAAGCTGAACAATTTACAAACAAGTCTTCCAAACAAATTTTACCACATAAAAGGTGGTCTCAGAGATTTAGTCTTTTTTGCTTACATACAAAATTATATGAAAGTTTAGGAAAAATTAGATCGTGAGCGGCGTCGACCGAGGATTATCTCGTTAAGTGTTCTCAGAGCCGTGAGCCGGGGGCGATTCAGTCACCAGACTAGAAAATTTATATCAAGTTTATATCAAGTTTAAATCTTAAGGTAACGTAGAGTTTTGCTTTGCCTTTTTTGACAAGCTTTTAATTAAGTTAGCCTGTTATTTAGTGTGTACGTACAATGAACTTATGTGTGAGACAAAATCTATCAAATGAATTTAGATCCTCAAACAGTTGAGCTGAATTTGGTATAGAGTTCGGTGACAATGTTATTACAACCGATAATATTTTAAATAATAAATATTTTTTACTTACGTCTACATCAAACACAATACATACACCTAAAATTATGAAAGTAAAACATAATGTATTCAAAATTAATTTTACTATAAGCGGAGTTGATTTCGCTGTTGCATTTATAAAATAATCGATTTGAAAAGCCGAATCTGATTTGATGTCTAAAATGATTATGACACCTCTGACCTGACTGTATTGAGTGAACGTCGTCGGTTGCTATTTGAAGCAACAATGCAAAGTTATTTATATAACTGCGATCTCGTTCATAGTTTGTCCCAGTGACAGTGATCCTAATCTGTGGGATATCACGTTGTCACGCAGGGATTCCCTGGTCTTCTAACGTTGAACTCTTTTTATACCAATTGCGGACACATCTGCAAAGTAGATCTAAACTACTTTTATGTTTTTGCTCTCTTTCTACGCTGGATGGATTTACTTTGAGAGGAAACTTCAGTAGGCCCGATTAAAAATGTTTATTTTTTAAGACAAGTCTGTGGTGTCTCAGTTTATAGTAAAGACCTTATTAACTTTTATTGATTTCTTACCGCAAATTGATCTTTTACAAACCTAACGTTATTCCATTTTTGTCTTGACGCAAACATTTGCCAACGACCACCAAACTCAAAAGCAATATCTAAATAATTACATAATAATTCGATATTTTTAAGTCTGTTTTACACCATCTGATCCTAACGTAAGATAGGTAAGCTTACTTGTGGAGTGATTAAGCTTGAAAACAGCGAATTCGATGAAAGATAATTTTTATGGTTTCTCGCAAGTCCGATCTACTGAACCAACTAGTCCAGGCACTTGCAAATTGCCACTTGCTACTTTGCACTTCACCGATCTGATTGGAGTCGCAACAGTGCCGAAGTGGCTCGTTGCAGTGCAAAAGCGACGCCATCTGTATTAATGTAGGTTCTCAGTTCTGTAATCCATTTAAAAGTGTCAGATTAGAGGGTTTAGGTCGAATTTGCTTAGGCGGGTTCGGTCAGGGATTTATGTGCTTCGGGATGCTGGCAGATGTGGTGGCCGGTTGCGGCACAGTTTATAACAACAGAGGCTAGTAATTATACTCTTAGACACGAGAGTAGGGTCCTTGGGTTAGCTGTGCAACTAAAACTTTGTAACTGTAGACACTTCAGTTAAGGATCTCGTTACTCGATGCTTATTGGAGCATGTGATCGAAGCAGTCGTTCAGTAAAACGCAGTTTACTGTTTATTGAACGCAGATTTGCTTTTTAATAGGTTAATAAGTCCAGCGCTTTCGTAATTGGACAATCCGTTATATGGGGTGGAAGCGGGTTGAAGTCCCAAAGGATATTGGTAGATATGGTTTTCAAGTAGTCAAGAAGCTCTCTTGGCCTTCAGATGTTGAGCATCTGGTACCGTCATTTTATGGGAAAATTATTTGTTCTATTGATCTCTTTCTTTGTGTGGTATAATAAAGTACCAATAAAAGTAGGAATTGTTTATTTGGTAGATAGATATGTATATCTACCAAATAACCAATTCCTACTTTTGTTGGTTTTACTTTAAATATACTTGCATTGCATTTAATAATGTAATTATTCAGGTGAACACATCCTGCGTGTGCCACATGTACCTAACCTAATTTCATTATTCATTTGCAATCTGCGGTTTTATGAATTACATTATTGGATATACAGCAAATAGTTGCTGCTGTCTACTAAGTAAACAAGAAAATTTAGTGACGTCAACTGAAAAAAAAAACACTATTGCCGCATAATTATTTACCTACGTATGTTTATTCACCTTTTACCTTGTTTTTTTTCTATCACTTATACTTTAGAAATATCTGCTAAAATATGTCCAATTCCTTACAACCGAAGATATGTAGACTAAGAGGTTTTAGTTACGACCTACAAAACTTTATAGAAAACTTTAAATTCTCAACAATCAGTACTGTCGAGAGATTCGCAACTTATAATGGCTGATCCTAAACTTTCGCCTAGATTCAGTCGCAAACTGGGTAGAAAACAAAATAAAATCAGGCGACTTGGCGACTAACTTTACCCTCAGTACTTGCTGCTTACAAATTAATAACAGCTTCTTGCAATCCAATGAATAAATCATTTATTCAAAACTAGACGTATACAAAATGGAGCTAGCGGGCGGCGTTGTAGCTTAACATCGAAAGCAATGGGATTTATTTGAACAAAATGTTTGATCATGGTATAGTATTTGCACAATTTGCTGGTTATCTATGCGTAAAACTCGTAACGCGAAAGGTTTGAGGAAGAAGGGTGTGAAAAAACTGGCTGAGCATTTGTTGAATAATGTTGAGAGGTCAACATGTCCAAGAGAAAACAAATTATATACAGGTGGTATAATCAAATGATTACAGCTCCTCGTAGCGAACAGAAACTGGTCTCCCTCGTGGTCCTACTAGTAGGACAAAATAGTAGGACCACGAGAAATAACAAAATGGCTTACAACACTGCCAACCATTTGGAATCCAAGGGCTGAAAGCTTGTACCACAATATAGGCAATTATACCTAATCATTGTCGGCTGACATATTTTAATACTATCGCACCTCCAGAATTAAAGTGACTCAACTCAAAAAATAGGGAAAATGAGTTAAATATGTAGAAAGAATCAGAAAAAAAAACTGCATCGGCTAGTGATTGAAAAAGTGCCATTTGTTGGTTAGAATGCGAAAAACATAACATGTGCGTCTCTTTAATTCCGACGGTTCCGCATCCCTCTCCCCTAAAATAGTGATCCTGTTTAGTATTGCGTCAGCCAAACTCTTCGCGCGTTTAGTGTTGGAAGGACCTAAAGCCGAATTCAACACTATAGTACGCAAATATCTGGTAAGATTGTTATGAATTTGGAGAAATAAAGTGACCTCTTTGTTGTTTTGTGTCATTTTACTACATTGAGCCTAGTTAATTAATTTGACTTAAATCGAATTATATAACGTTTTCTACTCAAATTATTCTTATTCTAATGACCGTTTATGGTTAGGGTCGGTTTTGTTCTTAAACATAATATAACGTTGTTGCCTTATTAGTTAATTTTGTCTATTTAATATTAACTTGCCAAATCTTTTCCAGTTTTTTTATGGTTCTGTATAAGATAAAAATTATAATTATGTTCTGTTTAGGTAACAATCAATATGCCAAAGTTAATACTGAACATGGATTAGATAGAAATAATAAACCCATTCTTTTATTTGTACTAATCTTTTTAAAATTTTCTTGTAGATAACTTCTGAAGCACCACCTTATGATATTCAGATCAAGGTATGATTGCTTTAGGCAATTATACCTTCTTTTATATTCTATTCTTTCTATTCTATTATTTCTATAAGTGCTTCTTTTCTATTGAAAATAAGCACTTAGATATTGTGGAAAAAATTTATCCCTGCATTATTTTATCTTGGAATAATAATATCCCGAGATCTGTGGTTGAATTGATCAGAAGAAAATAGTTGAACCTACTACCCAAAAAGGCCCAAATTGGCCAAAAAAAACTGTAACAATCAGAAAATCGAGCTCATAAAGCAGTTCATCGAGTTCTAGTTCGACATGTTCAGATTCTAGCGGGTAACTTTCGCGAAAAACAGCTAAGCGAAATAAAAATGTTAATTTGTTGTTTTTTTTTCATTCAACGCATAAGAAATTGATGTCAATTTCAATGAGACTGAACTCAGAATCAGACTCAACACGTTCTTCATCTCGATCGAATACTACCGACGTTACGCAAAGTACCACACCTTGTCCAAGAGTCCTGTAAGGTCTAAAGGAAATAAAGCACTTTGATTTTGATTTTGATTTTTGATTTTGGGATGACAAATAGATAATAGTAAACAAATACTTAGATACTAGAATATCTAGTATTTACTAGATATACTTAGCCTGCTAATACATTATTTAAACAAATAATAATCAAATCAAAATCATCAATTTAGTTTTTTACCATACATTTAAATAAATAATGAAACCATTGACTTTTACAATTCTATGTAATATTGATGAAGCAGTTTTTTTAAAAAGGGGTGTGATTTTGCTGTGTGTGTTTGTGAGGGGAGGGGGAGAATATTTCAAAGACGCGCAGCTTGTACTATAAAAGATTTGTCGTAGAAAGAGGTCCTTTTAAGATGAGGGTTTCAGAGGAAAGAAAAGAGAAACAATGGGGGTTTGAAAGGAATTTCTATCAAATTCAGGATTGCAATCTTTGAGATAAGAAGGGCTCGGAGGCTAGAGTAAGATACTGGACAAGAGAGTAGTAATATGTGAGTTTTCCTGCGATGCTGGATGTGCAACCACTTGACGCGATATTCGGAAACGTGGTCATATTTGCAAAGGCTAAATATGAACCTGATCTTGGTTGTACGAATTAATCACTACACAGTATAAAACAAAGTCGCTTCCCGCTGTCTGTCTGTCCCTTTGTATGCTTGAATCTTTAAAAATAGACAATGGATTGGACTGTGGTTTCTTTTTAATAATGTAATACAGTGTTTCAAGAGGAGGTTTTAAATGTATGACATGTATCTGTATCAGGATTGTAACCGTTCGAAGCTGGGCAGGGTGCTAGTATACAATAAATAATTGTTGATGAAAATGAGCTTAGTTTAGCACGTTCCATTATGAAAAAAGATGTTGCTATGTTAACGCAGACTTGATTTATAAGTAAGATGATTAGAAATAGAGAATATCTCTTTATTTCCTGCTTTACCATAACAACCTTATAAATTGATAATTTAATAAGGTAAGAGAAGACTACATTTACTATGGGATTTTTTTTTGTTTGATTTTATTATCAGAAGTTTTTTTGAGATTGATATCTTTATACTTTGATTATTTTATTGTTGTCTTTATATACGTGTTATAAAAGGTTTTTAATTCAACTGAGTAACTTTTCTAATGATTAAACGTCACGTCACGTCAAACATAAATCTATAACCGAGCAAGCTTTCATAATACGGGCCTTCAAAATCATTATTGGTATCTTTTCTTATGCGATGTGTTCTAAACTGATACCTGTTCCTCTAACAATCCATAAGAAAAGCACAGCAATCGTTTTAAGAATGTCAATCAAGTTACGTTACAGAAAACGTTCATAAAAATCGATACCATTGTCTTACTTATAATACTTATAACTGATCACCGAGAATTTGTATTGAATTTTTTTTTATGATTTCCTTTAATTACAATGGGTACACATTGATCAAGAATGTAAGTTTAATAATGTTTTACTGTTGAAAACCCATTTTTGAGAAAATTTTACTAAAAGATAATTAAAGTTAACTAAGTTAATAATAGTGTTTTTCTAATAAATGAATTAATCCCATCGTATTAAAATGCAAAATTTTATCTTAAACCAAATATTTTGCCGAGCAATTCGGAATAAAGTAACCTATTTACAAATAAGTCATTAATATTTATTGAGCTTTAGTAAAAAACTGACTCAATTTCGGAAGGTTTTTTTTAAATGTTAATTACTTATATAATTTAAATTGATTTTCAAAAAGTAATAATATTTAAATATAGATAAAATACCAAATTATTATATGATTTGTAAATAATATAGGAAATCCGTTATTTGGCTGTGCCATGATACAAATATGTAAAAATAACGCAAACATGAAATCTTTAAATCGCATTTCCCAAAAAACATGTTTTTTGAAATGAGTCACTTTAATTCTGGAGGTGCGATATAATCTTTTGTTACTTTATATCTTTTGTGTCTTTTTGAAGTATAAACAATCGTAAAGGTTTTATTCCGATTGAAATAAAGTCGTGAAGTAATAATTAGGTAGGAAGACCGAACAGGTACACAAAAATTGTCGATTCCGAGCACGAGGGCGCACAGCGGCGCGGCTAAATCGCTTGCTTCGGCGGCTACCAAATAAGATCACTTAAATTCCAAGCCAGTCGCCTTATACCCAGATACTACCCGGTTACTTCTGTTACTTATATGAACCCAGCACAGGCCGTAATTACACAAAAGAAATGAAACGAAGGTGTAGGTTTAACACATTGCGATTGCATGGCGTTTGATCATCGAGTACGTATCGTTTGATAAAAAGTGATCCACTGAAGATCTTTATTTTTACGTAATCAATAAGAACAATGCGTTCGGCGTGGAAAGGTGTAGGTAGGTAGTTCTACCACAAAAATAGAATTTTTAAATTTATTTTTATGGTACCAGAAGAAACTTTACACATCATTATAACATAAGCAAGCAGCAAGCGGGTCTGACAAAATGTCAGAACGCTTTTCTTTAGCACTTTGTTATTGAACAAAATAGAATGGAAATATTTATATTTGACGCTAATTAAATTACGCGTACAATTTATTATGAGGCGCGTGTTTGTTATCGCGCTGGTTCTAAGCGTCAAGTACCTATCTCGACTTGAAATTCTGATAGCTTTGGCTTGAGTACATAATAATTAAGTATCTGCCTCTTTACTTACCCATAGAAATAATAACCCTGTTAATATTTTGAAAATCAATGTCTATTAAGATATTTGTTTCTACTAAAACGTGAAATTAATAAATATTAGCAGCCAAACTTAACCTTTTGAATTTAGTCGTACTAATTTTCGATTGGGCCTTTTTTGTGGAACGAGAAAGTTTGCTCGTATTTTCTAAACGTTTGCGACAACGTCTTACGTTTGTCACCATATCATTTCCAAGAATCTGATTGCAGGAAACTTTGCCCATTGGCTTTATACTTTCCAAAGTTGAACAGTGAATCAGTGCCAATAAATACCATAATGTTTCTTTCTGTGCTTCTATCAGATATTAAGTACGGTATTGATTCAGAGTAAAATATCTATTAGCCTCTCTTTGCTGCCTGCATTGACCTAGCTGCTTCGTACTTTTTTGATCAAAGAGAAATACGAAGTCTTTGTATGTCTTCTTACAAAGCAAGAAAACGTCACTTTGAAGATATTAAATATAGAATAGTATGATAATTATGTAATTTATTGATTAATGTACGAGCCCGTTTTTCGTGCATTAATAGCAGCCTCGCATTTATTAATAGGTATTATTTAGCAATACATTTCATTATCTTCAGTTCAGCTGACAATCGCAAGGTAAAGAACGAGAATTAGCTATATTAGTTACATCGCTGCCGAGGTTGTATAAAGAAGTCTTTGTAAAAGACTGCATTGGAGACAGAAAAGTAGAGGAAATCATTTCCCCGACAAGAGCTACATAAACTCCTTAAATTATAATCAATAGTAATAAGGATGACAACTTTTTGCACTAAGCCTCTATTCTCAGCTCCATAGAAGACATTTTGAAAAAACCCAGCTAAAGCGATTCCGTGCACCTCATTTCACGAATCGTACTTATACGAGTACGTCCAACTTCGTAGGTTTATTATCTTCGCTTGAATTAAAAAAGTTTTCATCCATTCATGTCTCGTTTTAAAAACTTTGAACATGTTTCCTAGTTACTTCTGTGCATAAATGAGCAAAATAACGTTTGTTCAGAATTAATATAAAAAATTTCAACTTAGTAGGTATTATAATAGTAAAGATGATGTTTTAGACGGTTCATTTATTTCACTAAAGGGTTGATGGAAATAGAAGTTACATCATAAGCCGAAATAACAGAATATGAAAAACAGTTTTATACTTAAGGGTCAACGACGAAGACACAGTTTCTGGCTAATGATCCAACGACAATGTCAATATAGCCGGGAATCTGTGGGCGAATACGTCGTAGGATTGGGCAGAAAAACTTCATTAAAATAGTTTTTTTTTTCTGTCAAATGCTTGAATTGGATAAGAAAGAACGTATAGTTGTTATATGTAATAAAAATTTCAGCAAATGAAATGCTTTGGTTGGACATACATTAATCGCACCATAGCAGAGCATAAAGAGGTAAAATAATTTTTCGATGGATGACTAGTGCTTTAGGTATTTTATCTAGCACTTGTCATCCAGTCAAGACCAAAGCTATTGTAGTAGTCCCGCAATCAATACAGCAAATAGAAATCAGCATATCGTGTGTCTGGATCATCTATCCTTGTCTATACAATGTGTATTTTCGAACCTTGATGAAACGAAATGTGCGGATACACGACATAAATTTATCGACAAAATAATATCGGTTAAAAAAAATTATATGTTGACTATTTAAAAAAAGCCGTTTCAATATTTTTTTTAATGAAAACTACTTCATCTGGTTTTTTTGGTTTCTAATTGTAGTTCCTGTAGAGTTAAGAGTGTACCTTATGTAATTTTATAGTTAGAAATCGTTATTTATCTCAGAATCTGTGAAAGCTACCACCTTCATATTTAGGTAAATGATAATTCGAACGAATCTTGGATTCCGTCTTTTCAAAAACATGATTGGTGAAAATTTTCTCGATAGTTTTATTTTTTGAAAAATACATGTTTTGCACACATTTTGATATTTATCTCAGGAACCACCTCATTTTTTTTGTTGGATTTTTGTTTTGTCCAGAAACGTAGTAGAATTTCTTCGTTTTCGTCTTTTTAATTTTTCGATTAGTTGTGTAAATAACTTGTAATTAGGCATAACAGTTTTGGCGGAGCAAAATACGGAGCACGTCTATCGCTCTGTGCTTCTCACTCATACGAAAATCATATCTTGTCATCCTGCTCGAAATTGGAATTTTGGCTGAGGTATGGCACGCTCTTAAAACGGTTTCTCGTGCTGTATGAGGTCTCGCGTTACCATGGAGCAATAATGGTTAAGATCGATTCATGAGTCGGGGCTGTTTCACTGCTAGTTTTGATATCTTGTTCGGAAATTGGCACAGTAGCAGTAGACATCTGCCGATATTGCTTGACCAGATCGGAAGAAGCTATATCTTAAGTAGGTACTATATAGAGTTTTTATATGACGGAAAACCGTTAGTATTTTGAAATAATTTTGACTATTTGCAGAATATATTAAGGCTCAAAGTGCATGAATCAGGTCTATATTGCGGGTTTCATTAACTCGTTCTCACACAGATAGACAAGTGAATAAGATGAAAGCTGTTCACAAGCTCCGATTGTAAAACGATCCCAATTAAGCGGATAGTCCGCCTTAGTCGGTATGCCGGACTTTCCGCTTAATTCGGTAGAATCCGTCTGGAAAATGCTACACACAAGCAAACCCTGTATAGCTCTGAGCAAATAACGATTTTAAGCAGAAAACGGATGGACTAAAAGTCTAATAATATTAATAATACGACAGTTCATTCTGACAGCATCATTTATCCATAGCATCATTTCTCAAGTTATGGGTTTGATGACTTAAGATTTTTATTTTGTACCAATAATAATAATAATAAATAAAATAATACAAGTCTTAAATATTTAAGATTGGTAATCAAAACACATATTCTTGTTCTCTGGTTTTTGACTTAATTATCTATTATCAATAATAATCATCATTATTTGAAAACCTTCATAACTGCCTGTAGTTTGTTTCCAACAGTCTGCAGTCAGCTCAATTTTTGTCACTAATTCGGTACAAAAACAAAATATTAATGGACCATTTGACGAATCGTCAATTCATTTCACTAGGTTATATCTGTGAATCCGGCCTTATTGATATGTCCATGTTTAGCTCATAATTATGTACTTCAGTTTTTGCTACTCCGGATACTGCGTAGTGCTGCAAAATTATCGCAAATTTGTACAAAAATACTAGTAAACAACGTACAAGTCGGTAATTCTATGATGCACGTACGTTTTCCCATTTGGAGTAGTTTTCCATTTAAAGTTAGAACTTGTTCCGTCGTATCTTCGAGAGTTTGAGTTAGTTGTAGAGGTGAACATTTTGGAGTGTTGACTTATTTCGCCTTTAGGTTAGTTAAATGTTTGTGTGTCTTGCATAACTTGCATGGCGTCATTATCCGATATTTAGCTTTTGTAAAAACCTAAACATTTTAAAGTACATTTGTTGTTGTGTATATAGCGATCCACTCCGGCTTTGCACAGGTCCAATGCAGATACAAAAACCTTCTTCACGAATCACACTATCTATTAAAAACTTCATCAAAATCCGTTGCGTAGTTTTAAAGATCTAAATACGGACAAACAGACATACAGCGGGAAGCGAGTTTGTTTTATAGTATGTAGTGAATCATAAAAGGTTTTATTTATTCAGGTTGATTGTTGGAACGGATTGATTTTGATAACTTTACTATTTAACTATCTATCCGCGAAAACCTTCAATAAGCTTTTTGTTATTTATAAATTTTGTAATTATACCAAAGCTATTTATTGCTACTTTGTTATAACCTTATGTTAGTTATAAATTATAAATCAGCTAACTCTGTCTATTCAAAGCTGCATTGATAATTTTATTACATATGGTTCTAAAATAAAATCTAAAAGTGAGGTACTGGACTTCGAGTTATCGGAGCATACAGGTCAACTATTAAAGTATCCCGTAAGTAGAGATTGTAAAATTAGCAGCTGAACCGTATCTAGGAGAGACTGCAGCTGTGATAACATATGTCCAAATCTAACATGGAAAGTCTTTCCTTTTCCGAAGTTTATCACATGGAAACAACAAACGATGAATTCAATTTGTTTTTGGACAATTTTGGTTAATTCTACGACTTACACTTTCCGAAGCTAAAAATTAAAATGTCAGTTACAAGTTAACCAAATGGATCTCCATAGGAATAAAACTGTGCAATAAAAAACAAAGGGGACTTCTATAAGCGTATCGTAGACACTCAATACTACAAAAAACTAAACTTAAAAAACTACTCATCTTGACTTAAAAAAAATATAAAGTTAATGCAATTGTCGCAAAATAGTCATAATAACACAACGTCTATAAAAATAATCAAAAACTATTAGAACCACAATAGGATAATTGCGCCTCAAATTTCTAAGATTAGTAAATACTAATATTAGAAATTGGACTTTTTCACTATCTCCCTGTTTTACATACCTAGGTACTTATTTTGTTAAGTTTTGCCTTTAAAGACAAAACTAAATATAAGTATGTAACTTAAGTTAGCCTTAGATTTTTGTTATTATCTGTATTGTTCATAAGCCCTCGCCCTCGAGGGCTCCAAATAATTTAATTTACTATGAGCCTTGATCAGAGGGTTTCTTAAAAAATCAATACAACTATTTACTATACTTACTATTACTGCACCTTCACAATTCAAGCAACCTGATAAATGGTGTAGTGTAGAGAGACATAGAATATCCCACCAAGACGGTGTCCGTGTAGCGATGCACTAAAATTGGATTTCACGAAATTCCCCAATGACGACACGCGAATGAAGTTGCACTACAGCTTCAATTCAGTTTAAATACAATGTACACGTATTCGACTACATGTGGGAATTGTGAAGCATTGGCTTTTCTGCGCTAATTGACGTGACCTAGGTAATTAATTCAGGTCACATTGAATTTGATCATTCAACGCTGTTGGCAAATAGACAGCGAAGTTAGGAACGTCAAAGAATATGTAATAATAGTAAGTAACGCGGGTAGTGTACCTCTATCTATACCTCTTTACTAAAAGCCCTTTTAAAGAGGAAAACTCAGACTATCATGGTGAATATCTCGTTTTTTTTTTGAGTATTAATACACACAGCTGAACTGTGTACATGTTTTATTTTATGCATGTTCGTCGGTTCTTCGTCCATTATGGACTGATTTTGAAATTCTTTTGATAATGTATAGACTAATCCCCATGTAGTCAGAAAAATATTCTTGTGGAATTAGTATTAGTCTCGCAAAAGGTTTAAAATAAAAGTAGTTGAAGTAGATTTTTAGTTTTTTAAAAATAATCAAATAATGATAGCTTCGCTCGTATGATCTATCAAAGAACATCTACTAAGTGGGGTTATTAGATAGATGGATTGGTAAGGTACGTAGGCATTGGCATGTAATTTCAGGCACCGATATCAGGTGAATAGGCCTCGCAGTGAATGACCATTAGTGGCATTAACTGCTCTCAGCGGGGCAATACAGCGATTAGGTTTGCTAATGCTATCGAAAGCACGCTGTTCTGTCTCTGAGCTTTATTGCAGTGAAAATAGAGGCGATAATTGGGGCATAGAAACAATAAATTATTTCAAGAAATAGACGCTATTCTTAGTGTTGGTAGCTATAGAAAATTCATTTACCCATATTTTTTAACTGCCCTCCCTGGTAGTTGTGATCCAGCCGAGTCATAATTGAACGTTTTTACTGGCCCGGTATTTTTATAGAATGGACATGATGCTTATGATGCTTGTAGGCAGTCAAGATTATCAAATCGCTGTGATTCTCAAGTGAGAAGGTACGAAAGTGACGTCACCTATTAGGTATAGGTCATGAAAATGCCAAGTGTCTATCTTTAAAAATAGTTTTAGAAGGTATAGTTACTTAAATAAGTTTGTGCCTGGAATTGTTAAATGTTCACGAGTTTTATTTTATTATCGCTAGCTGCACTCTGCATTTTCATTTAAAAAACAAAACTGTGGAAAAGTCCCACAATAGAAACGTATCCGCTTCGCACTTTACAAACATAGCTTTGCAAAAACTAGCTATCCGATTCAGTGTTGAAATCGTCACACTTTTGGCGTATTGCGGGACAAGTTGTCAAAACGGTTTCTGTAGGCAATACTTTAAATATTTTCATAATTTATGATAAACTAGCGATCCGCCCCGGCTTCGCACGGGTATTAAACAAAAAATTCAGTAATTATAAACACTAACACGATGGGTTTCACAGTTTTCATACGGATCCCTTACTTTTTCTATCAGCATTGGGGTTTTTGACATTGACTCGAAACTTCATACATAACTGACACTGGCCGTCGAGAAAAAGCAAGCAGCGGAGCCATATTAGAAAAAGAGGTTGATTATACATATAGCGCACGGTTTAATTTTTGAATTTTCATACGGATCCCTAACTTTTTTGAAAATAATATATGGCCTATGTTCATCACGGAAAATTTAGGATTCTAATGGTGAAAGAATTTTTCAAATCGGTCCAGAAGTTTCGGAGCCTATTCAATTCAAACAAACAAACCAACAAACAAACATACAAACAAACAATCAAATCTTTCCTCTTTATAATATTAGTGTAGATAAGTAGGCATATCTCCTTACATCCCCTAATGAGGGCTATAGCGCCTTGTCTTCAGCTTGTCATATCCATAAGTTGTCATCCCATCTGGCCGGAAGGCATAGTCATCACTCAAGAACCAAGAACACTTTTTCCGTTCTTCGCTTCATATGGGCGGCCCACTGCCATTTCAACTAGATAATTTTTTGAGCTATATCGATATATTTGTTTCTCTGTCGGATACATTCATTACGAATCCTATCCATCAGAGAAACTCCATATGTACTAAAAGATTCCTACATTTTATATCGTGTAAAATCCATCACATTTGTGATGGATTTTACACGCTTACTTAAATTTTCCTATTTTATACGAAATCCTTACTATATAATATTATAAATGCGAAAGTAATTCTGTTTATCCATCTTTCACGCCTTAACTGCTGAACAAATTTTGATGAAATTTAGCACATTCGTTGTCTAGGCCGGGAGACAGGACATAGGAAACTTTTGTCTCGCGATATAACGGAATTCTATTTTTTTCTGTTATTTATATGTTATAACAAAAATTATAACGTTAAGAACCAATTAAAACTGCCGTTCAAACCATTTTCGACTTCTACGAGGATGAAGAAACTAGTTGTTTAATAATTTCAACTAGGCTGCTTTTCTTTACTTATTATATTATATTATATTATGTACCTACAAAATCAAATAAATAAAATATGCCGAGTTCTCACAACATTATCTAACCCCCAAATCTTAACGCAAAACAAATAAAACTATACTGTTTTCACAGCCTTTCGTCCCAACTCGAATGGTTTGCTCGGCGAGCGAGTTGCAAAATGACTATGCATCCGAGCTAGTGGTGCCCATTCCAGCCGTTTCAAAATGATGCAAGCTCTCAGGTTAATATCACGCGGTAGAGATTGTCTGTGGAGGCTTTTACCTATAGTACTAAGCTTCTTGCCGCATCTTTGCACGTGCTTTTCAAGTAACGTGTGTCCTTCAGAGGGAAAACCTCCCTGCCAAATTTCATCATGACCACGTAAAGGCTCTGTCGGAAGACCGGCGTTGGCTGTAAACAATGTTAAAACAGCTCATGTTGAGACAGTTATGTGACTCGTCAAAAAATAAGTCTATTTTGTTTTTTTGTCTGTTTGGTTTTAGCATATAGGTATCACTTCTGTCAATAGTGAATAAAAAGTAGAGAGAGTAAGAGTAGTTTAGTAGTAGTTTAGTAAAGAGAGAGAGAATTGTGTGAACTTGGACTTGTTAAAATGTTTATTTTGTACCTAAGCCTACATCAATATAGTTATTGAAATCCAAAATTAAAAGTATTATATTCTATTCTAAAATCAGTTCAGCTATAAGGTTAGCTGAACGGATGCCCTGGCCAAAGACGAATATATATACAATCAGCTGATTCCTGTGTACCTACTAAAAATATCCATGTATGTGTAACTAAAAAAAAAACCTACAGAATTTTTAAAACTGTTTTGAATTGTAGAACCTTTCACTTGATACCCCTCTCAGTGGAGTGGTATCAAGTTATTTTCATAAGCTTTTATATTTTCCTTGTTAAATATAGATCTATGTCTACAAAAATTACCTAAATTTCGGATAAATACAATATAGCACTGCAATATTTGTATATATTGGCAACGGTAAATATTTGGCTTTATTCAAAAAATATCAAAAAGTATAAAACTTAAAGAAGTTTTAAAATGTACGAACTGATTCTTTTTATGTAATTATATTTTGACTGTTATTCTCTTTCATAATTTTAAACATTTTATTTTTTTCTAAATATTTTATTAGGATACATTTTTTTTTTTATGGCAAAAAAGGTTATTTTTAATTAACAAAGATTGTAAATACTAGTTCTTATTTAGTATCTAACTAAATAAGAACTAGTATTTACAATTAAAACAATTGAGCTGACTGCAGACTGTTTCAAACAAACTACAGGTAGCTCAATTAATTTTATTCTTTGATCTGTATGTTTACAAATCTCTTAGTATTTTAATTTGATGGCTGTGGTTCTTTCTAGGATAAAAATTGGAAAAAAGAATGGTTTAGCCATCGGTTTCAGGTTTTAAACCATAAGGGTTTCGAAATCGATCTCGAGAACATAAAAATAGAACGAAAGGCTGTTGTTTGAAAAACACAGACGTGGGAGTCAACAGAAGTAAACCTTTGTTTCCATAAGCTGAGTATTTTCTTGACGGGAAAACCCACGCAGATTTAGGCAAATTTTATGATAATGTATTGAAGTTTTAAAATATAACAGCTTCTTGGAATTATAGCCTGTCAACGCATCTCTGAAGCGTGCACATGAAGTTTGCAACATGTTGACAGGTGAGTGAATGAAGTCTGAATGAAGCATGAAAGAAGGCATGAAGAAAGCATGCAATATTTCACAGATTCAGAATAATGTGGGCTGATGATGATGATGATGATGCTAATCTCGACTGTCGACTCGAAATATATAGGGACAATGTAGCGGAGATTATTCTACTTGGATTCCAATTCAAATCAAGAATTTCAAAAAATGGAATTCAAATCAAGAATTTCAAAAAAAGGAGCTTCGAAAGAAGTAGCTTCTTTTTTAGTTCCGATATTTATGAAAAGCTGTCTCAATTTTTTTTATTTTCAAGTGATTAGTATTTATTTTACAGAATTAAAGTAGTTTAAAATAAAGAAAGTGGTTTTTCAAAACAATCAAACGATTTATTTAAAAGTTTTTGGCGTAGACGCGCTACGCCTGCAATGAAAAGCTGCGTGCGTTACCGTACGATGATTCGTAATATAAAATTGCACGCACCTAGTTGATACTCTTACTATGTGCGTGCAATTTTATGTTTTCCTACATAGAAGTTAAGGGCGCTTGAGAGATACTCCATATTTTGTATGCGAGGTGCGACAGTTGTTACTACAGTCCGGAGGGCATTCCGGCGGGTGACGACTCAATTATGTTTAACTTTGTTGCTCGCTCGTCACGATGTTGCGAACTCGCCTTAAATACCTTAAGCTACGTTTCTTTAGAAAATTAGAGAGCTATAGTGGATATATTTTTTATTTTTATTATCATCTCAACTGCCGGTAGTCCGTTTCCTATTGAATACTTTTGCAAATTGATTATTTTTATGATATTGGAGATGGAGTCGTGCATAAAGTATATGCAAATACAATTACCAGATAAAAGAATAAAAATTCCTAAGCGATATTTCTGGTCGGTCTTGGCTTTTAGGCAGAATTTCAGAAGTTTTGGCGTGATCAAGAAGAAGTACCTACCCCCAAATTTTTCTAGTACCTATAAAGTTCATTAATCACCGAAACCATCCGGCATCCGATCCGCATCGCCTTGGTGCTAGGCGTCCGCTCGTGGTCAGCGGGTGGACACCGCGCGGTCAACGAATTCGCGAGCAGTCTACGCGAGGGTGGCAGCACAGCGGTGCAGGAGCGCACCCGCGTCCTTGCGTGAACCGCGCGTTCTACGAGCTGAAAGCATGCGAAGTACGAGCTGTCATCGAGTGGACCACTCGCCATCGGCGCGTGGATGTCTCGCGAGTGAAGCGATCCGCTGTCACTACGGAGTTGATGTTGTGAGCGCATGCCATACTCGATGGCGCATGCCCATACTAATCTATGTAAAGAATACCAACCGCTCGAGGTAAGGCGATGCCCCGGTCGGATGCTGGGTGGGTCCAGTGAGTGACCTTTAGTGTGGCGTGATGTGATTATCCCAACTAAATTTATAAATTAATATGTCAGTACCTGCATAATCCTGACGTAATTAGCATAACAAATATATCAAATCAAATAAGTGACATCGATCATTAATTCAGCGTAGCATGTCCCTACCGATTCCATCTCGACAATAGGGTCATATCAAAAATATATACTAGGTAAAATGTATACCAATAAATAAGCTCCTAATAATCCTGGCAATATGTTAAATGACCTAATCTCTATAAACAAACTCAAGCAGCTCGCTAATAAGCACTGCAGCAGTCTGTAGGTACACTTGTTAGGCACACATCAAGTTTCTGCTCGGGCTGAGTTCCACCGGAGCTAACGTCCCATGCAAACAACTCCTCATACTGGAATACTCCAATCTAATCAGGGTAAGTTCCCGCTGTACTCGGATGCACTTAAAAGTTTAAGCTATTTCTGAATAAAATAATAATATCGATTCAGTTTGCTTTTTCTGTAGGATGAACTAAGTTTCTGCAGAAATTATGCGTCGGAAATAATATTTTCAGCTATAATGAAGTTCAAGAATACTAAGGGTTTTTTCGTACTTTCTTTATAAGTATTGGCAAAGGGTGAAAGGAACATCCAGGATCTGTTTTCCCGGTAGCGATAAATCTTGGAGTCTTCAAATCCCGAGTGAATTAGTTTCTTCAGGAAAGCTTGCTCCAATCTTGCAGCCATATCCTCACTTTCTTTAGTGAGATGGTGGTCCAAGCCTTCACCGTTTTCAATAAATAAAAGAATAAGACCATATTTATTGGGAATAAAGCTCATATGCATATAGACTGACAATCTCAGAATAATTATTAAGAATTTGCGGGTCTCTCCGGATTTTTAGTAAATAAATTAATAATTATCAGTATTCACAAATGTTTGGTTTCATTATTGAAGTTTCATACCGATCCGGTAATTTTAAAAATATTCTATAGCCTATGTTCACCAGGAATAATGTAGCATTCTAATGGTGAAAACATTTTGAAATCGGTTCTTTAGTTTCGGAGCCTGTTCAATCGAAACATCGAAACAAACAAATCAAATCTTTCCTTTGATGATTCTGAAATTTAGGAGGTTATAAATAAATAAATAATGCTGGACAATCCACACAGCATCACCAAGCCCTAAGCTGAGCAGAGCTTGTCTTATGGGTACTAGATGACTGATACACAAAATACAATAATACATAGATAGATATTTTTTATAATACATAGAAGACGACCAGAACACCCTGAACAAATATCTGCATCGTACACACATTTGTCAGAGGTCGTCGATTTTTAATAGGTTGAACGCCTGAAGTCAAGCTGAGCCCCTCCCCTCGGCCGGTTGATAAACATGAAAAATGTTCATAAATAACCGACAATCCCGGTCTTACAATCGAGAATAAGTTCCGAGATCTTAATCACCTGCTTAAAGTTAGAATTCATCATCTAAAACCTTAAAAACTTTGCAACGCGAAAGTTATACACACAACTTCCGTATTTCCGTTGAAATGTCTGAAACAAAAACAATCAATCGTATGGCACACTTTGCTCAATCGGAAGCGTCCTAACGATAGCGCTGTTCGCACAATAATGAGGCGAAGTAATTCTTCAATAATTGTTGGTGAGAAGCTGGGAAACTTCTCGGAGGGCCTCAAGGAAATTAATGAGTCTCGAACTGAGGACGTGCTGAGCTCGGCATCTCGGAGTAGTGCTTGTATCAAGACTACGGATGCCTTTCCACCATCAATGTTCTTCGTACGAGTAGATATAATCTGCGGGTTATCGAAATGTAACGGAACTGTTAGTCACCAGAAAAATGTTAATGTTTTGTATGTTACCTATAAGAAATATATAATTCATATCGGATGGATGTTAAGTTTGATAAGGTTAGTCATGGAATTTTAAATAACTATTTTTGATTAGCTTAGTCTGTTTTGTTTAGTTAAAAGCTCTGTGTAAGTATTTTACTTTCACTTTGTCAAATATTTCATCTATGTAAAATATTTTGTTGTGTACTCGTAAACTATAGGACTGAAATGATAACGTAAACTAAGTCTTTAAAATTTATTGGAAAAAAAATATCTGATGGAATCTTGTAAAACTAAATGTTCTACCGATTTTGGTTCCTTCCTTAGAAGTTCCTTCCTATTTTTTCTTCCATTTCCTAGAACAAGGATTGTTGCTAGGGTAGAATAGAGAAAAATTAAGTCACTTTGTTATGGAAGCTTAAATTATTTGATATTAATTCCTTCGACTCCGAAAATGTATACAATGCATATTCTACCCTTGGGAACAATCGCCGTGCTAGAGAGGCTGAGCTTAACTATTGAAAAGCCAAATGCGTTAGACAGATACTGACGACAAGTCAGCGGCATTAAATCGGACAAACCCGTATTCCCTATGCCATACAAGTCATTCTCAACCGGCGACACCGTGCGTTTCGAATACGATTTGGTGTCAAATAAACGCGCTCGCTCCAGGGCCTTTCACTATTGCCAATCCCAACGTGTTTCACAGATATGACAAGACAGCGGCGTGGAATCGAACAAAAACGTTTTTAGAACACATTGTGACGTCACACGGTTTTGGCAAGGAATCTCCTATTTCATAGAGAATAAGGCAGCAGATACTACGGTTCCTTTTTTGTGCATCCTTTGAAGTTATAGTAGGTAGTGTAGGTTGATAGAACTCCCGTATTCAGAGTCACGTCAATATAGCCAAGTATTTTCTCAATTTGAATATATAATAATTGTACATATTATTACTGCCCCTGATCAACTTTTCCTATCAATTATTTTTTGGTTTACCTGTAAGGTATATGTAGTTTTGAAGAAGGTATGCCTGCCTTCTTTTTATGCCTACATCATACTTACTCATTATTTTCATTTATTTGAGATACTTTGATGTCTTTGCGAGGGTGGCGAGGGTGACGAGGGTAATTTTGATTCCTCCTCTAATATATATGTATATTAAGAAATACCTGTATACTCGATAATTAACGAAGGTATTTAATCAAATTGCGGAAATTGTGTTTTCGTGTTAGCAAAATAAATAAACCTCACGCAAATAATGACTTTGATGTTTTGATTAAATTAGCGTTGTAAATACAGAAATACAATTAATACAATTTTTACGAAATTAATGGCTTTTGTAGCATTAGTTTGAATATCTACATATCTACTCTCAAAAGATATGAAACAAACTTAATCGAACTATTTAACTATTTATACCAGTCAGGATGACTTCTTCGTTCTTTTTTTTTTCTTTTTTGACGAGTAAATTCATTTACGAATAAACTGGTCTGGGGGGAACCAGAATTATGTGGGACTCAACGATACCAGTCATCTAGTACCCATAACATAAACTCTACTCACCATGGGGCTAGATGATGCTGCGTGGATTGTCCCGCATTAATAATATACAACGCGGGATTATTTATAAATAATGCTGGAAATATAGATTGGACAATCTCCTTTTATTGATTGTGTTATGGGTACTAGCATAACACAAGCTCTGCTTTGCTTGGCCTGACTGATATATTTAATACAATATATGACATACTACATAGATATTTTTTATTATTATATAGAATTACGACCAGAACACCACAATTGCAGATCATACAAATATTTGTCCCAAGGCGGGAATCGAACCCGCAACCTGCACCTTCGCCTTCGCCTCTAATCATTATCCAGATAATTTTAAAATTCAAGGACTAATTCGTTAGGTGCTTTCGTGGATGCGAACAACTTTACACAGTGTTGTTGGTAACTTTGGATAGCGACAGGTTATTTTGGATGCGGAAGCAAAATCACGAGCTAATTACGACCTAATTAAAAAAAATAATTGCACGTGGAGTCTATTTCAAGCATTTGTAACTTAATTTTTATCTCTTGTTTTCAAAATCTAACATGTCATGTTTACGAATATAAATAAAATTACGTGTATCGTGTTTTTTTTCAACTATAGAATACAAGTAGGTGCTAAAGTGACTGATTATATTAATTTTATTCTAATAACTAACATTTTCATACCAGAAAAAATTGTACATACTTTTGTGTAAAACATTTCCTTTCAGATAAAGATGCTATTCATGGCGTATAGTCATTCCGTAACCACGACCGTGTGTAAAATTGTTGAAACGTCGGAAAAATAGGTAAAGAAACTCGACAAACATCTGTTAAATAGTACTAGTAAATTAGCACTTATTATTTTAATTTAATTTTAATAAAATAAGAAAATGTTATTTTTCGGTGCGATATAATACTACTGACTAATTTGAGTAATATGCTGCAAAACCAACTTTTTATTTACTTGGTAAATATATCCATTCCCTTGAAATTAATTTAATTAGTGAACGATTACTAAAGTGCACTTTTGTTTCAGCCGATAAAATGATTTTCCGCTTTTTCAGCGCTTTTTGAGCTTAAAACAACTTGTTTCATTAACGTTAATGCATATTATTCGCGATTGGTGGTGAAGTGAATTGGTGTGATTGTTTTTTTATATCACACTAGCGGTCCTCCCCGGCTTCGCATGGGTATTAATCAAAAATTTCAGAAATTATACACACGAACATGATGGGTTTCACAGTTTTCATACGGATCCCTTACTTTTTTTAACAGCATTCGGGTTTTTGACATTGACTAGACACTCCATAACTGACACTGGCACTAGAGAAAAAACAAACAGTGTGCGATATATATATTCAACCTCTTTCTATTATGGCGCGGAGCCATATATTCCACCTCTTTTTCTATTATGGCTCCGCGCCATAATAGAAAGAGGTTGAATACATAGCTCACGGTTTAATTATTGAATTTTTCATGCGGATCCCTAAGTTTTTCGAATTTATTATATAGCCTATGTTCATCTCGGAAAATTTAGGACTCTAATGGTGAAATAATTTTTCAAATCGGTCCAGTAGTTTCGGAGCCTATTCAATTCAAACAAACAAACAATCAAATCTTTCCTCTTTATAATATTAGTGTAGATATAGATTAGCGTTCCGCCCCGGTTTATACAACAAAAATTTCAGAAGTTATACATTTTACATACTAACTCGTTAGATTTGAAATTTCATATAGTTCCCTTAATTTTTAGCTGCATAGGAAGCACTTTTTGACATTGAATCTCGCTCTTTATTTTTTGACAATGACTTTCCTCCCGCACTCCACTGACGAATCGTGAAGTATAACTGACAATGGCAGAGTCGTAACGAGAAGCATGGAGGCGCCCGCCATGCGCAATAATAAAACAAGTACGACAAGTGCAAGTGTAGCTCGCGCGCCGAGGGTTTTGAACTTTTGTCGTTTAGGTATATTGACGATCTCTTGGCGCGGTGGGACAGGGTCCGCTTACGACGCAGGAGGTTGCAGTTTGATTCCCGCCTCGGGACTAATATTTGTACGATCTGCAGATTATTTGTTCGGGTGTTCTAGTCCTTTTCTACGTACACAAACTAAATCATCTAATGTGATACCTATACTTTATTAACTATAACATCTATCGTAGTAGTACCAATAACGCAAGCTTTGCTTAGCTTGTGGCTAAATGATGCTGTGTGTGTGGATTATCCTGGATACATTAGGTACTCTTCTCATATTTTTTTGGAGCGCAGTGGAATACATTGAGTATGGACTTAGAAATTTTGAGAACAACGGTTTTGGGGCTCTGTGGGTAGTGGTATCTATTACAGTTATTACAGAGATTGGTGGGTTGGTACCTACAATTTTTTTTCGACATTTTTTATCGTGTTTCACTTAGTATGGAACTTAGACAATTTTCAAAACCTGTTTTGAATTGTCCAAATCCATATATACAAAAATTTTCCTGTAAAATATAGATCCATATCTACAAACACTTGGCTCTGCAATCTTCGGAGAGGGGGGGTGGGGGATCTACTTTGGAATCTACAAACGAATACCTTTCATTTGACACCACTATCGACTCTGTAGGTCCCATTTAAAATTTCGATTTCAATATTTTTAGTACTGAAAATCTTCATTTGAATTTTTCATTTATTTTTCTATAAATCTGTAAGGGCGCACAAAATGTATTATTATTTAAAATTTCAAGTCAGTAGCTGCAGTAGTTTCTGAGATATTAAGGATTCAAAACACAAAGCAATCCCATGAGGGTTTTGAAACCGATGTCAAAACCCTAAAAAGAAGTTGAATATATGCAGCATGGTTTTATTATTGAAGTTTTTGAAAATATTCTATGGCCTATGTTGTGAAGTACTTTGTTAAACCTACCAAGAACATAGCTAAAACGTTCACATTTACATTGATCTCTTTTATATTTTAGTTAAGATTTCAATTTCAGTTTAACAAAAAGAAATTGATAAAATATCTTGATTTTGTCTTTTTATAAATATGTAAAAACAGTGCCTTCTTTTCTATGCTCTAGGAACCTATACAAAATACTCCTTCCTAAATACAAAGCATATAATATATCTACACAGTCACTTTCCTCAGCTTTGCTACTGTATTGAGGTAGTTACACACACAGTGAAGCTAAACGGTTCCTTTTACAGTCTCATAGATTATTCTGGCCCAGACTGAGCAGTCATTCTTGCAATTACCAGCAGTTGCGCTGCGAAATCGCTAAACGATTTTTCGACTGACTCAACGATTGTTGAAGCCATCACGACCACACTATTGCGAAAGCACTGAAGCTTTAATTTGAGATGTTTCGAAAGCTTTTGTACACAGTTTTCAATGAAATAGCAAAAGTTTTACTTTTGATTTCACTTTGTGTTTGATTCATTTTCGATTGAAAATATTTCCAAATAGACTAAATGAGTGTGTTTTGCGAAGGTTATCAAATTAAAAGAAAACAAAGCCAAAAGCCGTTGAATAACAAAAGCAGTTGCTGGTTAATTGGCTAACGAGGTTATATGAGGCTTTTATTTATTTAGTTATACAGGTACTACACCAACAGTATACATATTGAGCTTCATGAATATTATATTAACAAGGTTAGGCTCTAATATATACCTAGTATACTTATAATAGATGGACACAACATTCATTATTGAATGTTCAATAATGTAGGTTAGGTACAAACTAAAGTATTTATTTAACAATTTGAGATCAATTTACAATTATTTTAATTATCAAATCAATCGCGTATTTTGATCGTACCATTTATCGTAACACATTACTGCCAGACTAATTTAAGCGTTACGAGCATTTCCAGTTGAGTAAAGCAATGTACATCAAACCCGAGCTAAATTACCACTTAAGATGATGTGAGTAGGTCGGCAAACATTAGTTTGCTTGGTACAGCTGGTAGCAAACAGGGGCTTATTGCATCAGACGAGTAGATTCCTTTTTAATTAAACTAGTTCTAGACGCTGGCGCTGTGCGGGAACTGGAGCAAGTGGGGAAACGCATTTTCAGACAAGGCCAGCAATTTCCTCGCCATGGGCTTCTGAACTTTTTGTCCTCGACGTTAAGCCTCATTCGGCTTTCAAAGTTATGCCCGTTTGGAGGGAAATTGAACTTGTGTTTTCTCTTGTGTGTAGCACCATAATTATTCTTCACCTACACTGTGACACTGTACTGACTTACAATAACGTTATATTGTATCTTTTTAGTCGTGTACTTACAGTTTAATTAGTGATATCAATTAATACGTACCAATTAAGATATATTACTTACATTATTCTGTTCTGTGATGCTTCCGTAGGGTAAAATCATTCTTAAAGTCATTCGAACAATAGGTAGTATTACTTATTTTATGGGATGATTTTACTTTACTTAATACTGCATAAAAGTGTTTTTCCTGAGAATGTATGTTTTTCAAACTTCTTACTATTCAATAGTACCAGTATAAGCACACTAGTATAGCTGTAAGCTCTCTTATTTATATGAATATTATGCTAGATCAATAATAATTACAATATTTTTAAAAAGTAAAAACCGAAACTAAACCCTTTTTTTACACTCTCCGATTTTACACTGTTTTTAAGATTTGTAAATACAAATTTTTTGGGGATAGCATTTTTATACCATTGCGAAGAAAATTTCCAAATTGGTTCATAATTGACGGAGAAATTAACGGACAAACACAAAATGGCCGTCAAGTGCGATTGTAACCGTTCCGAGGGTTTTGAACGGTTTTCATTCATACGAATATGTACTATATGTAACGGTTAAAGACTTTACTATTTAATGAATACCCAATCACAGTAGGTTCCTATAATTATCGCTGTCGCTGAGCAAACTTCGGACATCTTAAATTTTTGTTTTCAAAATGATAAAGATTAACAAAATTTCCAACAACGGTTTTGAATTGTGAAAACCATATCTTCAGTCTTTTATATTTTGTCTGTAGAATATAGATCCACATCTACAAACGCCACATTTATTTCAGATGCTCTGCAAACTGGCAAAATATTTGAAAAAGTATCAAAACTTTATACATTAAACTAATACTTTTAATTTGATATGTAATTTGACCTTGTTGGTTTTAAATTATGGACATATATTTTTCTTTGTAAATCTGTAATGAAAAAAACCTTATGTTTTTATTTTTGAAAAATTAATTTTCTCCTTCTCTACATTCTGAATATGTTTTTTAATTGTCTTTAGGCACGAGATCCATGTCAAAACTATCCTTGAGGTTTGATAAATACCACTCCGGGTGTAACTGGTATACATTTTAAAACGCATAAGAACGTTAACCATTTTAATGCATTCGCTCCTGTCGTTGACTGTAAAACAGTTCATAAAAAGTACAGAGCAGCGTCATTTGTCTAGCTCTATTCTATGCTGGCTGAATACTTTTTCAGAACAATGTATTTTTAAATGGTGCCGTAATGGCGCTCTCAACCTTCCAACATGCTTCCAACTAACATAAAGCTGTGAATAGAAATGGCACCAACGCAACGCCTCAATAAAAAGCTTTCTCTAAAAACCAGACAATTCTCTAGTAGTCAAATTAAAACTAGCTCTGCATCAAAAGTAAAGTAAAAATATCTCACTGTACAGATTTTTTACTGAAGTACGGATGAATGGAATAGGATTGGAAGGATCGGAAATTTGAGGCGATATGAGGCTACATGCTTTCCACGTAATATCACGAACCAAAAGGAAAAATCGCATGGATACTACAGTACAAAAGTATACCTAGTGCTTTGAATTAAAATGTATGTACGAATATTTTAGAGATATTGATTTATCAGTATCTGTTGTTCCAAGAAATCAAGTAGTATTTACACAAGAACACGTCTGTAGGATTTAGCTGTTTATTTAACTGACCAGTCAAAGTAATTTCCAGAAAACGCATTAAAAAAGAAATCTATTTAGAACTTGTATTTACAAGCAAACAAAGTACAGGTAGCTCAGCTGATCCATATGAATACAAGTCGGAAGTGTCCCCAAAGTTTTCTATTCTTTTGTTTGCTTCACTCTACATTTAGCTCAATTGTTTCAACTGCAAATACTAGTTTTAATTACTTTATTTAATTGTTATTCTCTTTGTTACAGAAAAGATATCTTCATTCCTAGTATTTTTATATCCTTTTTTCGTTCTATCTCATAATTTGTGTGAAGTGCATTTCAGCAGAATGAAATTGAAAAAGCGGCATAAATAACTTAACACAAAACAAACAGCAACCGGGCCAGGCAGGATGTGATTGGGAACACAAAAACTCAATTATTTATGCCCCTGCCTGTGTGGGTTGATAATATAAATTGATCCGAATCAATTTCGGAGGGCAATAATCACCGAGGCTTATTGGGTCACGATCACAAAACACTTCATAAAATACCAACATAAATCGTTACGAACATAGCTCTAAGAACGCCAGTCTGTCTGTGTGTGTGTGTTTTGTATATTTATAGAAAAAGGTTTTTCAGGGTTCTAGTAAGGCTGAAACGAGTTGGGCCTAATTACTATTAAACTTTAGCAGATATATACATATGAACTATAAACCCTTATACAAGTCAAGTTTTACACCATACATTACTTATTATAAAAAAAAATGACTTGATCCGAATGCTGGCTTTTATTTCGGTCAACGAATAAGCATCGTCATCCAACGTGGCAATGCTTCCAGCATTCTGGGCACTCTGCCCTATGGTAACGGCACTTTTTTTGCCGTTGCTGAGTCAACTGATCAAAATTATACGTTAAAGCTATATATAATAATGTCATAGAAGGCAAGCGTTAATCGATAAGTGAGGAAGGATTCAAATAATCTCAAAGCCTAATTGACTTTCTTAAGTGCAGTTTAACGTGCAAAATTATTTAATAATTCATATAAAATGAAAGAAGGAAACTGAAAAAACTGAGTCCACAATGGGTCGTTATCTACTGGAAATAATAATTCGGAGGATTACTAGCCATCGCTCGATTCTGTCCCGCAGAGGGGACGGTTGGGATAAAATCGGCACAATCGCCCTTCTAGTGAGAGAGGATTTGGTGACGTTTGGTTATAATCAGTTTGGTAAATCAGCATCATCTAATTCCAAAGAAAGCAGCGGTATGCTTTCTTTGGAATTAGATGATGCTGATTTACCATTTTTTATAATAAGTAATGACTGATAGTTATATTTTATTAACCCTAATTTTTTGTGTTTAAAATCCTTATTAACAAAGAAAATTCCAATTTAATAACCAAATTAGAAGTAGTATTTAAAATTGAAAGAATTGAGCTAACTGCAGTCTGTTGCAAAGAATCTACAGGCAGTTCAACTGATCCGTATCAATACAAATCCAATTTTTTTATATTAAAGACAGCTTCAATGTGCCTAAGTTCACGCCTGTAAAACGCAACCAAAGCCACACGCCCAAACCATCTCTCCATTAAAATGTATCCATATAACCACCATTGCTCCATAACTCGTACATCGTAAAATGTCCCGAAGCTCTGGAGACCAATGAGTCTCTCGCATCGCATAATTTGCACATGTACTGATTTCCAATAATTCGTAGTGCACCGCACAATTGTCCAGCTGGACATGCTTTTACGATAACTCGTGTTGGGAGGTTATTTCGTCGAGCGAGACGGAATGGTGAATTCATGTTTTTGTAGGTACGTTATTGCATTGTTATCCAGGACCTGATTAAATGTTCGGTTTGTTAGGTAATAAACGTAAAAACAAAAACACACGCCCTTTAGGGTGAAGCTAGAATAATCCGATTACAATTAAGTGGATCGGAATTTTGGAAAAGGTAGATGCTTATTGTAATTAATTTATTTGTAGGAATAACTTATGTATTAACTCGGTACGGTTCCGGAGATCAGCAAATTGATTACTACATTTGAACTGCGCATACAACACTATTACACGAAGCATTGAACTGAACAAGGCAATTGCAAACACTATAATCTGAAAACGACCGGAGTGAAATCACGAGTCAGCTAAGATGCCAAACGACTGCGGCATTGAAACTGCTGCGAACTCTTCCTAATAATAAAAAAAAAATCTTTGTAAGATATCGACTACCATGTGCCGGCCATTTTAGACGGCTTCACATCGTCAGCCTTCAGCAATTCAGTCCACTGCTGGACATAGGCCTCCCCTAATAAGCGCCATAATATATTGCACTATTTATAATTTCGGGGTTATTTCCCATAATCCCCACGCTGGGTATGCGGGTTGGGGATCGCCGTTTGGTGGAATTGTTTTGCAGAGGGCGCTGCTGTCTGTCCCCCGTTGTGTAACCGTTAGTCGCCTCTTACGACACCCAAGGGAACAGTTGGGGTGGTGAAATTCTATGCCGGCACCATATAGTAATTTAGACACCCATCTAATTCTTATTTAATTCAATTAAATGGATGCGTCACGCTTGACCAGAAGAGTCCTAGAATAGAGAACCAGAGCTGACACCCTAGAATGAGGATACCGAATCGTTTACGGCACGGAGGACATAACCATATGAAATAATTTGAAGATCAAGCAGGAGTGCAGAAGAACTGAAGAGGCCTAAATCCAAGATTGGACTTAGAAAGTTCTCCATGAAAATGATAATGCCTTATTTACAAACGAACAGCATTAAAGTGGGTCAGTATTTGGCACATTTAATTATATGTTTAAAGATAAATTTATTATTTTTAAATATTTTTAACGATTGTTTTGATAAAAACCGCACACTAACTCCGGTAGGTAAAAAAAGTTTTGTTACTGCTTGACGGCTAATAGACAAACTTCGCATCACGTTTACGAAAAATAGTTACACCCATGAGGTGCAGTTGGCTAGTGTCCTAAGTGCATTGTAGGTACAACATATAGTTCAGGCATTACGCTAGGTATACCTATACCTATCACACTGGAGCGTAATAGCGCAGAGTTTGCGAGCCAAGCTAACTTAAGCTGAGTAGCAAACTTAATGTAACTTCGCCTGTGGTCTGCGCTAGGCCCAATATTAATATCATTAATTCACCTCGATGCATGTTTAGAATGAACAGCTCATGCATTTTGGAGCGGAGAGGGCAGAATGCTATTATAGTGTCTGGAACTTTCTGAAATAACTCACTGTAAAATATACCTAAATTATCGTTTGTATTTTACTCTGTGAAAGTTATAAGTAATTAACAAAGCTTGTTAAAACGATTTTGTTCCTTCCCCGTCGTTTGACGTTGACGTGTTACTAAGATGTAACTACATATGTAGTATAATTATAATGTATTTTATATATTTAGAAAGACTGAAATGTGTGTGTTTCACAGTCCCCCCTGAATCCAACGACGTCTGTTTCTTATATCGTTATGTTCTTATAAATACATTTCATCACCTGAGTCACTATAAACATCTCTTTTAATTTCCCGCGATTAGCCATCCTTCTTTGAAAACTAACAGAGAATTAAACCCATAGGGCGAAATTCTTGTTTTCAGAATCTATAACCGTAACACTGTTACTTACCTCTGCGGGTCACACGTGATCAGCACCAATATAGGGTAATAATACACATTTTTGAAATGTGTCGCCGAAGAAGATGTACCCGGGGCGGACCATGCGGCGGCTAATAAACCATAAACAAATATTCAAGCGATAAGTGCGCGCGTAATAGATAAATATGGAAAGTTGTAGTAAAATTATTGCATGGACGGAGTATATTTGGTTCTGTCATTAGGATAGAAGTTACGTGTAAATAATTAATAAGTAATGCTGAACAATGCACAGTATCAAGCCCCAAGCTGAGCAGAGCTTGTTATATGGGTATTAGATGACTGAAATACCTAACACAATATATTACATAGATAGATAATTGCTCGTAATAATAAAATAAATAAGGATGTCTACATGAATCAAGATAGAAAATACTGACAAAGCAATTTTTTGAATAATTTTTTGTCTGATGTCCGCGTAACTTGTACAGTGGAAGATTTGTCATAGAAACAGGTAGCAGCTACTTCTAAAATACGGGGTTCAGAGGAACGCAAAGAAAGAAAATTAGAGCTTAATATAACTGTACACGGAATTTTATTGTTAATTTATATGGGGTTATTTTATGATTTAAAGCTTTTCAACATTTTCCGACTGCATTTTGCCTGAATATTTTGTATTTTTCTCATACAGATAAAATATTTTACTGTGAAATAAGTTCCATATTGCCGAAACGTACATATATTAAATACCAATTTAGACTCTTTGAATTCAGGATAGCAGTTAAAACTATTTTCATAAAACATGACTATTTATTATTTTTTTATTACTCTTGATCAAAGAAACGAACGTTACGTAAAAATGCGTTTCCAACAAATAAATCAAAATTGAAATCGGAAGGAGCTATGGAACATACACCAGATAGATGAACACGTAAAAACAATCCTCTTATTGTGCTGGGGGTTAAAAATAAACTACAAAATACCGTTGAGAAACTAAATCCTGTTATTCTTGAAGAAGGTAATCTTAGCGCACAGCTTGTTAAAATGAAAGAAGTGCAGAAAAGGAAGAAGTGGTGTTCGTATTTAGACTCGTAATAAAATACCGGTTAGCTGGTGTGCGACAGACAACGTTGAGAGCAGCGTAAGTTGAAAACGTTTCGATTGATTTGATAAACCCTACCATGATATTTTATCTCTTAATGCTAATAAGAGGGTAGGTCTCACCTAATTTTCGAAAATAATAAGAATGGGAATTCATATAAAAAATAAATAATGCTGGACAATGACATGAAGAAGGTTTTTTATTGAAATAGAACGTTGTAGATATATTTTGCCAGCTGGAACAGATCTTAGGATTTATAGGTTAAAAACTCATAGAACGCTTAGGTTCCGGCTAAGCTTGACCGGTGCACGTGCATATACACATATTTGTGTTTCTGCTACGTTTTATAAATTCTCCCTTAGTACGTACGAGCTAATAAATATAGTAATAAAATTTTTGTACGTACACGAAACCAAATCTATAAAATGTCTCTCTTCTAAGCGATAAGGCCGCCCATTGTACTAGTCTTATGTAATGTTTTCTGTTATTTTATTTTTCTGGTGTACAATAAAGCTTTATTTTATTGTATTGTAAACAGCTATAGAGTTCACCACTGCCACATCATAACTTAATTTCAGGTGAGATTGTGGCTAAGCACAGTCACAGAAGAATAAAACCATTCGTCGCTTAACGATCGAGTAACGAGTGATATCCGGGGGTACGGCCCATGAGGACGGGCGGGCGCAGTGGGCCGCAGCTGCAATTACCTAATGATGCGCGGCGGTTACCCAATTACCAGCGAGGACTGCTGCATTCACGTTTTTAGCTCCAGCTGATTCAGACGTTTCCCCTGATAATTTGTACCGCACACGGCTCTAACCACCTCGGTAATAAAGTTTCGCTCGACAAATGTTGTTACACGTGGAACTGCTTTCTTTGTCTCCGAAAGGTTAAAGCAATATGGATTCTAGTCTTGTTATTTCAAGAAATAACTGGTTTGAATTTATGTCGGCATGTGCTATGAATAATAGTGTTTCCAAGGTATTCTTATTAATTTAATAGGAATAACCAATGTATGGAGCAACCATGCTTGAAATACCTACCTGCTTATGAAAACGTTTATTTAATGTGCCGTATTTCTACATTATGCCTATCATCTACCTATCATGTATTGATAGTATGCTGATAGGTAGGGTGAATGGATACTCAATTCAAAGTTAACAAACAATATCGATTCAGCCACCAACTTTTTCTGTGATTAAAATATCTAAATTAAATAAAACTAACTAATGCCTCAGTTTCCTGACCTGATAGTTATCTCGAAAGTTTATCTTCACGAATAGGAGAAACTTTGCCCGTTTTTGGCACGGTGCGGTGCAAATGACCCCACCTTTTTGCTCAAACAAATTTTGCCCTGTCGAAGTAGCCGTTACTAACAAAGTGAGCGAGATGCTAATTTAATGTAGTAGGTACAGTGTCACTGGAAACTGGTCCGGCGGCGGGCGGCGGGCGGCGGGCGGCGCCGACTTTCAAAGGACTGGAGCGGCCACGGATTCTCTATTATGTAAATTCCGTGTAATTTTCTCTGAGGGAGTTCACCGCGCAGACTTTGTAACCGGAGCGCCTCTCATTAATACCTGAGCTCCTCAATTTTTGGAGGTCGGCAGTGTAATTCCCTACGCCCGTCATCTTTTAAAATTTTGATAACTTAATCCACCATTGGGTTTAAACATGCTTTTGAAATGCTTTGAATTTAACTGACTAAACTTATTTAACTCCTATTAAATAAGTTTGAATGCCTTTGCATCATAATATAAACTCGCTCATAGGTTACTTAGACACTGTTAGAGATTAGCTTATTTCAATAATAGAACAAATAATTTATTCACTACTGTTCCTTTTCCGTAATACAAAAATCTAAAGTAGCGTTCACCAGTTGATAAAAGCTATTACCCCAAAAGCCACATGCCCACCCCGTATCCCTTTCCGCGCGTCTAAAAACATCCAGTTTCATGAGTGTCGCATGTCGAGACGCTCCTATTTGTAATGTAGGGCACATAGCGCGGAAACCTAACGGTTACTAATCCGTAGATGAGCCGCCGCTTTCGCAGAACATCTGCGACCGCCGCGGCGCGGAACGAAACAAAAACGAGATGAGAAAGGTTTCGGAACGGAACTCTCGGTATTGTGAGAAGTTGAACGGTATTTGTTGTTGCTATAGTATACTCGTAGTTCCATCTGTTGTGATGTTCAAACAACGAGAAATCAAATCATGTCTGTTCAGTGTTATTGTACATTTCACGCTAATGCCTATCCCTCGTTTAATCGAATAGTACAAATCAATTCAATATATTATCTAAATAGTGGTTACTAATAATAATCGTTCCTGATTAAGCAATTATACTTAACCTCGTTGCCATCTTGAACCTCGTTTTCAACTTGGTGTGATATTCTGAAAGCTGTAAAATTTTGATAGTAATTCAGAATATAGATTTTTTTGATAATAAAGCATTTATAAACCATTTCTATTCCATCTTCACACAAGATTCTCTTGGTTAGAGCGAGGACTAACGACAAAAACATGTCTCATTAAATATGTTAATACAAAACGATAGAATGTAAGTTTATATAATTACATGGTGTCTTATTTTCTGAAAATAAATATTTTTTGTTTGTTATGCACGCATACCCCCGCAAGCACTCATTAGCCGTAGCGCTACGAGCAACTGCTACGATTCCGTAGAGGCCTCTACGAAACAACGATCGTCTACGAAAATCTAAAAGATTAAAATTCAACTAACTTTGATGAGCACGTTAAACTTAATTCTGTTAGTAACCATTATCAACCAAATTATAAGCAAATAATATTACAAAGTAAACCGTAAAATGCAATAAACATCGAACAAAGGATTTCGATGTGGAACAAAACGTAACTACATAATAAAAAATAATTAAACTGTAAAGTTTTCTGAGCGGATAGCGCTACCTGCGTCTGTTTGAACAGAGGATAGAGCATTAAACAGTCTTAATTTTAGTTACTCGTATTTCAGTAAGCGAATAAACGTTTTACGAGGAGAACTAGACGTGAGTAGCTTTAATTCAATTTAAGAGCGCCATTCATTAACCTTTACATTCTAAAAGTTAAATTAAACGATATTTTTCGCGATACAAAGAATAATTTCTGTAGCATATTATGGTAAATAGCATAATCATTTGGAATGTACGACTGAAAATATGTTTACATGGAAAAATCACTCATAACGAGAAGGTCACCCTTAATAATTAAATAATTAATTAATTTCCTTTACTTAAAGAATGTCTGTTTGTATTGTTCTCTTTCTTTGTGTGGTGTAATAAAGTCTTTTTCTATCCTATCTATATATCTTAAAGTACATACTAATACTCACAAAGTCATTTATAGAGTACACAGGCGAGCAATGCTGGATTTTACTTCGGTCAACGAAATAGCATCGCCATTCAAGGTTGCAACCCTGTCAGCATTCTAGGCACTCCTGTGTACTCTATAAATACAACGAGACAGGCCTTATGGTGACGGCTTAGATTTTTAGGAAATAGATATATAAATATCGGTTTAATAGTTGTCATTATAGTTGTAGTTTTTGCAAATATATTGTAAGTCCGACAATTTTGTCTTTGTCTTAGTTTTATGCGAACAAAGTTAGAAGCTAGATAGTAAATGATTTAGGATACGATCTATTTGACGAGAAAGCTAATTATTAGTACTATTTTGACGGGTATTTATCGCGTTTATTTAACAATTTTTCCCGACGTTTCAACAGGTTTACACACTGTACTAATAATTATGTGTTCAGATCGCGTAAATGAGAAAGCTATAATTTTAGATGCAGTAGATCTGTTTTCATAAGTCTCAGCAGTCAGCGTAGTTGATTCATGAAGCTTCCATTACAGTAGCAATCTACGATTCAGGTTCCTTTTTAAAAAGTTCCCGAGAATAATGATTTGAAGTAGATAATGCAGTGGTGGGGTCATTAACATCGCGGCGCGAGCGGTCCGGCCCCAGTGCGCGCTCGTGACCGGACTCCACATAGTTGCTTCAGCCATACTCTAATTAAATTGCAAAGTTAGACCTCTATAGCTGCATATTAAGAGGCAGAAAAAACTTTTAACGAAATAACCGAGCATGTTCCACCCATTTGTAAGAATTCACTCTTGCTAAACCAAGCAACAAGGTGAATAAACACCCATACAGGAAAAAAACTCGACATATTTGCACAAGGAGATCGACTTACTTTGCGAGTTCGTATTCTCAAAAGATTTTCCTGAAATTCTCCTCAAAGAACACCCTGTTTCTTTGTGAACTGAAATTGGTTAACATCGAGGGACATTGAATCTAATATCGTTTAGTTAGAACATCAGCAAATGGAATACAAAAAGTCCAAGTACCTATCGGTTGTTTATGTGTGAGAGACGTAACTTGAAATACGGATATTGAATTCTAAGCGCGTCCGCGGGCGAAGCTACGTGTGCGACCAGGCAGCGGCGCGGCGGCGGCGCCCCGAAGTCTCGCCACTCGACAAAAACTCCGAATAGACGTGTCCCAGCTTGCCCACAAAGGGGTTACGAAAACAACCATTGTGCTGTTGCACTAGATGTGGGCAAATCTCAACACATCTCTAAAGGATATAACGAGAAAAGTTGTGTGTGTCCGGCCGTCTTGCAGCTCTCACGTTTTATTATTATTTATATCGAGCTCAGCAATTTTATGTTAGTTATTTAGTTTCAGTTTAGTTTATAGCTTGAAACGAGAGTTCGTTGTTTCTATAAACTCTTCACACTGAAAATATTTAGGTATATCACTGTATCTAGAGGTAAATTGTTATTATTTGTTTTTTAATAAAGAATTTTAATGATTAGAGAAGAGAACATTAGTAATGACCAGAGTTTATTGAAGAGTAATTTACCCCCTTTTAGCCGAACGGCCCTCGGAATACTTCCCCCTATTCCGCCCTTTGTATTATTTACAGACATAAGAAGGAAATGCTTTGCAGAGATTCTGAACGAAATAAATATTATCTGTGAGATTTATTGGCGTGGGGGCTAGATTATGCTGGATTGTCCAGCATTATTTATTATTTATATATAAATTTGGGACAGACACACAATATAACAATAAATACATTTTTAATAAGAAAATTGAGTGATTGTTTAAACTGGGTAGAAGAATCATTGTTCGCCATTACCATTAGGGTTCGGAAAAGTTGAATAGAGCAAAGCCTAAGCTATCAATTCTACTTATCTGTACAATTATTCAACTGCGATCATAATATGGGTTTTCCACCGAACCTTTGTCTGTAATCGAAACACTAAGCCGGAGTGATTTAAGATTATGGTGCGGGATAATGACGTTCAATTTCGGTTCTATGTGGCACAGGTGCGATACTCAATTTTTCTTAAAATCACCAAATTTATGCTCCCAGTAAATTTGTTCGTTGAACTAAATTAGAGCGATTAAGTAGGCAGAGGCGATAAGTTATTTGAACTAGGTACTCGCAAGTAGATTAATTTTACACCGAGTTTCTAAAAATGAGAGAACACAATTTACGGTTAAGTTTTGGGTCAAGTTGGATCTTCCTTAGCTTAGCTCCTAGAAGTAATTTCCTGTTATGTATCGCCCATCCTGAAATTTATTTAACACATGTGTGTTTGCATTTTCGCCCGGTCTCCCCGACCCGGGAAGACAAAACTTTGCGCATTATTGTTGGCTGTGTTCGTCCGTACAGTCAACAACAGAGGGATTTATCTGCAGTTCGCATTGTGTTTTAGCACACCCCGTTACGAACGGTTAAGCTCTGCTTCCAGCAAAAACTACTTCGGACTGCATGCACCCAGGTAAACCGAGAGTATAAAACCAGATATCACTACATTTTGTTGATAAGTTTTTCGTGAATTATCAATTCAGGTAAGATGATGTAAAGATAGTAAAATTAATAATGATATGGATGACAAGTCCCATACTCTCTAGATGTTTCTTTCTTAATTCCCAATTAATAATTAGGTACCTACTTTACTAATTAACAAAACGTAGAGTTATTAATTGAAATTGCTGTAATACTCGTCGAGCTCCTTGAGTTCCGCGTTGATGGAATATTATAATCTTAATTGATTGAATGATATTACAAACTAATTATCAGGTATTTTCAGTAAAATATTCAAGAGCCACTTGCGTGGGTGGCGGTGTTTTTATTAGTCTTGATATTAACGTAGCCACTTGTGTTTTCGAGAGTCTTCATCTATGAAAATGAAAACGTTGACAGGGCGGAATAAGGTTGTCCGTTCATAGTTATTAAGTGCTGGGTTTCGTCATTCCGACGCCATCGTCAAAAGCTTACATCCAAACTTTATGCGTCTACATTTACTACGGTAACAGAATACTTTACAGTACTAACGCTACGGTTACCTCTATGAATGATGAATATTAAGAAGGCCAACCTAGAGTAGCTCTGGCTCATCGAAAAGGCGTATTAAGGGGTCGATGATTTTCTTAACGAAAAATTTCAAGTTTTAAAATGTTATAATTAACATAAATTGAACTTTTAACGAATGTATTTAATGTTGTTGTGTCGATTGCTATTAGTATTATTATTTTTATTTATAAGTTAATTATTATTATTTAATTCTAATTTAACTTATCATATTACTATGATAAGTTAAAAATTATAGTGCCATCTTTGGCGCTATAATTTTTCTATTTCCAGCAGTGAACTATTATAGGCTAGTGATGATGATGATGATGATGATGATGATATATTGACTTGTAATAATTTAACTCTTACCAATAATATGTCTATCTGTCATCTCGAAATCATTAATTCCGCTTTTTTCGTGTGTCCGTTCGCTTTGTCCAGTTCACTGAACTGATTTTTTCTCTTTGAACTGGACCTTACAAAAATAATAGAAGACGTTGTCCACTCTCTTCAAAGAACTTGATCTATTTTAACTCTAGTTGTTAAATTTTTACTTTTCTAGGTATCTTCTAAATATCGAGAATCACTATGCACTTGATATTAATTTAATTTTAGCAGTACTACTAAAGCTTGAGACAACTTGCCAGTTTTACGCTCGGGACCGAAGTGGCCGCTTTTTAGCTGGTGATTTTCCATCATAGCTCGTTGGCGGCAAATATCGCAACTTCCACGCGATTGGACGTGCCTCTTATTGGCTAGCGAGTCTCGTCCAATCGTGTTTTACAAAAATGGTGTTGCCAGGCGCTATTAGTGTTACCAAACTAACTGAAGTAATACTTGACAACTTCAAAAACGATGACAGGTGCCTATAATTATTGGCCATGTACCAAAAGCTCTGAAAAACGATCATATGGAATTGTTGTAATTGTCGAATTTGACACGGAAGCAATATTGGACTACCAGTCTCTTTCTCACAACAGTGGTTTAACGTTAGGAAAAATCAATACACACTCTTTTTATCAGCGCCCTCTTCCTGGTTTCATTGTCACGGATGCCCATTCCATTCAACGGGTTTGTTTACATGTCAGGAGAAGTCATTGTGAGATTTTTATGTTTTGCCCGTGTTTTCGACTTATTTATTGAGCAAAACTGTAATATAAATTGAAAATCATATAGAAGAGGTACCATGAAGTGTTCTGTAGCAGGCTGAGGCCTATGCCAAAGCAAAAACAGGCCGAATCTAACCTTACACCGGTAAGTGCCTAACATTTCGTTAAATTGGTGTCTATTGTACATTATATTGTGATATAAAGTGTGTAAAAACCTATTATTTTGAATCATCTTTATTGTGAGCTGTAGAAACCCGCAATATTCTCAATATTTCATTCACATCGCAGACATAAAAACCGGTGCTAGTGTTGAACATCATCGAACATCGAACGTTATCGATAAATTAGGTAAGATCAGTATGGGTACCTAAGTGTAACTATTGGGCAAGTGTAGAGGACTTTTTTATTACGAAAACCATTTGAAAACCATTTTTGGATTCAAAATAAACTTTGACAAAAATATGACACACTGCCCCGTGTTGACCTTATAGAGGTGCAAGTCCATCTTAATGGACTTGAACCTCTCCACACAAGACCACCGGACACAAAACCACTGATGATGTGTTGACCTTTATAAGTTACGTATTTTTTCTTGTTTTAGTTTACCAAGAAACGAAAGCCGGCGGAGGGAATCGTAAGAAAATATTGGCTTAGAAAATATCCGGCCAGGAACTCAAGACATTCATGTGTGCACATTGCACTTTGAAGACAGTGCATTCAAATCAGAAAAGCCTCCAAAACGTCAGGCTATAACAAAATACAAAATATACGCGATCAATTCAGTTAAAACAGTGTTTTATTACATATCCTGCTCCTGCTTCACCTCCAGTAAACTCTCGGATCCAGCTCCAATTCCGAAAATGAGGGTTTCCTTCGATTTCTCCGGGATCCCACCATCAGATCCTGACTTGGTTCCAATGGGACCACCTCAGAAATGCGCTCTTCATAACATAGTATAAAACAAAGTCGCATCCCGCTGTCTGTCTGTCCTTCCCTATGTATGCTTAAATCATTAAAACTACGCAACGGATTTGGATGCGGTTGTTTTAAATAGATAGAGTGATTCAAGAGGTAGGTTTACATGTACCTATAATACATGCATAATATAGTAGAGGAACACTGACAATTTAAGAGGTTTCCGTGCAAAGCCGGGGCGGGTCGCTGAATCGCTGAAAAATGTAAATATATTTTCCCGTCGCCTATAAGTAAGTTCGTTCTGACCTTACTTTACAGTGGCGCTAACTGGTGAGTACAAAAACGGTAGCCCTCATTGATACAAAAAAAATATACAGTTGAACATAGAACCTTTCCTTTTTTGATGTCGATTAAAAAGACAAGCTCGTCCATCGATAAAATGTTATCGACTAGACGAACAAGTGAACATCCCTAATCCGCCATGTTGTTCTACCGATTTGTTTACATAGGTATCCAAGGAAAGTACATGCTTAGGGCACTTCCATAGACAATCGTTTTTCAGAGGCCATGTACCAAAAGTAGACAATCGTTTTTCAGAGACCAAAAGTCACGACATTCCTAGTAACGCTAGTATTTTATAAAGCCGCTGTCACGCAAACCTTGATAAATGTTTACTTTTGATGCTATCTACTTGTACCACTAGAATTTTATATCTCTGCTGGATCGAGGAATCAGCGCCTTTGTAAAATTAATAGACGACGGTTTTGTTAGCGGCCTAGCCTACAAACAGTTGGCTCTACAATCCGTCGACGACAACATCGAATAACGTAAGCTAACTATAGGATGTTCACTATTGTTGTATTACATTCTATATGTAAGATACGTACTAAGTACATAGCTTATCGCTGTACAAACTCAGCAGAGCATGAGGGCATGGTCGATGGAACACGGATCGGTTGACAAACAAACGCTATGAACTGTAACGATGTCATATTATGGGGCTGCGTTAAATTATGAGTAGGTATATAAAAGTCTTGAAGAGTGATATTTTATTTCCTTAGTTAATTATGATCAAGCTTTCTTTTTGGCCATCAGTGTCTGACAGTACGGCAAAGGCCTCTTTTTTTCTTCTATTTTTCATAACGTAAACCAAATGTGTTTTCTTCCTAAATTTGATTTTGAGAAATAAAAGAGAACGATGTTCTGTGTTCGGGTATATGTATTCGTTGAGCGCTCTATCAATTATTATAGAACGATTTGCAAGTTTCGCTTTTTGTATGGAATCCCAAGTTGGTCATAATTTTACCCCCATTTTAATCCCGAGAAACAAGTATTTGTCTCCAAAAACCTAGTAAAACCGTAAGAGATATATAAATATATGAGATTTTGAAGTCGATTGATTTATTAATAACTATTGAAATATTATTAATATCTTGTCCTTAAGAAATATTAAGATGGTTTTTTATTTATTGCTGTAGACATATGTTTCTATTATATATGTAAGTAGGGGGTCGCCCCATCTTTACACGTAAATTTTACACGAAAATACTCTAAAGCCAATCAGGGATAATGGTGAAAGAATGTTTCAAATCGGTCTAGTAGTTTCGGAGCTTATTTAATCCAAACAAACAATCAAATCTTTCCTCTTTATAATGTTACTATAGAAATGTAAAAAAAAAACATTTTTATACTTTCCGTTAAAAATGCCGACAATCGAAGGATGATATTAGTATAGAAGTTTAGATTTACTCTTATACCAACCTTTATCAGAATACACAAGGAACTTCCTGTTTTCTTTTAGTCTTATTTCTTTTTGAAAGAATCGAGAATGAATAACCGCTAACGTATTTATTATACCGATGGCTAATTTTGCCAAATAGAAAGAAAGAAAAGAAACTAATTTGAAACCCAGTAACACATATACACACTTATACAAATACAATAATTCTGGTAAAAACAGGGAACACAGCACAATGTACATTAAGTAACCGTATCTTAAATACAGTTGCTTGTTATAAATTGACAACTGTTAACATTTCACCAACAAATTATTCAAAACGGATTTCGAATTGTAGTTAATTAATTAGATGACATTATTATACATTACGTAAACTATACTCCTCGTGTTCTATATTTGTCGATAGCACAGCCGAATCAGTTTTGAGTTCGTTGTGACGATATATAAATCAGTTTGATATGGGACTAGCGTCCGCTTTGACTTCGCGTATATTTATCATACAATTCCAAATTTATAAGTTTTTACACATTTGGGTTACATTATTTGAAACAGATCCCTTACCTATCTATATTCATCATTGATTTAATGCAGGTGGAGAATGGTGAATGAATTTTTCAAAACAGAACAGTAGTTTCAGAGCACAAACAATTCAAAGAAACAAACAATCAAACCTTTCCTCTTTATAATACCAGTATGGCAATGGATTTGCGAATTCACACGCTAGTGGCACTACTGTACTAAATTCTATACAAAATTGTGACGTCACTATGACGCCTCGATTCTATCGTCAAACCGAAGATAGGGCACTCGATAGGATCCGATATCGGAACAGGGAAATTGCTAGGGATCCGATATCCTGTAAAGAAACTGGCTTGATTAACGTTGATTTGCTTGTCTTATTTGTCTTAGATTATTTAGGCAGAGAATATAACACGGTTAGTATTTTAATTACTAATAACTCTAATAACGTAAAGAACCTGCTCTATTGCTCGAAGAGAGATCAATTTTCCTCTTTTTGCCTGTTATCTACTCATTTTTCTTTTTAGGATAATCACAAAATATAAATTAAATTATTATATTGGTAGAGGTAGCAGTGTCTTCCGACAGCAACTTCAAAAGACACTTGGGCTTGCCTGGGTACCCATAACCTTCGCAATTGAATTCCCCTACCAAGGGTAAGGTAACAAGAAATCGTTCCGTAATTGCCGTCATTGCCCATCGCTCCACTTGCAATTTGGAGAGTCTGCAAAATTGACTCCTAACTGCGCCGAGCTGAGTAGATTGGGACGGCGCGGCATAATAACGTATAATACCCCCATAAAGGTGTCGCAAGCGTGAAGTGAAACGCTTGATGACTCTATTCAAATTCTTTTGGCAACGAACAATGAGTTTGTTAGAATGGAATCAATTTATAAGGTCAAAAGTCTTACGCGACAGATAGCGTAGGTAAGTTACATAAACTCAATTTACAAGCTAGTCTTTATTTCATCCAGATAAAAACCCGGACAAAGTAGACAAAACCTTTTATTTTGTCATTTCTTTTGGCTTTAGGTTCCCATAAAATTCAGGTCCCTTTTAAATATTTCAATCATTATTTATATCAGGAATATTTACTTGGTCAATAGACTTTATTCTTTAGTCCTCATTGATTCATTCCGAATATTTTGGTTTGGTTTTAAAGAGATGCTCGTTATTTGATGCTTATTTCCGACCAGCTTTATAATATCCACACAACGTGTTTGTTCACATTCTTTGAAAAAAAATGTGACTCCCCTTCCCCTCCCCTCTTTACGAATTCCATAATAAGTTAATACCATTACAAGCTACCTACTACATACATCTCAGATGTATCATTTTATACAAGAGCATTTTTATTTATATCATTTCAACAGTTTTTTTTCTTTTCTTTTTGGCACTTTTCATAAACTTATTTCAATTTCATCAAAAGAAAAAGTAAAGTTATTACAAGTTACCTTCCAAATATTGTGGTAACAAAGTCATATACTTTCATGGTATGGTAATGACACGGAACTAGGCAGAGCTTCTCGCTTGTATTCCAACTTTTCACATTTGCTGCTCACAATTTCCGCTTTTCGGCGAGTTTATTGTTACCTTACTCCAAATCTTTGAATTTGTGATAAATTGTATTTCCTACAGATGCGTTCTTTAGATATATTGTTAAAGAATGATTGCTTATTTAAGCATCACGATCTTTCAGTTTTATTTATTACAGTAATAAATTATTAAATTTTAGATAGTCGTTTCAGATTATCTAGTTATTTCAAATAAGCATGTTGATATTAAAAGTGCTTGCACATTTCATTCTATCTTCAAAATTTTGCAATGAACTATGAAAAATGTAACGAAAGCAATTCTATTTACAAGAATGTTGTATGAAACGCTGACGTGTTTAGACAGTGGCGGCGGCAGCGTGGCGTGTAACATGTTTGTATTCTAATACAATGTAAGTCGTAGGTAAGGTTGAAAAGTCAACTCAATCTCGGCAAAGGGTCCCGTGTGCCTCTCGCCAAAGAAATTACCCGAGATTTGCATAAACGAGACCCGAGGGATCGCCTTTGAAAGTTGCCTAAGTTTGTGGGTATCCTAACATTGTGCTTTGCTACACATATTAAGTTATTCGCGCTCTGCTTTGTCTCAGTCCTCAGACTGAGCATGCTGAGAGTACTAAATAACTGGAATATCAGATAAGATAAGCCAAGCATCATGTTAGCTACTTAGCTAAAAATTAAACTAACAATCTAACTCACTTGAGTTAGATTGTTAGTTTAATTTTGTGCATAAGTGGAGCAACGTCGCTCGAGTTTCACACCTGTAAGGTAAATGCTTCGTTAAAGTATAATTTTAAAACGAGAAGATGAAATTTACCCTGTGAAATAGACTAGTATAAAACACTAACATCATTATGTTGTATTTTCTTAATATTCTGAGTATCACCTCATCTACATATCTGTATTTTTATGGAAAAATACCTGCATAATTACCTATCACAACAAATAACAGAAAAGATCATGCTCCTCATAAACTTCTGACCTGGCCGCATGAAGCTGTTGTATTGTCCACAAACCAGCACTGTATTCATAATAAGTACCTTGGTACTAATTATTGGTTGGTATCAAGATGCCTACACAAAAACAATGGTCACATATTCCGAATGTACAGTAATTTGTATTCGACCATTCTAATGTGTAAATGTTACAATTGTGTCAGTAATTTAAGATTATCTGCGGGTTAATGGCTGTCGGAGTGAGCTGGCCTGGCACACGGCGGACGGCACATTTGTTCGCACGACAGCTACAATTACTGCGAAACATGGCCCATTCGTTCAAATACCTAAGCGATTTAGCTACACGTGAGCTGAGAATATCAAATGACGTGAGCTAACGCAGAAACCTAGCACAGTTGTATCACAATAAGACCGGTAACTATGTATTATACTACTATATATCTACAATTCGGGATAGCGGTCCCTTAATGACGGCGTCAAGTAATGTGAAGGCCATATACACGCATGTATAAAAAATATCTCGCATAAATACTCAAGTTAGGCAATTTTTTTGGCAATGCAACTGGTCCTATCCTACTGGTACTACCAAACTACGATCCCCAACTTGCATGCCCGGCATGAGGATTATAGAATTACCCCTAATTATAAGAGCCAATGGGGTCTTTATATACATGTCCCGCAATGGACTAGTATAGACTTTGATTGATGATGATGAACTGTACACATGATAAAATCTTAAATGCACGAATCAATGTGGTTCTAGCTCTATCCAAAACATTTACACAGCACGATTTGTTTTATCCAAAAAAATACAATGTTATTATTTCGTCGCTATGCTGCTCCATTTTATTTGCTGGATCATTGTTTCATTAACCGCTTGGTACAATAGAGATCGTTGGATAAAGGAAACAACAGGAGAATGAGTAGTTCTTCCATAATAAAGGTTCTTGATAATGTTTTGTTGAACAAAGTCTAAAACTTCGCGGGTACATAACGCACAATGCCTGTAATTTCCCAAGAGATGTAAAACCTCCAGTTAAATTAGCTGAGCTAAACATTCCTTAATGAGCTACATTTTTCAACCGAGACGCCTCTTGAATGTTTTCGTCTTCATATTTTACGCTTAATTTAACAAGTCAACTGAAAATATTTTAAATTCTTGGATAAATGAAAGTGGATTTAGTAAGATAGACGTTTCAATGAAAAACGTTCAAAATTATAAAGACTTAAAAGGTGCGACAGCCTTGACTTAGGTACATAATTAAGAGGAAAGAAATTATTCACAGTTAACCTATCTAAACTACTTTTTTTCATTATCTAAAAAAATAGCCTTCCTTCCGGCCACAATCTCAAGTCAAATATTGGTGTATCAAAGATTGCCTGAAAGACATCGATTCTAAGCGATAAGTTCAACCACTTTACTTTTTTGTGTAATATCTACTGTTTCGCACAATTTTTGTATTCATCACAAAAGTATTAGCTACGTCATAAAGATCCTTAAGTAAATCTGCTACCAAAACACTTGTACCTACTAGCCTCAAGCTAAATGAAAGCTGGATCGCAGTGCGCCTGCGATTGACACATGAAGTAATTCCTTTTAGATAAGGGTCATGATAACTTGAACTTTGACAGACGTCGCGTCGCTACTCCAGGATAAATTGGCATGTGTCTCTCGTCCTACATAAAACATTGGCTAAGTCATCAAGTATACTTACTCGATGGGCTAAGTTGTTGTTATAGTTAGTAGCTATAGTTGTTCGGTAAACTTTGGAAATACAGCTGTTAATCTAAGTCAGACGAACAATTTTGCACATTTATTTTCTACTGTTATATGTGAACTTTTTTCAAGCGTTGACCTCTCTTGCACAGCTGGTAAAGGTGACGGTTCAATTCCCACCACGGAATAAATGTTTATACAATCTGGAGATATTTATTCCGTGTAATCTGTTTTTTTTTACTTATCTGTATACCTACGTAAAAAAAATTATGAGTACATAATAACCCATATCAAAAGTTCTGCTTAGGACTCGACGATGTTGCACGGATAGCCCAATATTATTTATTTATTCAACGCCCAAATATAACTCGCGAGTAGGTTAAATCATACATATGGTGAGAACCCGCTTTTGTGGTTATGTATGGCTATACCTATAAAATGTGTCTCCTAAATATTTTCTGAGCTTGAATTTATAGCTCTTTTGCCAAGAAACTTGCGAAAGTGCTGCTATTTTCCTTCCTATTTCAACTTTTTATTCAGTGACTGGCGTTAAAATATCTATCTCTAAGGCGCTGACTATTTTGCGTCACAATAAGGTTTATTCCCCGGGCGCGCCCGCACTTGTAAAATTTTGTTATAAAGTTTCTACGAAATACAGTCTTGTATAAGTAAATGAAGGTTGTGTTTGTTGAGCAGCTATATTGCTTTTAGTAAAGCAGAATGCATTAGAAAACTCCGACATGAGTTTTCTTTTTTAGTATAAAAATGTTTCGTGGTTTGCAGGTTCACAGTTACGACTCAAGCTTAGAAACAAATGTAGAACCGTATAGTTCACCTGTGAAATTGTGAGCACCCAAGCTCGTATCGTTAGGTATGAGAGAATATTGAAGCTAAACTACCCATACTTAACCACTCAAAGAAAAACACTCAAAAATGCTACAGAGTAAAATACCTACATTTTTTAAGTTTTGTTGTCTAAGTTTAAGGCGGTCAAATACGTAAGTTTTCATTATAATTCAACTTGTAGGCTTTATTAAAGATCAAAGGAGAGCAAAATAAATTTAAGTACCTACTATTACAGAGTGCCAACGTAACTAGGGCCGAATAAAATGTTAGTTGGGTATCCTATCTATTTTTTTTAGTTTTCTTGTGAAAAAAAAGTATATAAGGATTATTTGTAACCTTAGTTAATAGCAGTTGGCTGTGTAGGTAGGATATAATTTTCGTTTTACCTGTTGAGCTATCTTCTGAGCTATCTGTTACCTGTTTTACCTGGGTCTTAGTAGAACAAGGTTGAACTATAAGCTACCAGCAGCCACTGTATCATAGATCACCCTTGCCATTGTAACCTTATCGAATAATATCGGCATTTATAGAATAACTGAACTATAAACTCAAACCTTTGTGTCCATTTTTACAGTAGCTTATACTTATTTTTAACACACTAATAAACTGCGACGTCGGAGCTTTCGGGTTCGATTACGCCTAGGGAAAAAATCTTTGTACAATCTGCGGATACTTCAAAGTGTCGTCCTTGTAATTTATGTAATGTATTGTATTAAGTATATCAGTCATCTAGTATGTAACCCATAACACAAGCTCCGCTTAGCTTTGGGCTAGATGTGTGACATGTCCGCCATTATTTATCTATTTATACATCGTACCTACTATGTGAGAAAGTTTAGATAAAGCCTAACGCTAAATTTACGAAACAGACCAGGCTAATTTTGTATTTATTTAACCCTGAAATTACGCAGGCTACTTTTATTCCCGAAAAACATGTGCCAAGCCTTGGCCGCTAGTTTTTCATAATTCTGTTCTATCTCGAGCGAGGGTAAAGCTTAACTCTCGACCAGTTTAAGTGATACGCATTAATTTTCCAGGAATGTGAGGTATGTCCAAAATTTACATAACGTTATTATATTTTAGAGACGAAAAATTACAGCCAGGATATAAATAAATAGATATATATGCTAGACAATCCACATAGCATCACTGTGTTATGGGTACTCAATGATTGATACACTCAATACAATATGGGGAATTATGTATATTATAGTGGCTATGTAGTTAAGATATACACTCGAGAGCAATGAATCCGGGTCACTCAAAGAATCCAAAAAATCTCGGAAAGTAAGAATGCTAGGTTAATGCAATAAATTGTATTTAATAGACAATTTAATACTCCTTAAATGAAAGTTAAAAAAATATGAGTCACCATACATTTTATTTACGCAAAATTACATAAAGAAAAAAAACTGCTGATCTCTCCTTAAAACAAAAATAGGAAACATGAAATTTTTGAACTTTATGACGATTTTCTTGAATTTCAATACTTCGTATTACCTCCTCGTGCTTCCATTACTGCGTTTACGCGGTTTGGCATGCTGTACACCAAGTTCCTTATACGATTTTGGGGAATATTCTCCCATTCCTCTGTGAGAGCAATTTTGAGCTCAGGAAGCGTGATTGGGGGAGGGTTTTGTTGTTTTACGCATCTCCCTAGCTCGTCCCAAGCATGCTCGATCGGGTTGATATCCGGGCTGCGCGCTGGCCACTCCATACAAGTAATGTTCATCTCTTGAAGGTAGTCATTCACAATCCTACCTGTATGAGGTCGGGCATTGTCATGCATAAATATAGCATCCTCACCCAAATTGACCATAAATGGACCAACGTGTTCGTTGAGGATTTCTTCCACATATCTTACGCTAGTTAAAGAGCCGTTTTCTATGATCACCAGCTCTGTGCGACTTTCAGAGGAAATTCCGGCCCACACAAGTACAGACCCACCACCGTAGGCTACTTTTTCTTCGATGCATGCTTGCTTGAATCTTTCCCCTGGTCTTCTATACACTCAGTGTCTTCCATCGTGCTTGTAGAGCATAAATTTTGATTCGTCGGAGAACAATTTATTGCATTAACCTAGCATTCTTACTTTCCGAGATTTTTTGGATTCTTTGAGTGACCCGGATTCATTGCTCTCGAGTGTATTTTATTTAAGTTCAGTTTCAACGGTTTGTAAATATGATTTTTTTCTTGTTAACATGACACTTTTTTATATTCAGCACTTATCTAAGAGTTGTAATGAATGTATTATTATATATTTATATTTAAAGTGGTGCGAAGATTTTGCTTAGTCAACCGTCCGCAATGTAAATTTTTTCCCGAGTTAAAAAAGTATGTTTACGTATGTCATTTGTATTTTGGGACATGTCCAAGAGTCCTGCCAGGTCTAAATAAAATACAGCACTTACATATTTTGATGATACAAAACCATCAGACTCAAAAGCCTACCTACATCTGACTCGCACCTGACCAGTTTACTTTGATGGCGGATTTATTTCAAATTTAACGAAACCCTCCAGGTACTTGTAGTTTTAAGGCTTTTGTCTCGTTTCGCTTTTAATTAAAATGCTTTAACTCACTAATTGGCAACAAAGTTCAGAGAATACCCATTGGTTCAAAGCTAGAGCTATCCCTTACCTTTTATGAATAATCTAAACCCGACCAACTACTTGTATTATAAATAAAAGTGAAATACTACTTGAACCTTTTCATGCCTAAACGTCTTAACGGATTTTGATGGAATTTGGCACGGCAGATGGTATTTAGTCTTCTATACTTATGAAAAAATATAATTTTGGTTTAAAAAATTATTGTCACGCAATATTTGTATCAGTTGGATAAGTTCGTGAAATTAACAAGATCCTGGTGTTTATTTTTAGTTATTAGCACATTGATGTATGAAATAAAAGATTTTGATTTTTGATTTATTTATTTATTATTTCGTTCAACAATAGTTACAACTAAGGTGGATACAGGGGTATTGTATTCGACTGACTCTTGATTCAGATTCAGATTCAATAACTTTATTTCTTTAGGCTTATAAAATAAACACTTAAGACAAGTCAAATTTCATACAGTTAATTATTATAAAAAAAGAAATAATTTGTTATTGAACTACGAGCTACTTGCTACGAGGTTATATTTTTTTTTCAAGTAATAGCTTTTTCAAATATGTATTTATTTTAACGCTCAAACTCGATAAATTGCAAAAAAACATCACTAGTATTTTTTTTCTCATAAATGTTTAACTTTTTTACGAGAACATTATGGTCTAATTAATTCAACGGAAATAACCTCCCCTACTCGTCCCTTACAATCTCCTTACAGGAATACGTCAATAACCAGTAAACGTGAACCTATACCTTGCTAAGAAAACAAATTACACGAAAGAACGCAACCAATTAAAGTAATGTACCTACTTGTCTATTGACCTTCGCGCCGGACTTTATGATCTTATTTTCTCAGTTGTTTTTCGTACGACTTGTCGACTCATAGTACCTAATACATTGCTATAAATGGGTGGCGAATCTAATATGTCAATCATTTTAAACAGATGACGGCTTATTTTTATTTCCAATCAATAACCAACCGCAAGTTTCATATTGTTTTTGATGGATATTAAACAGACACCCTCTACAATATAGTTAAGGGCGGATCTTCACCGAGACCGTTAAGTAAACTGAGCTCAACTGCTCACCGCTCACCACCCTGCCAACACCGTTTGTGAATTAACTGTACTATTAGTTACCTACATCTATTATTCTAACGTCTTTACAAATTGTCTCAGCGGTGTTAGTGGGTCCTTGATTTACGTGCGGGGCGACGACGTAGAGCTCGCGGCGATGCTGCGTACTGGCCTCGAGAAGTAACTCCGGGACCTTATTATCTTCATGATTCAAGGCAGCTAAAATGTCAATGTGTCAGTACGGGAGGCAGAAACACTGACCTAAACTTATTTGACTGCACTGCCAGGAGGGTTACTTTTTTCTTACATACTTTGATAACCGGGAATCAGTTAAAGAACCAAAATGAACGACTTAAGCTTTCAGAATCGGGGGTGGGCCGCGCCGACGCGCCAATGCGGATCGCACCACTGAGACTGGGCAGTGAATGCGTTAAAGGAACGGATGGACCAACGACTGTGTCAATGGATGAATGAAAAAATATGATGGGCTGATGAACTCCAAATATTCTCGCTAAAAGCAAAAATTCGATTTGATGCGTATAATTTGAGTCCCGATATTAGCACCTCCATGAACAACACCGCTGGCAACGTTAGCCAGCGTCCGCTTTGATTAACAAACCCATTCGATGTGACAGCGTAATTAACGTTACAGTAACGTTTATCGCCTTCTGATCCATTATGCTGTGGTTTTGATATAACATTAAGAGAATTTCTGTTCCGAGTGTTCATTAGAATAAAGTATGATTATGTTCACACTCAGTTATGCATGGAATTTGAACATGCTGTAGATCGATTTTGGTTTTATTACCAGTTATTGATCTAACGGAATTCAAACAATCCTACGTTCTTTATCGGACGAATCGAGAATGCCTGTTATTGTACGCTAATTTAATGTAAAATCATGTTTTTTCTTGAAGAGATGAATCAATATGTAGCCCTAGGAAAATAGTAGAGCCCACATGATGATCTCATCCTTTTGCATTTTATTAAAAAAATATTTTGTGCTTATAACTTTTTAATGCATTTGTTGGCATGGCCCAATAATTATGTATTTACAAGTATAAAATTTGTAAGGCATTTGTTATAAGCCGTATCATGGCGTAGAAAGATTGTAAAGGCTTATAAAGATTGTACTTGAGCTACACCGTCGCAGACAAAGCACAACACAAAAATAAACAAATTTCAATTGGATTCCTTTTGCGATGTAGATATATATTTAGGTATATTTGTAAAAGTGCTAGCTATATTTAAAATTTTGCCGTTTGGTGCCGGCATAGAATTTCACCACCCCAACTCTTCCCGTGGGTGTCGTAAGAGGCGACTAAGGGAAACACAGCGGGGGGCGGGCAGCAGCGCCTTCTGCAGAACAACTACACCGAACTGCAATCCCCAACCCGCATGCCCAGCGTGGGGATTATGGGCAATAACCCCCAAATAATGATGCCATCTATGGCGCTCATTAGGGGAGGCCTATGTCCAGCAGTAGACTATTATAGGCGATGATGGTTTCAATTTTAAATATCAACATTTAAAATTGAAACCATATTATTATACAACTACTAAATAACACAAGCTCTGCTTAGCTTGAGGCTAAATGATGTTGTGTGGATTGTCCAGTATTATGTATTTATTTTATTTATATTAGTAGCGGCACGGCATGTTGATGATGATGTTGATATTTAAAATTGAAACCATATTATTATACAACTACTAAATAACACAAGCTCTGCTTAGCTTGAGGCTAAATGATGTTGTGTGGATTGTCCAGTATTATGTATTTATTTTATTTATATTAGTAGCGGCACGGCATGTTTGTAGGAAAAAAAGTATGTCAAAAACTGGCTAAACGGCACCCTTTCACGTGTCTGCACTTTCTGTTAAAAGGGCAAGCTACTCAGAAAGTGTAAATATGATATGTACGAGAAAGGGTCTGAATATTATGCTAAGTGGTCACTGATGTACTGTGGCTTTCCGGAGGTCTTAGAAGTTACCTTGGAACGTGACACCGGGATTAATGGCGTTTGTATTTGTACCACTTGAAATTCGCGGTAACCAATCTTCCCTCTTGAATGTCACATAAATGTTTTTTTAAATAAGATAATGTAAAAAGATGGGTTTATAAAGAAGGAACTACTACCTATTCCTTATTGAGTGTAATTAGGCTAGTAATCTCTTTAGTTGCGTACAAACCTACTAGTAATAAACCTTTCAAGGTCAAAAATAATTACACCTCGCTCTAATAAAGTTTTAACTTGTATTTAGACACAAGGGGTCAATCCTCTAGCTTTTTGCGTTTTCCAGTTTCTACGATGGAATTTCTAAAGATATGATTTTATGGTAGTTGTGCAATGACTAGTTATAACACGCATCGCAAGCTTTGTTTTTATGAATTTTTTTAAGGTGATTTCTATGCAATGGGCACTGAGTTATGAGATAAACATCCTATGGGTTTTTCCAGGTGTTACATCTTTGCAGTTTCACATTTCAGGCCGTTCACTAGGTTTGAAGAAGTAACAAGCATGCATTCTTTCAAGTTCTCGCATTTAATGAAATAAATATTAATAAATAAAAAATATAGCTGGATAATCCATAAACAATCATCTAGCCCCAAGTTTAACAGAGCTTTTGGTATGACTGAAATCCTTAATACAATATATTAACATAAATACATATCATTCATAGAAAACGATCGGAACACTCGTAACAAAATATCTGCGTCTTGCGTCGCACGTACACCATCGGCCACCGCGCCACAGAGGTATAGATATTTTTATATGTAATATTAGTATGAAGAGATATTGTACAGACCGCGTCACATATAAATACCCCCCCCCCCTATCTCAATGTATGTGGGACACAATAGTTGTTAATGTGAAAATATGTGACAAGTTACAAGGGAATTAGAAGTAGCCGAAAATATAATATAATTCTGACGCGCACTGTACATAATGCAGTCCATAAGTTCTAATAATAAGCTCAAAGCAAACAGTTCAATATAATTATTATGATGAATTTGACACGGGTATGTGTGTTATGTGATTTGAATTCGTCGAATATCGTCGGTTATATTCAACAACAGTGGTCGCAAATTTATCATGCTATTGTTTGAATGTATTCACGTATTCAAACAATCATCACCATCAGGCTGGTGATGATTGTTTGAATACGTGAAACGACGGTTGAATAGGTACGGTGGCGTTCATTCTTAGGTTAACCTGTTATGTTTGAAGTCAATTTCTATGAATACCTACAGAATTATTTTAAAAGGAGAATTAAAATGAAGATAAAAAGGCGTTTTATAATATACTAGCGGACCGCCCCAGCTTCGCAAGGGTATTTAAAAAACTTTTTTGAAAATATTCTATATTAATCAGGAAACATTTAGGATTCTAATGGTGAAAGAATTTTTCAAATCGGTACGGGAGTTTCAGAGCCTATTTAATTCAAACAAACAAACAATCAGATCTTTCCTATCTATAATATTAGTATAGAAACAACAAATTAGTATAGCTAGTCCAAATGAGTACATATACCTATATAGTCATTATTCGATTTTAATTTTTAAGTTTATTTACCTTTGCTTGGTTGACCGTTTTCCGATTGGTACAATTTGACTAAATGATTAAGCCTACAAATTTGCAGGGATCATTAAATTTTCAAAAGCAAAAGGGTCGTCGAAGGTTGCGTTGAGATTAATTTTGGATCGTTGTACCACAGCTCACAACACATCATCAACCTCCTCCAAAACTGGTTCAAATATTTCCTGCACTTATTTCGATGCAAATGATCCTGAGCGTATTGGTAAATGCTGAACTAGTCTCATGAAACCACCATAATCACGTTTGAGCCCGGTTTGACATTAATTATGCATTTTCTCGTTGCCGCTTAGAGGCTCCGTATCCACTGACCCTCCGCATGTGGGTACCTACGTGCATAATACAACGCACAGCGATTTGTGGTCGACAGACGGGCATAGAACACGTTCTTAATTAGACCCTCCCAAGTGCCAGTCCCTCGTAAAACCCAGATCCGCGGAGACCACGAGAATATCTGCATTTTACTAGATTCTTAAACTTAATGCATTATTTAGGGTACCTACTCGTATAGCTATCTATATAATAAATTATTGTATTATGTATATCAGTCATCTAGTACCCATAACACAAGCTCTGTTTAGCTTGGGGCTAGATGATGCTGTGTGGATTGTCCAGCATTATTTATTTATTTTATTTTATTTATAGCGTTAAGTGAGACTGATCATTCTAATCACGTAACGCCCAATTTGTTTGGTTTATTTTTAAATTCTTCTAAAATCCCTTGCAGTTAAAATTTGATAACGATCAAAAATTATTTTAACTAGGTCTAGCTAGAGCATCAATATAGGTATATTTTTTATCGTTAGTCGGAGAACCACTACACGGTGCCAAAGTGAAGAATTTTTCAAACAAATGGTTCTTTCAGAAGTAGAGCAATCTTCATTTTAGCGCATTGCTCCCACCCGGTTTAGATTTTTTTAGTTATGTACCGCCTTCCAATAAACAGATAACGGATGTAACAAAAAAATTTTAAATAGTTTCAGTGTTTAGATTCAATCACAGAACAAACCAAAAATTTTCGACTAGAATCCCATCGTGTGATTGTCAGGGTGTTCATGGTCATCCATCCCGATGATGTCTCGGTTCAGGGTTCTGGGGCCAGGCATGTGTAATTCATGGGCTAGGCATAGAATATTAGAAAACGATAGACTTAATTTATTAGTCTTTGGGTAGGAATTACCTGTGTATTTGATAGTGGGGATGAGAATGTCATCATCTCTCATGCTGTTGGAAACAGAGCGGGAAAGCTTGAGAGACGACGTTATTTTCAATCCCATTCTTTAAGTAAACTAAGAAAGCCTATTTCATTTTTATGTTTCAAAACTTGAAATAAAGATCTGAGAACTTCTTTTGTACCAAAGAACACATAATTGATCTGGCAAAATGAACGAAATTTTTATGCTATTAATTAATTTATCAATTTTAAGCCATTGAAATATATAATTAGTGGCATGCTATAGAATAGTTAAACATGAGCTCATAACTTATAACATTACCCACCTTGTACACCATGTTTTATACAATAAACATATAATTTATCATTTAATAGGATTAATATTTATGGCAAAAGTGCATACCACCTTAAAGTCATTCTTCAAATATGTTTCAGTGATGGATGAATTTCCCATACAAGCGTAATACCAAAATGATTTGTAATTTGACCGTATTTTCACCATGTATTGTTATTATTTGTATTAGAATAGTATTTATTTAGGTTCCTACAAAAAACTTTTTCAAAACACTTCACTGAAATGAACAAACCAAATCAGTTTGTTTTTTATCAAAGTAGGTAAACACGTTTTCAGGTTATTTGTGAAGACAATTATAGAATTATATTATAGATAATTATTTTCTAAAAAGCTCATGGTAGGAACCTAGATAATATATACTAATATAATACAAATAATAGAAGTACATGGTGAAAATATGCTCTATTTTGGTATTACGTTTGTATGGGAAATTCTTCCGTCACCGGAGCCTTAACTCACAGTGCATTGTACACAATGTAATGGAACTTAATACCTGTGAATGGTAGATGTCAGTAGAAGTTGTAGGTAGCCAAAGTTTGTTAAACAACAAGCGACGGCAACGATGAGTGAATACATGCCTATTATGCCTGTGGTCGAGCAGAATGTAGACTATCCCATCTGCATACTTAGATTACCACTGCGTGCGTATTAAAGGTAGAAACAACATTAATTAGTTTATCTGTTACTAGCACTCCCCCGGCTTTGCACGAGTATTACACAAAGAATAAAATTTACACACTTTATTGAAGTTTTCGTACAGATCGCCAAGTTTTTGAAAATATTCTAGGTATAGCCTATGTTTGGTGGCAGGTCGTTCACCTCCTCCTATTTTTTTTTATTTATAACGTTTATATAATTATATAACTGTCAGGCAACGTGCTTTTTATAGCTGATAACAGTTTGATCACACCTGATGGAAAGTGAAGATGTAGCCGACGGTGTATAACTTCTTGAGACACATATTCACTCTAGTCTTGAAAAATCCTGTATTTCCACAGTCCTGTATTTTGGTTTGACTGGAACCTAGTATAATATCTTTACTTATAGGTATTATTTAAAAAAAACCAAGGGCAGCGTTGAGTTCGTGGTGTCCCAAATTTAATTTTCGATTGATGCATCGCTGTTAAATATTATGTTATGTCCTACTTAAATGAACAACGAGACGTAATAAACAAACTTTTATAACTAAATATGGATCTTGGTCCTAAGATTAACATTTTTCTAGTAGGTTTGGATATCTAATGTATAGCAGTCGAAAATGTCGCCGAATAAAAGCTCTTAATTGGAGGTATCAAGCAATTAACATAACGAGCTGCATCTGAGTCTCTTTGAGAAATCACTCAACGCGCTCTCGGATGAGTGGGCACTGCCTCATCGAGTTAGGTAAGTAATTTACAAGTTTCCACATCAACATGAGACATATGTTAAATGCGAGTGAAATAGAATAATATTAAGTACCTATATAATATAAGTAAATAGGGTTTTTTGCTATTATGGGAGGCCTATGTCCAGCAGTGGACTATTATAGGCTGATGTTGATGTTGTTATTAAGTCACATGCTATGAATAAGAAGTCAATTCATATACCATTTGAAATCCAGCTTTTATTGAATAGACTGTTTTTTGAAAAGGAATGAAATACATATATTATATCTACTTATTTTTAGTAAACTACTTCTTTTCTTCTTTTGAAGGGCCGCATTTATAATCTTCTATTACTTCAGCTTTGCATATAACTTTTTCTCGTTTATCATTGATGCAAGGATTCTCTTTATTTTTACATTCCTGTGGCTTGGGTATAGGAATTATATAATCGTCACTATCATCAGTTTTCTCTCCTCTTCTTGCTGCATCTCGTTTCTTGCAATAAAGATTGATATCTGGTGTGCAATCCTCTTTATTTTCTGAATTTTTTTTGTCCCCATGTTTCTTAGCTTGTTTCTTCTTGTTAAGGCAGTCGATAGCTGACCTGTTAACCGAAATGCTTTTAATTGTACCAACAAGTTCTCTTAAGAAATTCACGGACACTAAGCACACACAGTTATCAAATAAATATTGTTATCAAAAGCGGATATTAAAATATAAAAGATTTATTTAGGTTTGATTCCATGTAGGTACCGACATTTCTAAACGAAATGAATTAGTTTATTTTCACTGTTTTTTGATGAGGCCCCTTAGTTACCTTATGTTTTCATCTCGGGCTGAGTTGGAACAGCCCCAATCTTACTTCTGCAGCAAAAAGTCCAACACAGCCTAATATAATAGTAATTATCTATGTATACTAAATAATATTTGAAAAGTTCTTACGTTGATTTTCTATTTTGGTCCATTTCTTAATGTAGAGATTCGTTTTAAGATTTTGAAGAAGTTTTTACTTTTAACCAGGTTATAACATTTTTTTATGAATTTACGGTCAAAGAATATTCATGTGTTTATTATTTTGAAGTGCATCAATGTTTTATAACACCGAGAAAAGTCTCTGAGACAAAGTTATACAGAGAAAAACCTCTCCAATAAGGTACAACAATGAGTTTTTCTCTATGAATGTTTTTCTCTCTATGATAGTGAAAAATATTATTCAAAATCACTCTTCTACCTCTACACTAATATTATAAAGAGGAAACATTTGATTGTTTGTTTGTTTGAATTGAATAGGCTCCGAAACTACTGGACCGATTTGAAAAATTCTTTCACCATTAGAATCCAAAATTTTCCGTGATGAACATAGGCTATATAATATTTAAAAAACAAAATAGGGATCCGCATAAAAAGTTAAATAATTAAACCGTGCGCTATATATTCAACCTCTTTTTCTATGATGGCTCCGCTGCTGCTTGATTTTTCTCTACGGTTAGTATCAGTTGTGCAGTGTCAAGTCAATGTCAAAAACCCCAATGCTGCTAAAAAAAGTAAGGGATCCGTATGAAAACTGTGAAACCCATCGTGTTAGTGTGTATAATTTCTAAAATTTTTGTTTAATACCCGTGCGAAGCCGAAAATTGTAAAAAAATAAAAATAAAATAATAATATTGTAAAATTGCCCTATTTTGTAGGGCGGACCGCTAGTAGTAGGTACATAAATCCACTACAAACGACCTCTGTGTGGCGCAGTGTGCCTGCGACGCAGGAGGTTGCGGATTCGAATCCCGTCTCGAAACAAATATTTGTGTTTTTTTTAAGAGGGCAAAAAGCCTTTATTAACAAATAAAATTACAATTATCTAACTAAATAAAAACTTGTATTTTATTTATTTTTTCTATTTCACTATTGGAATCCTAAATTTTCTGTGATGAACTTAACCTATAGAATCTTTTCAAAAAGTTAGCTTTCCGTATAAAAAATTCAATTTTTGTTAAATACCCGTGCGAAGCCATCGCAGACCGCTAATTTAATATATTTTTTTTAAAATACATAGCACTTAACAAGCCAATTTCATCGAATCAGCCCGCAAACGTCCACAGTTGAACAAAGACTTTACAAGATAAATGGAACACACATGCATATTTAATTTTTCTGTAATTTATAAGCTACGAACGATAATTAAATGTACCTGACCGGGATCGGATGCTGAGCTAGCCGGCCGGGGCCGGAAGCAGCTGACGGTGGTGACCCGAACCCGTTTCACTAATTTCACCTCCATACCAGTGCCACCTGGGAGCTTGAACGGAACGTTTCGAAACGCGATTGAATTTTTTTTCAATGTGATTGTAAGAAATGTCGAGCCATTTAGTTACAAAATATCTCGTTATGTGGCAGGGCGTCAATTGGAAATTAGGGCATGTCAATGTCAATTGAAAGAAAAACAAAAATAACAAAAAAATATGCTAAAAACCGTAAAAACCCTAATATGAAAACGAAAGGCACCTCGTGTAACGTTCATGCTCAGGTCACAGCCTGGCAGGCTGAAACCGCAGGAAATTAAGCGTTTTCAGCGAGTTTTCACTGCTGAGCTCGGCCGAAACCTTTAGTTTTTATGATTAAGCGTGAGATAGGCATTCATCCAATATTACTGTCTGGCGAGCATGTAACCGTCACAAACTTTTTCGCTTGTGGCTTTTTGTTTGTAGCCTTTTGAAGTTGTAGTAGGTACTAAGTACACTGACACACAGTAAGTTTTAAGTTAGAGACAGGGTGTCTTTCCTGTTCCATGGGCATTTTATCTAACGGTCAAGCTGTAGTGTTTAGATCTTAGTGGTGCATTGTTTTACCCAAATTTGCCTGCGGAAAACATAGGTACATTTATAAAAGGTAACGCCATTCGAAAACAGGGAGACACGTTCCATTATTTCCGCGAAAGGCTTTATGTTTACCATAGTAATAATAAAATGCAAATTAGACCGCTATGCGTCAATGGAAGCGGATCGTGTGAAGCTTACTCATATTTTCACTGCAAATTGTATTGTGCCTGCCTACTTTGATTGGTCAACGAACTGCGTATCCCGTCCTCAGGAGGGGCACAGCGTGGGTTTGTAGTGTACCCGGGCTACTTCATGATTTGTGGTAAATGGTAACACGGCTCTTTTTTTACAATATGCACTTTTGAACGAATTGTGTGACTGCCAATGGGGATTCCCCGGCTGGTCTGTGTTACTCTGTAATAAAAATAGTATATAAAAAGATATAGATTCTATTTGCAAAAGCTTTTTTTAAAGAAATTAATGAGTTTCAAGATGATCCTGTGATTTTCGGGGCGAATGTGGCACATATAAAAGGTGGTGACGGGACACCTTTGTTCGGAATGGTAACTTCGTTTGTATATATCACATTTTTTCTCTACCCCATCAGCAAACATGGAAAGAATTTTTTGGCAGTAAATTCAATAAAAACCACAACCGCCTGTCAACCGAAGCATTAGTAGGACTTTTGCATACAAAAAGGTTTGTTGGTGATGGTAATTGTTATAATTTCAACATTCCAAAAAATTTTTTGGTAAAATGTCCTCACAAAAATGGTATAGTAAATAAATATTTAAATGTAATGTGTATATCTATTGTATTTTTAAATACCTAATAAATATCTACCGAAAACTACCGATTTTTTTTTGACAACTCTACCGAATTCAACAATCTTGGTTTTGCAACACTTACTTCCCGACAACAGACGCTCTATAAACCACAATTTTATAATGATTTGCCTGTGCCGTGTTATCCCGAAAAATGGCACCGGAGCTCCGGAATATGCTTAGCAAGTCAAGGAGCAGTAGCCGTCCTGCCTGGCACCAGGGATATACATGTATATTCGGCTAATGTAGGTACTTAAAGATAGGTAGTTCGTTAAAAATCCTCATCACGCTATGATATGATCTTCCAATGCTGCACAAACCCCTCAAATAACACAAGGGTTTTGCTATAACTGTATACCACGACGTATAAACGATTGGCAGAAGATTGAAAGTTTGAACATTTTGATGTGTTCAAATGTAGAGCAAATATCGTAAAGAGCCCTGGTCTAACCCCTGAATACAAACGCAATTCAAATTAAAGTATGTCACGTGACGATTTTATGTCAGATGTTCAATAAAAAACATCAAAATAGTTGTTTCAAACGCAACTTAGATGCAAGTACAGCTCAAACCGCGATTTTTTTTTTGGATTTGAAGCCTCCGAAATTCACTTGATCCGTAGACCGGGAACTTCACCTGTTCTTGGTTTACTACTAGATGTGATAAATCTTGCTATCAAAATACTGAGAAAACTTGATAGTGACTTCAAATAGTTACATAATGACTACACACATAATACTTGTGTACCTACATAATTTGCCCAAATTATATGAATAATAATTGTCAGCCCATGGTCCCGAATCGCATGTTCGAGAACCGCAAGTCAGTGCCAGGTGACAGGTTTGCGGTTGCACAAACAAATAGCAGAGCTGGTACCAGAAGTATATTCAAAACAGGTATATTATAATCATCATAACAGGGATACGTCATTATTTAAAGTAAAACGTAATCCCCATTATTCGTGGTCCGTTTACTCCTCAGGTTTACTCAAAACAGTTGCACTGCTATTTCTCACTATGACTTATGTCAATAGAAGACAGAAATATTTACAGGATTTTAAGTTACTATGAACCCTTTTGGCGACTTAGGTCTATCAGGAAAAATGACTAGGTATAAAAATGTCGAATTTATTAAATTAAATTGTCTAAAACAGATGTTTTATCCGTTCACTGTGAATAACCCCCATCATATATACGAATATTTTGAAACTATGTACAAATTAATTAAAATTGTTTACCTTAGGTTCCCTCTTTGATAATAGCACGCATTTATACTAGATAAAAAGAAACATCATATTATATAGCATCATATCCTGCCTCCTATGTTCATTAAGGCTCCGGGCACGGATGAATTTTCCATACAAACGTTATACCAAAATGATTTACAATTTGAGCATATTTTCACCATGTACTGCTATTATTTGGATTACAGTAGTACTTATAAAGATTCCTACAAAAAAAAAATTCAAAACACTTCAATGAATTGAAACTAAACCAAATCGGATTTCTTCATAGAAAACACGTTTTCTATTATTTGTGTAGATAGACAATTATTTTCAGAAAATTTTGCTGTAGGAACCTATGTAGATAAATACTATTCTAATACAAATAATAGCAGTAGATGGTGAACATATGCTCAAATTACAAATCATTTTGGTATTACGTTTGTATGGGAAATTCATCTGTGCCCGGAGCCGGAATAAATAAGCCGTTTAGTCGTGAAGGAAGATATTAATACATACAGACCTACTTCCAGATCATGGGTAAATTATTTGAAATTCTTTCCTTTAACTTCAATAATGTACACAATGTATGTGAGAAAGTCATTAGTTTATATTCTACCCTAGAGAACAGTACTCGCGCTAATTGGGCAGTTATGTAAGAGGGGCGCCTACTGTACTTTACATAAAGTTAAGGTAGGTATGTAAAGTACTGGTTGTGATTCCTATGCCTAACTACGGCTAGGTTTCTCAACTTAGGCCGTGTCGGACGCCATTTTGTAGAAATTAAAGTGTTTTTTTTATCTGATATACTTCTATTATCAGACAAAAAAATGTGTTCGTATAAAGTTCATGATTATGAGTCTTTACATTAGAACAAGTTGTTGTGTACGTCACATAACTTTACAAATAAAGATTTTTGTATCTTTGAAAGATGTGTTACACGGGTTGCCTTGCGGGTTGCCAGTTTCCCATGGAATTTATAGCAGGTCATCCAGTCACAGTGATCTATCCGTCTGTCCGTCCTGACTTGTGACCTGTGTACAAGTCAACCATATGTTGAATTAAATTTATAGATAAAGCCCTTGCCCAAAGTCAACCCAAGAAAAGGTCTGTAAAGATCCCGGGAAGATTTAACACGACGTGATAGACGAGTACTGTCCAGCAGAGCGATTTCAATCTTCATCCCAAATTTGACATTTGAAAACCTTCTGAAAGCTTCTTGAAGGGTTCCCCATCCATCCAATTGCTATTAAAATAACCAAATAAGGACAATTGGCAGTCCCAGCCAAAATTGAAGCTTATGGATAAAGGAAACTAGTATTTTTAACAGTAAATTACCGTGATGAGTAATTTTTAATGTCGATTACGTTTCATTACCGTAATTCTAATTCTAATGCATTAACATAATCTTTATGAAATTTTATTTATCGAAATCTCATTTCGTACACATACCAAATAATATTTTACGTGGGTACTTTTGAATGTTTTGCTTAAATTTTTGAATTGTGGGTTTTGGGAGATCAAAACGTAGAATGGGTGATCGGCTTCATTATATAATTTAATCAGTAGTCTGCCCCGGCCATCCATTTAGTCGAAATGTTTATTGCCCAGTCAGTTGATCCATGGAACAGTTAACTTTGGAATAGGGTAATCGCTCTGCAGATACGGAATCAACGAGTGATAGCCCTCGCATAATAGTCCGGTCAATTTAGACATTCGAAGTTACCTAAATTCCCACCAAGCTGAAAATCGGTAAGATTGTTTAAAATATCATTAAAAACAAAATTTGAAAGTTCCCCATCTTTCCCCTGTAAGAAAAAAAATTTATTCAAGGTCAAAGGTAAAAAAATTAGTTTTTCGCGATTTTCAGCAAAACGGTAAGTTTTATCATAAAAATATCTTAGACAAAATTGTAAATCATAAAATTATCAACAAAAAATTAGTTAATACTTTTTTTTCTACGAGCCACCGTTTTTAAGATATAACGATTCAAAAAGTCAATCAAATCAAAAGGATCCTCTACTGTTGGTGATTCAATATTAGAGCACAACCGGCCTTGACAATGTGTACATGCCGGAGAACAGAACAGTCCGACTTTTTGCAACCACATTTAGCACTGCATTCCTTTTTGCAGTTGCAAAAAATCGAGTTCAGCAGTTTTTCCGGCGCAGGTGGAAGTAAAGTGTGCACTGGTTCTAATAAATTGTTGACCAACTTCCAACCCCAGTCTGTAGGGTCTAGCTGATAACCAAGCCACACTTGAACTGGTAATAATACCCTAAACAGATGTTGATGAGCAGCAACTGAGGTTGGAGGAAGACAAGCTAATTGTACCTACTTGTTTTTTACTTTTGGTGTTTTTAACGAAACATGCATATCTATACTTATCTAAGCAGGTAGTTTTTTTAGGAGCTCCGTACATAGAAAGAAGAAAGCGAATGCCGTTAGTAATAAGTTCAAAAAAATAAAATAAAAATAAAAATATTTTAACACATATTACAACTATAGAGATGTATACCTACGTGTATATGTATACCTATGTATATATACGTGGCGTACTCATGCATATTATGACGATTACAACTTTTTGAATCGGTTTATCTCAAAAACGGTGGCTCGTAGAAAATAAGTATAAAGACGCAGATGGTGTTTTGGGTAGCCTGGTGAAATTATAGTCGTTGGAAAGGGTTCTGTTACCATAGAGATATAGACCCCTTCTGTCTTTGGTTCTGTCAAAATGACACTGACAACTGAAGTGGAGCCTCCCCGTATCTGGCAATCATGATAGAGCGACAGAATAAAAATATGGCGCTCGAGGCATGACACCGGGTCTTGGGAAGAAACCACAATTTTACAGTTGTTATAATGAGTTTTGGTTTATACTCCCTCTAATCTGGGCCAGCTAGTACCGGCGAGCCTAAATCAGGTCGTGGGATGTAACCCATGCCTTCACGCCCATGGTTTTCCAAAAAGAGTATTCTTGGAAAAGGAAAAGGTTTCACATCAAAATGGCGTCCAATGGCTAGCTAATCGGAAATGAACCGGGACGCGGCAAAAAGGATAATTCTGCGCCGTTAAACGTACAGGAAATATCATGATCCCTAGTATCCTGTGGAAATAGCAAGCGCTATGGATTTTCAGTTCTGCAAGGGTTTGTATGTGATGGTGGTAAGGTCTGATCGTTCCACATTAAAATTATTGGTTTTGTTAACGCTCAATTGATTTGTACATACCAAGGTACTAAAGGTAGCATGTTAACTTTGCAAGCAGTTCAAGTTAATTAATTTGATGTGACCATACCTACATTTAATTAACCCAAACTGAAGAAAAATCTTAGAAAGAAACTAAACTTTCTTGGTTCAACAAAGTCACAAGTAGGTGATTCAATACTTGATCAAATCTGTTCAATGTGACCCTATGAGGCATAGCTGGTGATAATGTGTCCCAAAGTGTGAACGATGATGTACTGAGGTGGGAGAGGGCACCTATGTTGCATCTTTCTGCTGTGATTTATTGTTTTCAGATTTCTGTCAAAATAGAGAATGCCATACAGTGTGATGAAGCTACATTGAGCATTGAGGTGAACAAGGACATCCATGTTGCAATACAAAATGGAGCCCGATGATGGGATGTCATAAAAAAAACAACTTTACATGGTCGGTAAGAGAATGAAGAGTGCCTGTTGATTAAGATAGGCCACATCAACCAACATTATTGGTTTGGGATTCGAAGTAAGTGTTTATTTTTTATAAAGAAAAAAGAGAATGAAACAATAAAATAATATTTCTGTTGATTATGAAATACCCAACACTTTGTATTAAGTTGCTGTTCTACTGTGTTACCTTCATGTATCTGTTCAGTTAGGTACTCATTCAGAATTGTGTAATGTTATGTTGCACATGTTACTAAAATAAACAAGAAAATTACAGACTTGATATTGATGTTGAGGAGTGAAGTAAGTATAAACAAAAATACCTTCTTTCTAATACCTAACAGTATAGCTACCCGCAAACACAGATGATCATGCTGTGTGATTTATTATGTTGTCGTTTACTTTCTACTATAGCTTTAGATGTGTTTTGTTGTTTACTCTGGACTTTCTTGTGTTGTATTCTACTATAGCTTTTGATGTGTTTTGTTGTTTTCTCTTGTTCACATGGTTTCATTCTGTTTCTATACAGTCGGGGTTGTTTTTGGTTTTTCCTCGGTTTCTTGGACTTAGTGGGCTGTACACGGTGGTACAAATGGGCATATTGAGTATGGTGTCTCAATATTAGTGGGTTGTACCTGGTGGTACAAATGGGCATATTGAGTATGGTGTCTCAATATTAGTGGGTTGTACACGGTGGTACAAATGGGCATATTGAGTATGGTGTCTCAATATTAGTGGGTTGTACATGGTGGTACAGTGTTGCATGGCAGAACTGATGTGTGCATCGTTCAATTTTGTGTTGTCTCTAAACAGTGATCAGATGTTGTTTGTTTATGGTGATAGTTCCATCTTGAGAGTCTAGTCTGATTAATTCAGTGTTGGCTTATGGATAACTGATGTGTTTCTGTTTCGGGTCCTCTCATCTCTCTGGTAGTATCACCGCGGATCTCATCTGTGGTCGGTAACTATCACTGGTTGTTTCCTAGTTGTCTGCACATGAGTGGGGCCTATACTAGGGCCGTTCGTTGGCCGAGCGTTGTGGATGGCAAAAGAAGTTGAGTGTGGTTATTCTATGTTGATGTTTTAACCTACAACGTATCGCGGGCTGAAGCTAGCAACATTCTTAGTTTGTGGATGTAGGTGTCGGCAGGGTGTCTGTGCTGCAGTAGGTAACGTGCGTGCGGCGGGGCCAACTTGTGTCTGACTGATCCGTGCGTTGATCTCGGAAGGTTTATTGTCAGGTTGGACGAGCGATTTTGTGTAATTTTGGGTCTTTGTGCATTTCAGCACTGTCTGTGGTGATTGCGAGGAGCGTGGATGCTCCAAGGTGAGTATCATCGAGTCAATTGCGATCCCAAATCGTACCAGCTAGATAAGCCAGGCTAGCGAGATTTTTGTTGGCTCTTTCTCCGGGCTGAGAGTGTCTGTTCATCGGACTGGCATGGCGGAGGTGTGCGAGGCTATTTCTCCGACAAGACGGTGTGGATCTGACTTAGTGTTGTGTAAGTGGCTAAGTATCAAGGTGGTCAACAACTTAGTTAGGTACCTACCATAATAACATGTGGTTGTGGCGGCTAAGACTAGCGTCCGCGGACGGCCGCATGTCAGGTAGGCCGTAAAGACGCAGATGGTGTTTTGGGTAGCCTGGTGAAATTATAGTCGTTGGAAAGGGTTCTGTTACCATAGAGATATAGACCCCTTCTGTCTTTGGTTCTGTCAAAATGACACTGACAACTGAAGTGGAGCCTCCCCGTATCTGGCAATCATGATAGAGCGACAGAATAAAAATATGGCGCTCGAGGCATGACACCGGGTCTTGGGAAGAAACCACAATTTTACAGTTGTTATAATGAGTTTTGGTTTATACTCCCTCTAATCTGGGCCAGCTAGTACCGGCGAGCCTAAAAGTATTTATAAATTTTTTGTAGATAATTTTGTGATCTACAATTTTTTCTGACATATTTTTATGATAAAACTTACCGTTTTGCTGAAAATCGCGAAACTCATTTTTTTTTACCTTTGACCTTGAATAAAAATTTTTCCTTACAGGGGAAAGATGGGGAACTTTCAAATTTAGTTTTTAATGATATTTCAAACAATCTTACCGATTTTCAGCTTGGTGGGAATTTAGGTAACTTTACTCTTATTTTTTGGTCTAATTTGACCGGACTATAATAGTGACAGATCTTGCGGCATGCGAGCAAGTTGCAATACTGGAGAGATAATTATATCAGTAGGCCAAGCACGGGGATTGCTCTCTATGTAGGGTAGAATGGTCCGTAATTTTTGTCTATTCTACCTTAGACAAGAATGCCCGTGCTTTGTTATTTAGGCATCATAGTCAAGATTTTTCTTACTATGCTAGAACAAAAAACACTACAGCAAAGGTAGGTAAGACACAATGGCGAGTGGGAGAGCTTGCACCGCGAATACAAAGATCAATATTAGAATCGTAAATTGAAAACAAACAAACTCTATATTCTGAAAGCTAAGCTTTCAGAACGTATGTAGAGTAAGCAAGTAGAGTGTGTGCAATACGGATTTGTATACGAGACTACTACCTATTGATTTTTTGTTTGGTGGATGGTTGGATAATGGATGCTTTTATGCAAATGCTGCACCCGCACTGCATAATATCTCCGCGAAAATAGCAGGTTTTTTAGCATAATCCTTTTACATTTTGTTTGTGCATTTGGCTGAAGCTGTCTATATATTTTACAAGGGGTCCGCCCCTGCTTCGCACGGGTATTTTACAAAAATTTCAAACATTATTTATTTTTACACACGCATATAATGTATAGAGGATTACGTTATTGAATTTCATACCTTTTTGAAAATATACTATTGCCTATGTTCTTGAGGCAGAATGCTGGATCTTAATGGTGAAAGAATTTTTCAAATCGGTCCTGTATTTTCGGCGCCAGTACAAAACAAACAAACAGTCAAATTTTTCCTCTTATATTATATTATATATTACTATATTATATTATATATTACTACGAACGTGAAGATAATATGACGTGTGAACGTGAAGATAATATGAAAGTATGGATGTAGGTGTCTAATATATAATTTCCAATGCCATTTCCAAGTTTCTACATAGATCACTGAAAGCACTAACCTCTTAAATATGTTTGGGAGCATGGTCTTCAGTTGATGTATGTAGGCTGACGAAGAACAGAAGCCAAAAGAACAATTACGACTTAAGACCCATAGCATATTATATCTACAATAAGTAGTTCCTATAGTTCACTCCAATGGTCCATTTCATGATTAAGGACAAGACTTTCTAGCAACACTTTACCAACCAAGTAGTACACCAAAATATAGTTAGCACACAAACAAATGTTGTATGAATGTACTCAACTGTTGCCTTAAGCTACTTAGGTAACTTTACACCCGAGGAAAATTCAGAGTCGTCGTTCGAAAAATAATTGTTTATCAAGTTAAACAAACTCCCAAATTATATTAGAGTGGCTTGCAGCTACGCCAACAGCGACAAGCAACCGGCAACCGGCACAGATGGACTGCCAAAAGCAGCGGATATTACTGAGACATTTAATTTTCTACGTGAAAGGACAAGCAAGTGAGCTTCCCCACCATCCGGAATCCCGCCGCGCTCAAATTGCGTTTCAGAACGGCATAAACGAGCTCAATTATACGGGACGGGGAATAAGACAGGTGTATTTCGTACAAACTTAAAACTACCTTCTTCATCATAATAAGCATATTAGTCGACTATACGGGACGGGGAACAAGACAGGTGTTTCGCAAAAACTTAACTACCTTCATCTTCATGATAAGCATACTTCGACTGCTGGACATAGGTCTCCTCTAATGAGCGGCATAACGCCCTGTCTTCAGCTTGTCGCATCTAGCTGCCAGTGTTCTTTCGCAGATTGTCATTCCAAAACTACCTTAGAAGGAAAAAACTTATGACATATAATTTTTTTCGATGAGTATTGATTGTATAAACAACAATAGTAAAAAGTATAGCAAAGCTAGCACTCAAAAGCCTCCAAATTATTGTATTACCTACTCAATAGTCATATATAAATACATTATAATCTTTACTTTAATATTTTAAATGCTACATTAACTAAGTCTGACTTTTTTACGCCTATACATATACATATTACTAAACAGATTTTGATGAAATTTGGAACAGATATCGTTTAAACCGGGAGAAAAGACATAGGATACTTTACATCTAGTATAGCGGTGACATGTTTCCGCGGATAGTACACGCGATTTAACCGAATCTCATTTTTTTATAGTGTTTACTATTTATATGATGTAACACATTTAATAACGTAAAAAAATCTATTAAAAATACTATACGAACCATTTCCGACTTTTACGCGGACAAAGTCCGGGTAAAGGCTAGTAATATAAAGTCATATAAATAAAATTGCTTTATGTTATCTATATTATAATCCAGGTTAGTCAACCAACGTTTTCTGATCGCGTTGCTCTGTGCCAAGACGGAAATTCACGGAAATCACCGAAATAAGGTAATTCCGCACGCCAAAACGTCAGGCGGCACCCCGGATGTGCGGCTGCCTCGGAGACGTTGGAACAACCACCACATTTCCGCATTTAAATTGCCGTGTTTTTAGTTCACTGGGAAATCCTTTGAGTTACTGAATGATCTTAACGACGAATGTTGCTACATCATACAAGAACATTCAGTAAGTATATATGTAGGTACATACCTAGACTGCTTGTTGTATGGTATGTGTGTGTAAATGCTCTGTGCAAATTTATTAGGTATTCATATTGACGAAACCTGGATATTTTAGATCTGAACATGTTTTACTGTGACTATTTTCATTTTAGTTTCATTTAGAATATCTGCCACCCGATTCGATATTCTCTGAATATATTGCGAATAGCGAATATCGTTTTTAGTTGTTATCACGTTTTAAGTACATATTATACATATTCACTAATATTAGAAGGCAAAAGTATGTATTCATACGTGTGTATAATATTTGTGTAGGATCACACATACTCAAGCGGCATAAAGGAATTGTACGAAATTTATTGGTACCAGATAGGATAGCTTAAATCTGGACCAACGAGATAGGCTACATCTGATCCCGGAAAATAACAGATTTCCCGTAGAACGAACATTCAAAATAGTTTTTAAGGTGTTTAAACTAATTCGCAGCGGGTAAAACCGCGCACAGATTAAATATGTTCATTTCTTAGTAAAAAGTAGAAGATTTTTTTCAATTAAAGGTTAATTAACTAGTCACATGTGGAGTCAGATGTAAAAGTTAGTCATGAGTGCGAAAAGCCAATGGGCACTAGATTGAAAGCCGTCATTTTGACAAAAAGGTCAAAAGGCACTTCTCTACCACACACCGGAAGCGGAGAGAAGCTTTTACGTAGGTTCCTATTCATTTTATACGGACGTAGGTATTGATTAATTTTTACACAATCACTCACTTGTAGAAGTTGCACAAAGGGCCTGCTAAAGTACCTATTCTATATAAAAGTCCACAAATACCTACTATAAAAATGCATAGCCTTTATACTCAAAAGGGCCGAGAGTACGAAATTCCTTTTAAACCTTCATTACTTTACGTCATTATTTGCTTACTGAGTTTGAATATTCATTTTCTTTCAAACCAAAGCGGCCTTGTCTTTTTGTTATGAATAATTTTGAATCATTTCCATTACAATCCTCTAACTGTTAAATGCTTACGACTACATCTTGAAAGCATCAGTTTCGGTTGTCATTAAAATTTGATAATTGCGTATGTATATAAGAAGGCAACAGAGATTGTAGGTCAGTTAAGTTAAGATAGCATAATGGTTCACTTGGACTTTAAGCTGGTAGCAGTCCTCCTTGTTTTGCTGGTGTTGGTGAGAGGGCAGAATAATACTAACACGACGGCGGCACCGATGATGAACCCTGCAGGAGCGCCATCTACGAGGCCGCTGACTGTAAGCTAGTTCTTGGATTACCTACTTAATCATAAAGCAAGTAAGAAAATAAATTTATTTGTTTACTCATGACTTAGGTCACCTGCGTACTTAGCACGGGGAATGTTGTTTGGGTAGAATAGAGAAAAATCACGTCACTGTATCATCGAATGCGTAAAATATTTAAAGTTCTTTCCTTTAACTTCAATAATGTTCGCAATGTAAGAGATGCGATGTCATTATTTTCTATTCTACCCTAGAATTTAATCCCGTGGGGGGCCAGAAATCAAAAACATTATTTGCCTGTTATCAAGAAGAAAGATTTTGCTACAAACCTTTCGTAGTTTGACGAATTCATTATCCTAACTACCAACCTAGTTTGTACCGAAAGAACACCAACGTGACCCTTATGGCTCCAGCAACACGGAATGAATTTCCCAAATATATACAAACGTAATAGTACTAAAATGATTTGTAATTTGAGCATATTATTTGCACCATCTGCTATTATTTGTAGTAAAGTTGTATAGATCCTACTACAATTTTTTTTTCTAATACTTTACATAAAATACAAATAATAAGAAAACACGTTTTTTTATTATTTGTAGGTAAGTATTTTCAAAACAAGTACGACAAGTGCGAGTGTAACTCGCGCGCCGAGGGTTTTGAACTTTTGTCGTTTAGGTAGGTACGTATATGACAACCTCTTGGCGCGGTGGGCTTACAACGCAGGAGGTGGAGGTTTGATTCCTGCCTCGGGACTAATGTTTGTAGGATCTTCAGATTATTTGTTCGGGTGTTCTAGTCCTTTTCAGTACACAAAAATAAATCATCTAATGTGATACTTATACTTTATTAAGTATAACAGCTATCGTAGTAATACCAATAACACAAGCTTTGCTTAGCTTGTGGGTAAATGATACTGTATGGATTATCTAGGATACATACCTATCTCTTCTCAAAAATTTTGAGAACAACGGTTTTGGTGCGCTGTGGAACTCCTATTACAGTTACTACAGAGATTAGTGGGTAGGTAAGTGGGTTGGTACCTACAATTTTTTTTCGGCTTTTTTCAACCTATTTCACTAAGTATGAAATTTAGACGATTTTCAAAACCTGTTTTGAATTGTCGAAATCCATACCTTTGATTTGATATTACTCTCAATAAAATAGCCCCATTGTATGAAAATTAGTTTTTTGACCATATTTCAAAAAGTATTATATTTACAGACTTCTCTATATTTTTCCTGTAAAATATAGATCTATATCTACAAACGCTTAGTACATTTTACATCAATCACTCTGCAATCTTCGGAGATAAGGGGGGGGGGAATGGTAAATTTTTTGACCTTTTTCAAAATATTTCAAAAAGTATAAAACTTATCGAAATTTCAAAAACTGTATTGAAATGTACAAACCAATACCTTTCATTTGATACCCAACTCGGTGGGGTAGTCACCCCTTTAGAAAATTTTCCCGCCCTTTTTTGACCTTATTTCAAAAAGTATTATTTTTACAGACTTCTCTATATTTTTCCTGTAAAATATAGATCAATATCTACAAACACTTGGTACATATCACATCGATCGCTCTGCAATCTTCGGAGATAAGGGGGGGGTACCGGTCAATTTTTCGACCTTTTTCAAAATATATCAAAAAGTGTAAAATCTGTCGAAATTTCAAAAACTGTATTGGAATGTACAAGCTAATACCTTTCATTTGATACCCAACACGGTGGGGTAGTCAGCCCTTCAGAAAAAATTCCCGCCCTTTTTTGACCATATTTCAAAAACTGTTATTTTTACAGACTTCTCTATATTTTTCCTGTAAAATATAGATCTATATCTACAAACACTTGGTACATATCACGTCGATCGCTCTGCAATCTTCGGAGATAGGGGGGGGGGGGGGGAACGGTCATTTTTTTGACCTTTTTCAAAATATTTTAAAAAGTATAAAACCTACCAAAATTTCAAAAACTATTTTGAAATCTACAAACGTGTACCTTTCATTTGATACCACTTTTGACTTTGTACGTTCCATTTAAAATTTCGATTTCAAAATTTGTATGGAAAATCTTCATTTTTATTTTTTATTTATTTTCATTTATTTTTCTATAAATATGTGCGGGCGCACAAAATGTATTATTATTTCAAATTTCAAGTCAATAGCTGCAGTAGTTTCTGAGATATTAAGGATTTAAAACACAAAACAGACCCAAAGCGATTTCATAAGGGTTTTGCAACCGATGGCAAAACCCTAAAAAGTTTGTGGCATGAACCTAGATAAATACTATTCTAATAAAAATAATAGATCATGGTGAAAATAAGCTCAAATTACAAATAATTTTGGTATTACGTTTGTATGGGAAATTCTTCAGTCGCCGGAGCCGTAGTCTACTAGGTTCGCAGTTAACCCGCAAACTTTCATAATGGAGAAAGATACCCAAAACCTCGGAAACTAATAAAATGGAAGGGGTTGTTGCTCTGTAGCTGCAACATTAGAACTACCACAATCTACCGGGACGACCACTAGGCAATACTGTAACTAACAACGTACCTAACGGTTAACTATTTGCTTCTTTACTTTACTTTAAAAAGATAAAGTGAAGAAAAACTCAATTAAAGATCACTTTATGTCCCAGTTTGACTTTTTTAATTTGTATTTGTGATGTGTCAGTCAAGTTCTAAAGGAAATCAAGTTATTTAATTTCCGGCCTGATTAGTGTAGGAATAGAAAAATAGAAGTGCCGTGTGGTGCCGGCATAAAATTTCACCACCCCAACTCTTCCCGTGGGTGTCGTAAGAGGCGACTAAGGGAAACAGCGGGGGGCGGGCAGCAGCACCTTCTGCAGAACAACTACACCGAACTGCGATCCCCAACCCGCATGCCCAGCGTGGGGATTATGGGCAATAACCCCCAAATAATGACGCCATCTATGGCGTTCATTAGGGGAGGCCTATGTCCAGCAGTGGACTATTATAGGCTGGTGATGTTGATGATGATGTAGTGTAGGAAGGTAGTGTCGGTCGCTCCGTCTTACTGGCCTGGGGCCTACTTCCATAATAAATAATATATCAGAATCCATTTATTTTGCATATTCCAAGAATAACAAGACCTTCGACACCTTCTGTTGTTTGCTCATAAACCAAATGAAAGAAAGAAACAAATATAACTATTATTCACATTTGAAATAATTCAGGAATTCGGACTGGTGAAAATTTTCTAGAGGCACCTACCACAACTGATCCATATCAATGCCTATCAGGGGCAGCCAATATGCTGGCTCTATTGTCTGGCTGTAAGGCAATGCTGGCCAGACACCAACGGGTCGTTCGTCGTCGCTTCAACCTGAACCTGTGATTAATTTTTGAAAACCCACGCCGCCGTCGCTTGCTACATTCTTGATACCAAGGGGAGCAAATGCATTGGCACAATCGAGACCTGCATATTTGCGCTTCTTGATCTCTTTAGCCACCACAGTAGTTGATTTTTGCGGCGAAAAAAAATTGCGATGAATAAAAATAGCATTTTAACATTTTATTAATTGATAAATAATCTATTTCAGGTAAAGGAAAACATAAGAAACGCTCTCATCGCAGTTCCTTTCGGAATAACGCAAGCTTATATAAGTGTACGTATATATTTTTATGAATTTGTATACTAACTATGATTATTTATAGATACCAACTTTTCGACCGCCATCTTATGGCTTATTATAGGGTAATGTAGGTATATGATAATGATAAAGTATATTATTTTTTGGAAAAAATATCTGCAGATTGTACAAACATTTGTCCCAAAGCGAGAATCGAACCCGCAACCTCCTGCGTTGCAGGATTCGGCCTCGCCAACCGTGCCAGTTCGTAAAATTTTTTTTTTTGTTTCAGGTTGTGAACGCAGCAAAGAGTTTGACCAATTTCGTGTTTGGATAAAGAAAGTGATTTGATGCAAGTACTATTATTTTTAAACTCAGAGATGCACCTCCAGGTCACTAACGAGTATCTCAAGGCTACATTCGCACAGACATGAGGCTTACTTAGCGCCTAGAGCCTAGCAAGTCACCAAGCAACAAGCTTAGTAAAACGAATGTTCGAACATGTTCAGGACCGGCCGCACTGCGCGCCCGGCTCTTAGTTAGTCGCTCAGGGTCTATTTTAGTAAACAAACAAACAACAAACTTTTTTTTTAAATAAAATTAAGACAACCGTAGATTCAACTGGGGATAAACTACATATGTTGGTCCATCTGTTCGGCCAGAAAAAAACTAAATTTCGCAATTGTTTATACAAAACGTTACGTGACTTATTTGTATGAACCAAAAATGATGGACAAGGCCGTGAAATGGTATATTTTAATGACATAAGAAGTAGTTTAAAGTTATTTTTGAAAGTGACATCTCGCCAACGTGACGATAAACATGACGGTCAGTCAAACCAGCACTTAGTGCGGCCACCATGTATCCTAGGAAGTAGCCAGATGCAAGCCGTAGATTAAGCTCGAAGATTAGGCTCTAGGAGCTAAGCAAGCCTTTGTCTGTGCGGACTTAGTCTAAGTATAACGAAGGAGATTACCTAGAAAGATATGTAAAATTCCTAAATCTGGGGATTTCAAAATAAATGTTATAAAAAAGATATGAAAACAAGCTCCTAATAAACACAATTATGTAATATCACATTAATTAACATTTAAACAAGAATTCCTAGAATCGTCATATTATTCTGGTTGTACATAACTAAAAATATCAATTTTAAGAACTACACAACAAAATATTTTTTAGTACATAATTTTATTTATTTTCTTTGTTTAAGCTAAATGGCCACTGAAAAAGCTATACATAAATTTAGTACCTACGACAAGTGCGAAGGTAATTTGAAGGATTTTTTTAAACATCGATCTCTTAACAAATACAAAGCTATAGTAGTCTGATAATACCTATTTGATCAAAAATATTTTGTACAAAATATTTTATAATGGCATAATTATTAATTATACCATTATAAAAATACCTATTTATTATTAATACATGTCATATTGTATCAAAACGCATATATGTATAATTAAACACATTATTAAAGATTTTATTTATAATAAAGCCATCGTTGTTTTTTAAATGGTTCAATGGCTGTTCATAATATAAAAATAATATATAATTTAATTAGTTAGCTATTTCTATTCTTATGTACACAACAAAAAAAATATGAACAATAGTAAAATTACATTAATTTTATATATTAATAATGATTTATCAATCACACGACAGTATATTGGTGGGAAATTGGTACCATATAATGATACTTTGATTATAATCAATCAATCAATTATTTATGTTTTATTATCCACTTGAACGTCCAGCCCGCGCGGCGACAGGGGGCAGCATACGTCCGCGCTTGGCGCCATAAAAAATTCGCGGAAACTTTCGCGACCATCCCGAGAAAATAATTTGCCAAAAAAAAAGTATTAAAGTTATTGCAAAACGAAAATTACATTGTTTTCTGTTTCTATTCATGAGGTTCAAGTAAAATTTCAAAGCCGTGAAAGCTTTGAGAAAAAGAGCGTCCAAAGGAATGCTCTTTCAACACAAACATAATCATAGCCGTGATAGTACAGTAAACAAGTCGTAAAACTATTTGAAATACACTTTTTTGGATATTGTAATCATTGATAGAATAAGAAAAACTTTAGACATCAGTTAAAGAATTTAAAACACTTATATACTCTGTTACTTTTAAAGAGATCAAACCCAAGTAACCAACTCATTATTTTAATACATAGTTGTTTTGTTAAAAAATATATATACCGTTCTCTTATTAGCCTAAAAACAAACACAGATTCTTAGTTCCATAATAAGGTGAGATTGTTTCATAAGCACTAAACTATTTTATTTGACTAGACCATTCGGCACATTGATGTTGACATAGTTAATAATATCTTTAGGTTTTTCGTCGTAATTGTCGAAGGTTATGTAAGTTGGATTGGTGACAGCACTTTGTTGAGTGTTTTTAGCGTTTTTTTCATTGAGGCACGGTGTGAACACTTCATCTGTCTCTTCATCTATTCGAGGACAAGCGTTCAGGTAGGGAGGGTTGCCTTCGTGGTCGGATTCCGAACCACTCCTCGTTGGGAGATTGTTAAGAGTTAACATCGGGGTAAGTTCTGAACCGCAACTGCTGGCTTCTGACATCTTCACGTTGAGTTTGCGCGGATCGAAATCAAACTCTGTGTCCGGTATTCTAGGGCTGAATATTCCTTGGTTAGAAGGACTTATTTGGAGATAGCCTTCTTCATCTGAAATGATAGAACGCTAGTCAGTAAAATACTTAGTTATGAACATTAAAGCAGGCTTGCCATAACTTGCGAGTTCAATTCAACCACAGGGCAGTAGGCGATTGTAATACTCTAAATTCGATTCAGTAAAATAATGTTTTGTTATGTTTGCCAAGGAATTACTTTGCTTGTATTAGGTACTTCAAATGAAACGTCAAATTTTATATATTTTTTTCTTACAGTTACCTAACCATCGAAATCATTAGTATGTGGGCACTTAACATCACCATTCCCATTACAATGGTGCAGTAAAAACCGAAGTCAGTCATTGCTCCATGCCAAAAAAACCAACACTACCATAACCCATTCAGTATACCTAGTTGCCAACTCTGGTTCTGCAGGGTTATTCGAAAAGGTCTCAGATTGTAGAATGAAAACATGTGTTACGAACTTTAAAGCATGATTTTCCATTATCATGTTCAAATAATAAAACATATCTAATACTACTTATAGTAAAAACCCTTCAGAGCCGTCGTTGCGGATAACTACACATACATTTCTATAAGTTTAGTTCAAAGTTGCAAGTTCAAACTGTTGAGTGGAGTTAGTAACACAGTGCACGCCATGCGTAAACAATTTTATTACCACACGGAGTCAGAGCGACGTATTGTTGATTGCATCTGATAAAAGAATAAGATTTTATTGAAAAAATATTAGCTGATCATAAATTTAGTTCATTAAACATAATTAAAATGAATTAGGTAAATGGTATTCATTTTAATCTTCAATGATTATCGGACGCGCATTGGAAAGAGTATAGACAATAAATTATATCTATTCTAGGGTAGAGTAGAGATGAAAATGCCGTGCTAGCCAAGAAGTTTACGGCGCTTAAAGGGTCTCCAAGACTGACGCGGCCTGCGATAGCGACCAGTACCTATTTTATGATAATAATATGTCACTAAATTATATTTAGTGACATATTATTATCATAAAATTATACTGGCAGATCCCGCCAGCAGTGCCAGTCTGGACAATGAAAAAAGAAACTGTATTTATGAGTCCTCTACTTGTAGAATGGGTCTACGTCTGGTTGGTTAAATTGAACAACTTTAAAGGTCTGGTTTGAAGCAATTTTGCGAATAACCCGTTCATGATAAATAACATTGCGTCTGTGAGATTCCTGATTTAATTCGACAGGTCAACAAAAATTGTTCATCCGCTTTTCCTTTCAGAAGATCATAATTTTTAGAACCTCTGTTCCTGAGAAACCAAATAACAATATCTATAAGAGCCTGTTCAGAGTTTCAGAACGACACCGTATTCGCTAGTCAGAGCGACAGCGGTAAATTTCGCTTGGAAACGCATGGTTTCGAGCGGTCCGCGGTATTCCGCCGAGTATTTTGTCTGTGTTTGTGACAATGACAGTAAGTGGGAATACCTCATACCCACTCGGATTTCGCTTTCACTCTGGATATCAAATACTGCGCAGGTCTAAATAGGTCGTAGAATATGCTCTACTATTGTATTGCCTCTTCTATTTGTCATAATAAGTTTTTGTAAGCTACGTACCAACTTTAGGCGTAGCGGGGAAGAAATTCCGATCCGTGTTGACGTAGTGATGTGGACTGGGTGTTACCATGTTGTTGTAGTCAGGCGCAGAGACCATCGCAAGATAGTCCTCCTGTTGTCCACCCTTTGCGTTTTTGTCTATGTATGCGCTGTTTAGGTCAACGTAGTGCTGGAAAAGTATTAGGATCAGCAATTACAGTTGTGTATAGAGAGTGTGAGTTTTAACTCTATTCGGAAGAAGTAGCAGGGAGCTCTAAATAAAACGGGTCTACACTTAGACAACAAGCTTCTATCTATACTACTTCTACAACTTACTTATTCTATCTATTTATGTGAGACTCCGTGAATTATAGCAGAATTATAGGTATACTAATATGCACATTTAAACGTCTGATTAAGAGAAAAAAGGCACGATAATTACTACTGAAGCTTTCTTGGAGAAGGGCTAAATAATATAGTCTTACATTTCTGACGTTATCTTCGAGGAAGCTACCCAGCAGCAGCTGTAGCTGTGAAAATGTTGGTCGCTGAGTCGGCTTTGCCTCCCAGCATTTCTTCATTACATTGTACAGCCTCTCATCGGCGTATGTTGGCTTGTCCAGACGATGGCTGGAAATATAGTGGTGTTGTGTCAGAACATAATTAATTTTAAATAATTATGAGTGTATGAATCTACCCAATGCCGGCAACATCCGTTGTTGTATAGGCCACTTTGAGAAAACCACCACCGCCAGGAATGGTTATGCCACCTTCGCTGGCGGTAGTCTTATGCAAATCGGATTCACTATCTCCCAAACTGCCTTCACAATTTCATCCGACTGTGGGCAAGTGGGCGCAAATCTAGACATTCAGATATATAGGTACAGTGGCGCTCATTTAAAAGTAGTATCCTTAAGTAAATTGACGACGGACAACGGTTTTATAACAAAAACTAGCGGCCCGCCCCGGCTTCGCACGGGTATTAAACAAAAATTTCAGAAATTATACACAATAACACGATGGGTTTCACAGTTTTCATACGGATCCCCATCGGATCCCTTACTTTTTCTAACAGCATTGGGATTTTTGACATTGACTCGACACTCCTTAACTGACACTGGCCATAGAGAAAAAGCAAGCACAGTGCGCAACCTCTTTTTCTATTCTGACGCGCCATAATAGAAAAAGAGGTTGAATATACAGCGCACGGTTCAATTATTGAATTTTTCATGCGGATCCCTAACTTTTTTGAAAATATTATATAGCCTATGTTCATCACGGAAAATTTAGGATTCTAATGGTGAAAGAATTTTTCAAATCGGTCCAGTAGTTTCGGAGCCTATTCAATTCAAACAAACAAACAAACAAACAAACAAACAAACAAACAAACAAACAAACAAACAAACAAACAAACAAACAAACAAACAAACAAACAAACAAACAAACATACAAACAAACAAACAATCAAATCTTTCCTCTTTATAATATTAGTATAGACAACAATTTTATTCCGTATTGCAGCATCCACCTTTGAAGTGTTGGTTAACATCTTGGGTGGATTCCTTGAATTACCCGAACTATATGAATAGTCAACATTTATTTAAACACTTTTGTGTAACATTTTGTTTTTATTATTAAATTCTTGTATTCTAAAAAGACCTTGTTTACCGATATTTGATAACATTGTTTCATTTAACCTCTTTTTCATGAGAAATATATTTATTTTCAGAATACCCGGAACAAATATAAGCAGATCGTACATGCATTTGTCCTTATGCAGGAACCGAACCCTCCTGAGTCGCCGTCGCCCCATGCGCCACAGAGTCCGTAATCAATATGTTTTTTTTATCATGGAAACTGGAACTAATACTGACCCAAGGTCAGTTCTAGAGTTATAGAAGTTCTAAGTAACTCACCCATCAGTCAAAAACTGCAGCAGGCTAGTCGGATGCATGTTAGGGTAGGGCGTCTTAGCGAGTGTGAACAGCTCCCACAGCACAATCCCAAAGGACCAGACGTCGGACTGCGTGGAGAAAATTCTATCCGTCATGCATTCTATAGCGAGCCACTTCCACGGGAGGAGAGCCTGGAAAGACCAAAGTATTTTACTGTAGGTGGTATTGTTTTAGGGTATTTAAGGGCGAGAGGTAGTCGGGACAATGATGCGTGAATAAAAATAATAACACGCTTTCTCGAATGGTGCTAACTTAAAACAAAAAAATAAATAAAATAAAATTATGCTAGAAAATCCATACAGCATCACCCAGCCCCAAGCTAAGCAGAGCTTGTGGTGTGGGTTCTAGATGACGGATATACATCATACAATATATTCAATAGATATTTTTTATTATATTTAGAAAACGACCTGAACACATTGAACGAATATCGATCTACAAATAATTATCCCCAGGCGGGAATCGAACCTACAACCTACTGCGTCGCAAGCGGACCTTCGCCCACTGTACCACAGAGGTGCAATAATATTGTTAAATAAATAATAAACATAAATAATAGATTTAGGCGCTAGGTACTTTGCGGAATTTGATTGCAAAATATAAGGATGAATATATTTTGCTATTCCTCGCAAAACCTTCTATGATAACATTTACACACATAAAACACACCAACCACACAATTAAATAATCTATCACAGTCTCAACTTATTCTTTTCTCCACAAGACCTCAGGATACCACAATACTCATCCCTGAAACTGAGAGCGCCTAGCAATGAAAACAGAGTTCAGCCAGATTTCAGTTTTCAATAGCTTTATTTCTTTAGGCTTACAAAATAAGCACTTAGACAAGAGGCCAGTGATATTGCCGCTTCGAGCCCGGCGCGCCGGCGTATTTCACTGCTCTGATCACGTGCGCATTATTAAAAATTCATAATAGCGGCGTTCTTGGCAAACCTGCCTTACTAAGTTCGTTAAGCAATTTCGTTCACAACTTTTTTCAAAATTATAGTAGTTATTAGAGTAGTTTTCTGATGTCTATTGCCATAACATTACATTGTTATGGCAATAGTATCAATATATATAGGTAATAGTATCAATTTAAATATTTGCATAAAACTTACGTTCTCTTTCTTTTGGTATTCATCATTCTTGTAAATGCTCTTCGCAAGTCCGAAGTCACAAATTTTCACGATATTGTCATCTGCCAACAAAATGTTTCGAGCTGCCAAATCCCCGTGTAGGACCTGAACAAGAAATTCACATTAAAATTAAACACAACCCGCTTCAAATCTCTGCCTAATAAATTATGCCAATTATGATTTCAGTTAGTTGAGATAAGCCGTGTTGTGGTGTAAAGCGGGTAAGCAATTAGAATTATCGTTCTGTAAAATAACAATTTACATTTAATTAATATAGGGCTACAATAATGGGATCAGTAAGGTTATATGCGTCTTGAGGGATGTTTATCTATATAACCCTAAAATTGTAGGTTATAATAACAATATTATACTATGGATAGAGATTAGGTTAAAGTAATACTAACAATGAGTGACCCCTAAATATCCAGCAAATTTTAATGATGTTTGGTAAAAGTGATAATCAAAGAAACTATTGGCTTGAAGCAGCCAAATAAATTATGTATTTAACTAGTGTATAATGTAAGTCCTTTTTTGGCCGTAAATTTTGTATTCAATATTAGTCTTAATAACGGCTATGGATTTTCTTTTACCAATAAAAATAAATATATAAAATAAGTGTTCCCTTTGAGATATGGTAATAATAAATAAAATGAGTTTGAATTCCACGTATGGGCTATCCAAAAATCAATCACTGTTCGTTCCGTTCTATGCAGGATAATTTTGAGAAATCCTCATATAATAACCTTTGTATGAAATCCATACCTTCCTACTAGCGAGGTACTCCATGCCCCTCGCGATCTGGAAGCTCCAGGCGAGCAGGTCTCGTGACGACAGAGGGCGGGGCACGCGGCCGTCGTAGCTGTAGTCACTCTCGTAGTTAGAGCGCCACTCCGGCTGCACGTAGCCTTCCGATGCTGGAATTAATCAAACCCGCATTAGTTTTAATGTCTTTAATGTATGTCGTATTGTGGGACAATTCCCCCTTTCGGCTTAATGCACACGGTGATGAAGCTACCCCCGGCGAACGACAATTTTTATCCGAATTTTCTGCTATCGACGTTCAACTGATTCCAACTTCGGTATCAACGCCAGTACTGTATAGTTATTCTGTGACAACGTTTCCATCAGTTAATCTCCTTGCTTGTTTCTTAATTGCCTTTCTGATAATTTTTAACCTGAGAATTTCGGTGATTTTATCTTTGCCTTTCCTCTTTTGCCCCTATCGGAGTTTGATGATGGTCGGTATTGATCTTTGCAATATCGCCACCGTCTATGAGGTGGTCTATTGGCCCCGTGTTTCGCCTACGAATTCATTAGCCCCTTAACCAACTCTATTGTCCAGTTATTTATTTAAATAACGAGGTAAACGTTTTGTATTTATTTGTAATGGGTAATCTCTAATAACTACCTATAACGAGAAATTTGTCCTCAATATGTTAACATTTTCCCTGAGTGATAGGTATAGACAACCTTTTATCCGGGTATCTCGTGAGTGAAGCCGAGTAAAGAAGCTTTTTAAAATATTTATTCTACCCTCTGCTTGAAATTCACTGTTACACAATTTTCTGCTATGACTAAAACAATCATGCCAAGTACACCGTGTAAGACCGTAGATGAGAATAATAAAATTGAAATTAATTTGAGGAAGTAGGTACATATTGATACAGTTGAGTTACAGTTACGAGAAACAAAGCTGATAAACAGAAGACATTCAAAATGTTGGCTATGATAGTCATTATAAGCGTGCACAGAAAACAGGCAAAACAACTACTTTTAACAATAAAACGTGTCATAAGATCATCAGAAATTAAAACGAGGAAAAAAACCACAATCAAAGTCAAACAGAACAGCTAGTCGATTCGTGAGTGTATCACTTATACTTATATTTTTCACCGTACGGTTGCATTTGAATTACCAATAAAAACTAAAGAAAATATAACCTATTGTGTATGGAACCCTAACGAACCCATAAGTGGTAAAAATAGTGATACATTCACGAAAACATTTCGATAGGAATGATAAAATTTACAAATACTCAGTTTGCTTTTACCTTTTGCCTCCTCCGCTTCTTTTATCGGTTGGTTATTATTAGGAGTATCTGGATACAATATTAAATAAATTAATTTATTTATAACATCATCGAACCTTATTGGTATTCATGATAATTACTGTTTTCAAACTTGGATGTTGTTATGGACTCAAAGTAAATCGGTATAAAGCAAAGTTCAATAATTTGAGGATAAAGTCACTATAATAAATTTTCGTTCAGTAAAAGTCTTAATCATACCTGTAGGGCAAGCACAGGCTTTTTTGTCTAAGGTAGAATAGAGAAAAATTACGTCACTTTGTCATGAATGCATAAATTATGTATTGTATTTGAAATTAATTTCTTCAATTTCAATAATTTACGCAATGTTAGGCGATGCGATGTCATTATGTCTATTCTACCCTAGAGAACAATCCCCGTGCTTGGCCTAGTGGTTATATGTGAAACTACAAATGTGAGGTTGTTATTGTTACTATTTTTATAGGGCGAATGTAAGGTACAAATAATTACCTATATTAAGTAACTACGAGTTACTGTCTAGACGTGAAACCATATAACTTACTTTTTCGGGTTGAGTGAACAGTGTTGGCTGTGTTCAGGCAAGTGTGGTCAGTATTCTGGGTGTTAGCGGACCCAAAGTAATCTGACTGTGCCCTGGAAAAAAACACATAGGTATTCTTGAAATCATTGCTATTGTGTGGAACGCTACATACATCGACACGACACACTTGCTCCTTCCTATCTTTCGAGGACATCTGTGAGGGCTGGTCCGGTAGATTTTCTAAAGGATCTCAAGAGGCCCAATTACGCAGGGCGACAGACCTTACACATTTGCTCCCCTTGGAGTCGAGACCCTAGGGCCGTGGGGTACCGAGGCTCTTAAAACATTATCTGAGCGTCTGATCGAAGTGACGAAGTTCTGGTGACCCGAGAGCAAATGGGTATCTGAGTATAATCTAATAATAAAAGAGTATAATCTACAGTACACAAAAAAATCCAAGAATAATCCAAGAGTCCTGTAAGGTCTAAAGGAAATAAAGCACTTTGATTTTGATTTTGATATCTACATACTCACAAACCCTAACATAAACCTCTTTCTTAGTTTAAAGTCCGTAAATTTTTTTGTAATATCATCATCATCTCGACCTTATTCGTTCTCGTTATATAAAACAATTAATCTTTGTTTTATATAACAGGGGATAAGTACGTACCCAGTACTACCACAACTGCTGCTCGTATAAGCGCGGTTTATTTTCCCGAGCTTCTCCTTGTTATCGGTATCGAGTTGGTCAATGAACACCTCGCGATGCCGTTGCATGTAGTTGTGAATGTTCCCATATCTACAGTACTCAACGATCACCACCAGCTCTCCTGGAAAACAATGTAGTTAAAAAATAACGTACCTGAACCTATTTTTATTAATTTTGAAATGCCTTGTTTATTATACATGTACATTTATGCATTTCATTTTACTTATATTACTTTGTGCTAACTTTTTCCTATCATATCTAGTGTGTTAGTTCCGTGTTGTGATTTTCATTCATCAAATCAGATCAAATCAAAACACTAATATTTCAGACATGGGCACATACATTATAGTTAGCTACGCAATGATAAAGCTTAGCTGCGATACCGTTCTTCTCATTCGTAGCGTTCTTGGCAGAACGATCGTAGTCGTAATGAACAGTCTGTTTATTTTATGAGCTAATGTTGCTCCTCAAGGTATATCGCCATCTCTACCTATTGGTTACCATTGTGGAGCAATCATGCAAGGGAGAATCTTATCTGGCCAGTCCAATAATAGACGGTCTATCTCTCGGTCTTTTACCATCCACCTATCCCGGCATGACAGGTATTCTGCTACATATATGAATATTAACAACACACTACAATTACTCACGTTTGCCAACGTTCTTTGTGCAAGCTCCAAGCAGATTCACAATATTTATGTGCTTGCCCAGATGGACCATTATTTTCAACTCCGATGCCAAAGCCTTAATGTACATATTGTCAGCGGTCTTCTTAACCATCTTCACGGCTACTGGAGTTGTCTCTTCTGCGTTGACAATGCCTCGTGCTTCTGCTTTGTAAACCACTCCAAAAGCCCCGGCACCAAGCTGTTTACCTTTAAAATATACAACGTTTTCAATGTTTGCTAAAATAATTATTTTTGTATAAAATTTTAACACCTTCAGTGTTGTTCTACGACATTATGTAAAACAGCGTCTCCAGGCTGGGCAGAATCACAATAATACTTCTGAAACTATCTTCACAAAATCTCGCAAAGCAACGTAATTTAGATACACTTCATAGAACGTTATACTGTGTTAAAACTTTGTGACTAGGTATGTCAAGGGTAATAATGAGCTTTATAGCTTCAAGTTTCTTACCAAGCATAAGTTTTTCTGCTGGAAATTCAAACTCTTCTTTGTAAGGCAATAGCTCCGCTTGCTCATCGATTCCAAGGTCAGGATTTATTGATTTAGTGACGCCTTCTTTGAAGTAAAGAAGACCGGCTGCAGCCAGTTCTTTTCTGAACCTTTTCTCTTTTTTTATCTTCAGAGTTAAATAAACAATCAATATTATAAGCAGGAGTATGATTACAGCGATCGCAATTATGAGGTGCTTGATGTTACTTTCTTCTCCTGAAAATAAAATTGTCTCATTTTAAATTACCTACCTAGGGAGGTTGTCACTGCGGTGTTTTATAAGCTGATCTTCGCGCATCAGATGTAGCTGAAATAGATGCGCTAAGAAAACTAACCTTTTAATTTCAACTCAAAAGATTTAATTTGTGAAGCTCTGTTGTTTTTGGCTTCGCAGTAGTAAGAGCCCACGTTTTCCGGTTGAATTTTTTCGATTACAATCGTTGAATTAACGGCAGTAACATTTAGATCGTTGTAGTAAACTTTCACATTAGTTAAGTTCATATTTATAAAAGGTTCTCCATCCTGTAATGAAAATATTTACTTTTAATTTCGCTTTGTATTGAAAGAGCTTGCAGATTAATATTACATAGTTAAACGTGAAACGATTCCTCTACAATTTATTGAAAATTTATCTTGAGTGAAAGTGTAACTACCCGCAAATTTTAAAATTCATTTTATAGTTTTTAAAGGCATATAAATATAATCACTGAAAATAATTATATTGACATTTTGATGAATAGAACTTTTAAGATGCAATTTTTGAAGACCTAACGAATGATGTATGATGATCCTTTGCCCATTCCAAACAAATGTAAAATAAATAACTGTTTAAGATCTACCTTAAACCACTTTATTTCTGGACGAGGCGCTCCAACGGCAATGCAGTTTAGCTCCGTATCTTGAAAGCGATGCACGGATCGTTCTTTGTCTTCAGCGTCTAAAACGACTGGATTTTGTAGTTCTGCAATCAAAGTTATCATGAAAAATATAACAATAATCTTTATCTACAGGCAAACATAGCATTGTAACTTTTAAGATATACTTACTAAACGGATGTTTATGTTTACTTATATTATAGGTATAGCATAACCATTCAAAACAAAAGATGCAAAAATACCCGTTCGTAAAAATTCATTTGCGTAACAACATCGTTAAAGAACATTTAAGTATGTAGTAAGCCATGCTATTGAGGATCACTTACTCAAAACATTAATCTGAATATTGTCATACACCGCGGTTCCATTTTTTGTCCCATAGCATATGTAGGATCTCGTGTGATTCATGGTAATATTATCAATTTTCAGCTTTGCAACATGAGAGTACGTTGAGTCCGGATATTCCACTGAAATCAACACACAATGTCATTTAAATAATATTTTCAAGACGCACCTGTTATACCAACTTAAAATTCCCAAACCTTCTTGACTTAACTAACAAATTATGTATATTCTAAACTTTATTTAAATTTATTTCTTTACCTGTCAATCTGGCGTCCTCATTTATAATCCAGGACACATTAGAATACTCGTACTTAGAAGCCAAGCATTTTACAGCAACGTTGTCATCTTCGTTAACCCAAAGAGTTCCGTTAGAGTCATATTTCGTTGAGTCTCGTTTTATACCAAAGCCAGTAGGCATATCGTAGACCAGCAGATCGCGCGATACAGATGCCTCTCCAATGCTGTTTTTTGCTCTGCATTTTATTTTGCCAGATACGCAACTTTTTATGTCTAAATATGCCGTAGTGTTATACAATGATGTACTTACTTCCTTCCAACTATTCTGAAAAATATAAAGCATTGGAACTTAAGCCACGGGTAATACATATAATATATTCATATAAAAAGGCCTTTGCTTCGGTTTAAAGCACAAAAAATATTGTGTATCATGAACCGATTAATCTAAGTCATGGCTACGTCATATAGAAAGAGTGTAGTTATATACAGGGTCAATATAGTAAATAAGACCCTGCCAAAGCTAAGGAGACCTTATGTATTTAAAATAAATAAATAATAAATAATGCTAGACAATCCACACCAATAATTGTTGGTGGATTGTCGAAATCTTTAGAAGCATAATTATTATTGCAGGTCACATGCCTCCTTCAAAATAACAACCATCGGTCTCCTATGTCCGTACACAAACAAACGCGCGCTTCTAATTAAAGAATGGTTTCCATTACATAGCGAGACGTTAGGTTGTGAATTTTATTCCCTAACATTTTCATGCGAATTATTTCAGTTGCTTGGTAAACCGCTGAAGCATAGTCAACAGGCGCGTCAGATTTAGTACAGAACACTAGTTAGTGCTCGTTCAAAACACCCAATGTGTACGCTCATAAGAAAGTAATGAAAATATATTCGCTTACCAATTTACTAGATGAATTATTATACGTAAACTCCCAAGTAACAGTTGGCAAAGGATAGCCCGATACATCGCAAGCGATGGAAGTTGTCCTGCCTGGTACGCATTTCTTATCACCTTGTCCAAAGTTAATTATTGGCTTCACTAGAAATTGGAAAAGTATAAGTAAAATAAAACAATCGCTACAACCAATGCAAGTATAAAAACGGCTTAGTGCATTTAGGCCCACGCATATTCTAAGGTTCCGGAGGAGCACTATTAAATGACATAAACTTATCTAAGTACGAAATTTTCCCTTTTACGTATTAAAGTATAATAGGTTATAAGTTTTTCGACTATTATTCACTAACTATCCGCCTTTCACGTGTTTATTTTCTATTTTACACATGCAAGCTAATAAAGCTCCTTATTTATAGACGGGTGAATGAATGAAGATACGCAAAATTTCATAGAACTTGTTTCTTTTTAAAAATAGAGATTCAAACTGTTGCAGTTGATTCGAATAATATTGGGATTAACGAGAGCTACGATATTAATATTGAAATTATACATGTCTAATTGATAGTGTCACTCTAGCCGTCAAAAAATAATTAAACGCAAGGACAGAATATAGTATAACAAACTTTGATTGTGTTAGTGTCCAACGGAACCTTAGGTCAAAAGAGGGTTGATACACACCCACAATCAAGAAACGCAAAACAATCTATCCAAACATATCCCGCAGGCTGATTACCTATCTCGCGACAGGTTTGCAACAGGCGTAAATCTCGCGATCACTGCTGTCAAACGTCAATTTGGTATTACCTAACAGCAGCTACAACAAAAATAGCAATCGAGCACTAGCTCTCCCTCTGCTGGACAATCGGTGAACTAAAATGTGCATTCTGATCGCATTCTTAGTACAATTTGGTATTACGTAAGCTCTCTTGACAGCAGTACGACAGCGGTAACAAAGCAATTTGAACTGTCAATTAACAACAACCCCAGCACCTGTTGTTTAGCGATTGCTTACTGGTTGTTTGAGCTGAGAAAATAATTTTATGAAGTGAAAGTGCCTGTGTGAGCTCAAGAAAATTATAAAATCCCTAAAGCATTACGTGAAACGCTCTGATTTACGGTGGAACGATAAAAATCTGAGTAAATATCAATCATTTACCTACAGGTACATAAAAATAACTTTTGTATTTATTATTTGTTTGTAATTTGATTTAATACTCCTCTAAACCCAAATATCAAAATAAATTAGTGTTTGTTGTAGTTTCAAGATATGGCACGCGCTGTCTTACTCCTAGAGGCACTTGATGGCGAAGATAGAAGAAATTAACTACTTGAGAGGGCTGGATTACGGCGAAATCTCAGAGATCAAGCTAATCCTTTGACTTTGTCAGATACTGAGTTTAGAGCCCACTATAGGCTCTCTAAAGAGTTATTCTCGCAACCGTGCCAAGAACTTAAACCCTGCCTGCAAAGGGAAGACAAACAATAATGAGCTTGGAATGCAAGGTGTCAATAGGTATCTATCTTCAAGTTAAATTCATTTTCTATTCAAGTCAATAGGAACCTTGTCCTTAGTACATAGTTACTAAAAGGTTTTTTATTACAGGTTGTAACGGCACTCTCATATTATGCCACTGGATCATACCAAAAACCAGTTGGCATGACCTTTCTTCATGGCTTGAGTCAACCTAGCATTTCAAATGCTGTGAAAGAAGTCACCAAATCATTGAATAATATTAGCATTTTGCAGAAACATTAAACTGAGAAACATTATACAAATGTCCACTGCAAAGTCAGGAACACTGTGAACGGTGCATAGGAGTATTCAAGGCCCATTGTCGTTGCTTGCTGGTTCATAGAGTGCTGCATTATGATGACCAACACACTGTGGCAGTCATTATAAATGCATGCTGTGTCCTACATAACATGGCCAATAGAGATAGACTTCCAGTACCTGAGCTGACACCCAAGCTGAAAGAAATCAGCAAGAAACCACAAAGGGATCAAGTTGAAGACCAGAATGAATCCCAGATGCTACAAAATGGCCACCAACAACTATCCATCATTGTTCAAAGGTTGTGGAATAACAAACATAGCTTAATTATTTTCATAATTGAATTTATTGCATTTATTATTATTGAACTATACCACCAGAGAGCTGACTGCTGAGATCAGTGCTTTCAAAGTATTTTACTACACTAGTTTGTCCCATAAAGTTGTGGCTATTCATGTCTTCTTCATTTTAATAAATGAGGGTTTAATATTTAGCCCACAAATATACTCACACCAAAATGTAATTGCTTGATGTGGATCAGTTGAGCTAATGAGAAATACTAATTCTAATTTATTGCTCATTTTCGATTGTAATTTTCTTTGTGGAAATGTAGGTGATATGGTAACAAAATTCAACACTATGATAAAGACACATCAGCCATGGGCTGCTTGTCCATTAACAAATAAATAAATAATAATAATACTAATGTACCTATATAAGTAGTGTAGTGTGTTATACATTATGTGATTCTTAGTAAATAAATGTATTTCTAATGTTTGTACCTACTGTGTCTAATAATGTAAAATATAATATTAGGCAAGCAAAAAACCTGTTTAATTTTTTTTTAAATTATATGATTTAATTTATGGAGCATCATAGTGTGCTCCTATTCCTAAAACTCCTATGTATTTGTGCAAAATTTATAATATTACTGATACGAGTATGAATCAGTGTAGCAATCTGTAAATACTAATTCTAATTTATTTCAATTTTTAATTGTAATTTTATGTGGAAAAGTACCTATGTAGGTAATAGTAATGATACTGACTATGTAGGTACATAAGTAGTGTAGTTCTATGTGATTCTTAGTAAATAAATGTATGTCTAATATTTGTACCTACTGTGTCTATTATATAGGTATGTAAAATATAATATTAGGCAAGTAAAAAACATGTTTTATTTTTTGACATTATATCAAGTAATTTATTGAGCATCACAGTATGCTCATGCAGCGCCTGTGCGACAGAGAGAGATGCCTCCGCTTGCAGGCGCGCGGCCTCGGCTTGTGTCTGCACATCCTCTGCCGTTCTAGCGGTGGCATCAGCAAGCTTGCTCTCTGCATCGACTCTTCTCTGCTCCAAATCAACCACCCACAATGGTCTAACTCTTTGGTCTGTAAAATGTCAAAATAATTTAGGACAGCTTGAGACAACAAGTCATTTTCATGAGAAAACATTACAAACAGGAAGTAAATTTAAGACTTACCAGAGTTACCAGTCCTAACAGTAACAGCTATCCTCATGACATGGTTGCTGTTTTGGTTTCTGGGCCGTCTCCGTTGATGTGAAACCGGGCTTTCTGGAAACAACAACATAAAATAAATAGTGTAAATTTACTTTGCCTTAGTTTTAGGAACCAATAGCCAAAAAAATCTTCTATTTGCGGCCCTATTTTTTGCCTTGAACTTCAAGTCCGCTCAGTATCAAGAATAAGAAGAAAACCGTTATCGCACCTCAGCTAACCCAAGCATGATATCTAGATGTAAAACAAGATTTCATACACGTTTCCACAGCTGCCCATTTATCGCCGCACCTCCGCCGTGAGCGTTTACCATGGTGGCGATTTCGTTCCACTCACGCACGAACTATGGTCTCCTTTGACCTCGCACCCAAGCCAACGCCTTGGCAAAGCTGGAGTGCATCATCAGGTGCTGCAGCAACTTTTCTAACTGGGCGACTGAAACTCGATGTTCCACTGAAATAACAAGAAGATGTTAGAGACTAAAAACAAGACTAAGTACTTATTATTTATAATTAGAACTGATTGATAACTTACTTTACAATGCAAATACCACGGAGTGCACGCAAAACCGTCAAAAACCACATAAAATCTTACAAAAAATTAGCAAACGTCGAAGCATTAAAAACAACAACAAACAAGTCAAGAGATCAAGAAAGACGCACAGAATATAAATTTTACCACAGATACCAATAAAAACTGCAATTATTTGTTTCCACCTATTGCTGCTCTGTTGCTAGTGGCGCTAGTGTTCACGGGTAAAGTGCATTCAGCGACAGGCGGGCAATAGGCGGGCGATAGGCTTCCGTAATACGGTTTCTTGTAACAATTTGCAACCGATTGCGGAGCGGTCGCTGTCGCGCTGCTGTCGCTGTTGCTACTGCAAAGTTTTAGATAATACCTCTGCCGGGACCTGCTTCGACGTTTGCTAATTTTTTGTAAGATTTTAAGTGGTTTTTGACGATTTTGCGTGCACTCCGTGGTATTTGCATTGTAAAGTAAGTTATCAATCAGTTCTAATTATAAATAATAAGTACTTAAGTCTTGTTTTTTGTCTCTAACATCTTCTTGTTATTTCAGTGGAACATCGAGTTTCAGTCGCCCAGTTAGAAAAGTTGCTGCAGCACCTGATGATGCACTCCAGCCTTGCCAAGGCGTTGGCTTGGGTGCGAGGTCAAAGGAGACCATAGATCGTGCGTGAGTGGAACGAAATCGCCACCATGGTAAACGCTCACGGCGGAGGTGCAACGAAAAATGGGCAGCGGTGGAAACGTGTATGAAATCTTGTTTTACATCTAGATATCATGCTTGGGTTAGCTTATTCTTTATACTGAGTGGACTTGAAGTTCAACGCAAAAAAAAGGGCCGCAAATAGAATTTTTTTTGGCTATTTTGATTGGTTCCTAAAACGAAGGCAAAGTTAATTTACACTATTTATTTTATGTTGTTGTTTCCAGAAAGCCTGGTTTCACAGCAATTGAGACGGCCCAGAAACCGAAACAGCAACCATGTCATGAGGATAGCAGTTACTGTTAGGACTGGTAAGTCTTAAATTTACTTCCGGTTTGTAATGTTTTCTCATGAAAATGACTTGTTGTCTCAAGCTGACCTAAATTATTTTGACATTTTACAGACCAAAGAGTTAGACCATTGTGGGTGGTTGATTTGGAGCAGAGAAGAGTTGATGCAGAGAGCAAGCTTGCTGATGCCACCGCTAGAACGGCTGAGGCTGCGCGGACGCAAGCCGAAGCCGCGCGCCTGCAAGCGGAGGAATCTCTCTCTGTCGCACAGGCGCTGCACGAGCATACTGTGATGCTCAATAAATTACTTGATATAATGTCAATAAAATAAAACATGTTTTTTACTTGCCTAATATTATATTTTACATACCTAAATAGACACAGTACATTTATTTACTAAGAATCACATAGAACTACACTACTTATGTATCTACATAGCCAGTATCATTACTATTACCTACATAGGTACTTTTCCACATAAAATTACAATTAAAAATAGAAATAAATTAGAATTAGTATTTACAGATTGCTACACTGATTCATACTCGTATCAGTAATATTATAAATTTTGCACAAATACATAGAGTTTTAGGAATAGGAGCACACAATGATGCTCCATAAATTAATTCATATATTAAAAAAAAAAAAATTAAACCGATTTTTTGCTTGCCTAATATTATATTTTACATTAATAGACACAGTAGGTACAAACATTAGAAATACATTTATTTACTAAGAATCACATATATAACACACTACACTACTTATATAGGTACATTAGTATCATTATTTATTTATTTGTTAATGGACAAGCAGCCTATGGCTGATGTGTCTTTATCATAGTGTTGAATTTTGTTACCATATCACCTACATTTCCACAAAGAAAATTACAATCGAAAACGAGCAATAAATTAGAATTAGTATTTCTCATTAGCTCAACTGATCCACATCAAGCAATATTATAAATTTTCCACAAGTATAGTTTTAGGAATAGGGCTACTTTTTATTCAGGTAAAACTAACTAACGATGATGCTGAAATTACATTTTGGTGTGAGTATATTTGTGGGCTAAATATTAAACCCTCATTTATTAAAATGAAGAAGACATGAATAGCCACAACTTTATGGGACAAACTAGTGTAGTAAAAAACTTTGAAAGCATCTCAGCAGTCAGCTCTCTGGTGGTATAGTTCAATAATAATAAATGCAATAAATTCAATTATGAAAATAATTAAGTTTGTTATTCCACAACCTTTGAACAATGATGGATAGTTGTTGGTGGCCATTTTGTAGCATCTGGGATTCATTCTGGTCTTCAACTTGATCCCTTTGTGGTTTCTTGCTGATTTCTTTCAGCTTGGGTGTCAGCTCAGGTACTGGAAGTCTATCTCTATTGGCCATGTTATGTAGGACACAGCATGCATTTATAATGACTGCCACAGTGTGTTGGTCATCATAATGCAGCACTCTATGAACCAGCAAGCAACGACAATGGGCCTTGAATACTCCTATGCACCGTTCACAGTGTTCCTGACTTTGCAGTGGACATTTGTATAATGTTTCTCAGTTTAATGTTTCTGCAAAATGCTAATATTATTCAATGATTTGGTGACTTCTTTCACAGCATTTGAAATGCTAGGTTGACTCAAGCCATGAAGAAAGGTCATGCCAACTGGTTTTTGGTATGATCCAGTGGCATAATATGAGAGTGCCGTTACAACCTGTAATAAAAAACCTTTTAGTAACTATGTACTAAGGACAAGGTTCCTATTGACTTAAATAGAAAATGAATTTAACTTGAAGATAGATACCTATTGACACCTTGCATTCCAAGCTCATTATTGTTTGTCTTCGCTTTGCAGGCAGGGTGTAAGTTCTTGGCACAGTTGCGAGAATAACTCTTTAGAGAGCCTATAGTGGGCTCTAAACTCAGTATCTGACAAAGTCAAAGGATTAGCTTGATCTCTGAGATTTCGCCGTAATCCAGCCCTCTCAAGTAGTTCATTTCTTCTATCTTCGCCATCAAGTGCCTCTAGGAGTAAGACAGCGCGTGCCATATCTTGAAACTACAACAAACACTAATTTATTTTGATATTTGTACACATTTCAGAGGGTTTAGAGGAGTATTAAATCAAAGTACAAACAAATAATAAATACAAAAGTAATTTTTATGTACCTGTAGGTAAATGATTGATATTTACTCAGATTTTTATCGTTCCACCGTAAAATCAGAGCGTTTCACGTAATGCTTTAGGGATTTTATAATATTCTTGAGCTCACACAGGCACTTTCACTTCATAAAATTATTTTCTCAGCTCAAACAACCAGTAAGCAATCGCTAAACAACAGGTGCTGGGGTTGTTGTTAATTGACAGTTCAAATTGCTTTGTTACCGCTGTCGTACTGCTGTCAAGATTGCTTACGTAATACCAAATTGTATTAAGAATGCGATCAGAATGCACATTTTAGTTCACCGATTGTCCAGCAGAGGGAGAGCTAGTGCTCGATTGCTATTTTTGTTGTAGCTGCTGTTACGTAATACCAAATTGACGTTTGACAGCAGTGATCGCGAGATTTACGCCTGTTGCAAACCTGTCGCGAGATAGGTAATCAGCCTGCGGGATAGAAAGATTGTCACGATAGATAGGTACAATCATGTAAAAATAACAGTTTGCGGTAGGTACTAATAGTTTCTGAGCTAAACTGTGGAAGTAGAGATGGTCAGATGTGCAGACATACAGAAGGACATACATACACTCCAAAACATGGAATATGGCCTAGAATTAATGTAAGTATATGGTAAATTTGCAAACCTTGTACTTCAATCATGAAATCTTCTGACTCATTCAAGTATCCATTATCAGCTACCACAGTGTAGTTTGCGGTGTCAGTGACATTCAGGTGTCGAACAGTGAATACGAGGTAGTTATTGAAATTTCTGAATTTTAACGTGTATTTGTCAGGCGTTAAATGAAGTTCTTGTCCATTTTTTAGGCTGAAAAAAATACCGTTACTTGTCAATTGTCAACTTACACTACGAGTGAACAACAGCTCTGCCGATCATCAAGAACCAAATTTGTGAAAACACCATCGTCGGCCACAACCAGCACTTCACGTAGTATCAGTAAATTACAAATTGGAAATAAACAACCTTGTCCGTAGATTATTGTTTCACATCATGCTCCTTGAACTTGATAAGCACTCTCGTAACATAAATTAACTTTCACCTTGCTACTTCTCCTAAGATTGAAATGTACGATGTGCTAAGCACAAACGAAAACAGGGTTGCTAACTATGGGTTGCTAACTATGGGTTGCTACTAACTGGACGTTAGTCTGTGGCTAAGTTTACTTAGTTTCGGTTGGACGTGAATCAACAAATTCACACACGTCAATAAAAATAACAGCAAGAAGTAATTTGACAACCGAAGGTAGGAAGAAATCTGCTGATGGCTTTACTAAATTAAACTACCCTATGTTTGTTTGAGCAAAGATTGAACCAGTATTTTATTGGAGATTTTGTTTGTAAAAGGAGAAATAAAATGATATGTTATCATATAATTTTTAGGTACTTACACTTTGTAACTCGCATTTGGATACGCATTCACTTCAAAATTTATGCTTGAGGTGGGCTGTCCCGTAATCTTGATTTTATTGCTTGCGGCTTTCAAGTCGATGTTTAGATGTGGTACAGCTAAAATAATACATAAAATTTTATATCACAATACATAATAATATAGCAGGTTGGGGAAAAGTCTTTACGCATTATAGTATGTTTGAACTTGTAATAAAATCTCTTTCGGTTTTAATGATACCAAAATCTGGCTGGTTTTGGAATATTAATACAATAAATACAATTATGGAATATGTGTGAATTTTAATGGTTTTTCGTACTGTCAAGATGAATGAATGTAAGGAATGTAATGAAAAATTTAAAATTTGACTACAAAATCCAACGCAAACTTCGAAAAAAAAATTGCGATGTTTTTGGATCTAGTGCAGTGTCTGTGAGAGTAGCACAAATTTGTATCAGTCGTTTTAACGTGCGAAAAAGGTCGTTGTCAAAAGCCAGGCTTCACAGACTGTGCCAAAACCCGGGTTAACTCGCAACAAAGTGATGCTTTGTATGTGGTTGGATTGGAAGGGCATTATTCATTATGACCACCAGGCAGAACCATCGATTTTAAACTCTACTGCGAACAACTGATGAGGTTGACGCAAGAAGTTGAGAGAAAGAGGCCGGAATTCCGCCCTTCGAATTATGTTGATAAATTTTATCACCAGAAAGGGTGTGGTTTTTCATCATGATAACGACCTCGACCTAGACCATATTTAACCATTCAGCAAAAATTAAGAGAGTTTGTCTGGGAGGTGTTAATGCATCCGCCGTATAGTCCTGACATTGCACCTTCAGATTTCCACCTGTTTCAATCTCTTCAGAATTCTTAAGGTAGTGTCAGGTTAACATGACTGCCAAAATCACTTGACGCGGTATTTTGATCAGAAGCCCCAAAATTTCTATAGCATGTGGATCGATAACTTTTTGGCATCTTATAGGTTCCCTACCTAACAAAATGATACCTACATACTTTAACTAAATGTGAATAAAAAATATTTTTTTTTTCAATTTTCTTAAAAAATGCGCAAAAAGTTTTTCCCCAAATTATTATGTTAGCACAGGTTAAAATAAAAAAAAACTGTAGCAATATAGAAATACGTACAGTGCGCGTCACATATAAGTACCCCCATCTATCTCAATGTAATTATGGGACACAATAGTTGTTATTGTTGGGAATTTCAGACTTTGAGTACCTACCTATTATGGTGGGTGGTTCGATCCTGAGCGGGGCGGCGTGATACATTTTTGCATGTGAAAATTTGTGATAAGTTACAAGGGAATTCGAAGTAGTCGTAAATATTATGTAGACAACCTAAGTCGTTTAGATAAACAATGGGATTGAAAATATCATGACGTCCCCCTTTGATCCTGTTCGTCAAATATTTTTTTATGTTGGATCGAATGACATTTTCAATCCTATTCTTTACGCGACTTATACTTAAAGTTATGGTAACACAATGATGTAACTCACTTATATTTTTTCTAATGCTCTTATCACGTTGCTCACAGCTGTTCGCAGACACACATCTATATAACCCCTCATGATCTTCGTTAGCGTTCATGATTGTTATGTTGCTGTATAATATTCCTTCGTTTATGATCCCCGAATTCGTTTCTTCGTGAAAAATTATATCTTCCTGTAAATAAATGTAGGATATAATAATAGTAAACAAACGACAGCGACGCCTTTAGGTGGTAAGAACAATAATACAACATAAACAAACTTTAATTATAAGCTTTGCTTACCCTCGGTAGAATCCAGGATAATTTTGTTATCATATTAGGTTTGATGGAAACCGTGCAATTGAGAGAGAATGTTTCACCTTTTAGAAAAAAATTTGAGTCAAATATTATATTAGGTATCGGCGGTTGCTCTTCATCTGCAAACAATTACATTAATTTAAGAAACAGTCTTTGATAAAATATTTTAACAGAAACATCTAAATAAAGAATCTATACAAGATAAGAAAAGTACCTACATACGCAAATTAAAAACCAAAATCAAATTAAGCTGAAACTCTTCTCATAATAGCAACACTGCCCCATTAGTACAAAAGTAGAACTGAACTTGGGAAAATGTAGCAAAGAGCTGATGACGCACACGCTTTTACGATGCCGCCCCCAGCCATGCAATGCGACGATATTACAGCATTTCACATGGGTTTAGCGACCCCATTAGGTAAAGTTTAGTCTGGCTTTAACTAAGTCCAAGTTCTTAATATGCAAAGATCTACATTGAATATTCCCACTGATTTCATGAATATTTGGTAAAGAATAGATAGTAGAACAAATCATAAATTTTATGGGACAACATTCAATATTTAAATTTCGCTATCAATTATTATTATTGAATGATTTTATGTAATTCGTTGTCAAATAGGTTCTAGCGTCGTCAGCACCAAAGCCGCCAAAAATTGTTTTGATTCTTACGTAGGGTATTGATGTTATGGGGTTTCATTAATAAAATAGTTTCAATATTACATAAGTTTTGAGACACGCAAAACAAAATACCAACTACTTACTTACATACTTTTTGTTTAGCGGACATTCAATAACTAACAAATCCGCATAAATGTTTTAATGCATAAAATTATGTGTATATTATATTGCAGAAAAATTACACAAAAACAATTGAAATGCCCACGTCGTTAAATTTAAATTCTTCATAGTTGTTAGGTAAAAGTTAGCTACTGAAAATTTATTATGAATAACCGTTGGATCTGGAGACTACTCAACTATACTCAACAAAAATAGTTTATCTATTGTGTGACAACTTTAAGAATACCAAAATAAATAGGTATTCGTCGCTAAATTCAACACAATATGAGTAGACATAAACTACGCACTTAAATAAACGTATGATAAAACTTTTGAATATTCAAATAAATTAGTAGAAAACCACAAAAGTCAATACTGTACAATAAAACTGGTAATGATTACAAACACATCAAATACGTTTGTTAAAATTTCAAAATAACCAAACGAAAATGTAAACATTTCCCGAACCAAAAGCTTTTTACAAAAATAACAAAATCTGGTTAGTTTGTTAGTGTAACAAAAATCATGCTCACAGAGTCACAGAGCAAAACACTGATAGAACAGGAAAGAAAGAAAAGAAAAAAGACAAAGCGGCAAGCCAACATGAAGAATGTTAAAACCAATATACCTTCTAAAAACTATGGATCGTTCACTCAAAAGGGAAACGCGTTAATCGTATATAAGGAATCGTTAGCTTTGGAAACGTCATTTAATCACGTAGAACTTGGGGTGTATTTGATTATTACTTTGATTTATTTTATTTACCTAGTAAAAAATAGCTTCCGTATATAAAACCCAATTATTTGATTGAAAAAATTGACAAGTAATATACAACTACAACAACAGTACAGTAATATGCAACATATGGGACAAAATAGCAGTACTGAGTATGGACAATCTCGTTTGCTTATTTTAAGTCAAGATTCAACAATACAAAATGCTGCCGGGTAAATGATCCATACATTTTTAGTTTTAAATGAAATCGCCACTCTACGCCACCTTGTTACATGACATCGATACTTGGGATGAAGTGATACGGCCATTGACTAGTCTCAGTATAAGTTTTAAAAGCCTTTATTAAATTAGGATTTAGATTAGGATTCAGATTCAGATACTGCCATAATAATAATAATAATTGATCTGTCTATAAGTAGTTTAGTTTTAAATCGTTAGCGTTAGTCAATGATCGAATAACCACATCCTTGAGCTTACAGACTTTAGTCACTACTTACTTCTACGAATTTTCTTTACTATTGGTTCAACTCCACGACTTTCTCCAAGGCATCGGAACGCGAAATTACATTTTTTCAATTTCAACATAAATCCAATTTTTGGGGAGTACGAATATGCCTTTATTGGTCTTTGCATTTGTGTCTTGTTCTGCGGCTGATTGCATTGACATCAAAACAATTTTGTTAGTAAGGCTATTTTTATGTTATTTAAATAAATAAGCATTGTTTTCAAATTTAAACCATATTTTGACATGTTTAGAGATAAAAGTCAAAATAAGATTTAAAAAAATTGGAAAACAATAGGACACAACATTCACGATAAATACTTGTTTCAGAAGATGCTATTGATATGTGAAATACATTAAATGAATGTACATATTACTATGTTAATGGTGTTCCATAATTTGCCGTGAATGTTGATGACCGTCAAAGTATTATTCTTTAAAAGTCTAGTCTACCTACGTTGCACATAAATGTCTTTATTTACAGTTCTGCCGTCTTTTTCAAAGTCACAACTAAACATGGTAAGCGGGGTGGCATTAACATAGTAGAAGGAGAATCCAACTTTAGGACTATAGACAGTGCCTGAAATGTCCTGTGAATATGAGGCTGTTAGACATAAATCACATTTTTATACATATTTATTATTTATTAATGTGACTTTCATTCAAACATGCGTCTTCATTCTAGCTACGAAGCGTTAGTGTTCATTATTATGTTTGATTATTCAAACATCGAGAAATATATATATTTTAAGCAATGATGTTCGATCAAAAAGCTTGTTTTCATTGTTATAAAGCTAAACGTTTATTTTGATCTCATTGTGTTGCCACAAAACTTGTTTTTGTTAGTAAGGTATGCATATTAAGATGTGTAAACTTAATATCGACATTCAAATCATGCAAATGCAAAGCGGTTAAAACAACCGCTTAATCGTTATTCAATAATTTAGCTATAAATACATAATTTACGTCACGTCTTTATATAACGTTTCTAGGTTTATTATGATTAAAATTATATGTCTAGTTTCAATCGTAGCTTCGTATCATTGATACGTACCTGCGGCGGATAGAGCTGAATTTTAACGTCTGGAGTTGTTGGTTTACATTCAATCAGGACCATATCGGATCTAGATATTACAAGTTCTCTCATAGGCGCAAACAAATCATTTGTACCTAAAAGATTTATAAATCGTTAAACAGTCAGGAGATTTATAATTGCGCTATATTTTTACATATGATTTTCATCCTCACCATTGACGTATACGTAAATAAAAGAGACGTGTTCACTGTTTATAGCATCCTTAGTAATTTTAGTGATAAAATTGGATATATTTACAGTATTGTCTGCACACGCATAATATCCAATAGCAAATTGATCAATATTAAATAGTTCAAGTTTACTTTCAAAACTAAATCCTTCATCAAAAATTTGTGAACTGGTATTAACAATTTTAAAATCTGAAGTTACTTCTTCCGATATGTGCTGCTGTTTAAATTGTAATTCAGTGTCGCCTTTGCATGTCAGTGTAAAGTTTTGTCCTTTTTGTAATATAATTTCGCTCACACAGGGATATATGACCGGGCCATTTTTTATTCGTAAATCTGAAACGAGAACAATGTTTGTAACCTCTTCACGCGAAGTATGTTGTCAGTGAACATGGAGGTGAACGTTCAATTGATCGAAGGGCACAACATCGAGTGAGGTTCTAGGTATGGAGGGGGATCTCAAGGAAACGATGGAATAATGCTAATGGTGGTAACGTTAGCCGGCTAGTACCTACACTGTACCTACAGTACGCACGCCTATCGAAAGCACTATTAATTAGCCAAGCAGGGCGCGACGTGGGTGCGGCCAACATTCGGAAAATTAATCCTACCCGTAGGAAAACAAGCACATCAGCCCTCGCGTCACTGATAACAAATTGATTGTTGCAGACTCTAGAAAGGGACACCAATTAAGTGATTAGGATCCCGTCGGTTCTGTTTATCATTAAATTAGTATCTATCGAAATTGATCGCACTATGACGTATATCGTAGGGTTCGGGGAAAGTATATTAAACTAAACTAATGTTATAAAGAGGAAAGATTTGTTTGTTTGAATTAAAAAGACTCCGAAGGTACTACTGTACGGATTTGAAAAATTATTTCACCATTACAATTCTTCAGTAACCCTGATGAACATAGAAATATTTAAAAAAAGTTAGGCATCGGTATGAAAATTTCAATAATTTAACCAAGTTAAGTAAAAATTTATATTTTTTTTTTGTGAAATACCCGTGAGAAGCCGGGGCGGACCGATAATTACTTATCTAACAAGCTTAAGTGGTGGCTATATTTATAATACCCGTAATGCTAACTTGCGAATTTTGCAACACAGTTTTCAGATAGCTCTAGGCCCTATAGCAACGTAAAATCCAAGATAAATCAGCATACGATACTTGCTCTTCGCATACAATGATCCACAAGTGATTATACACGCCCAAGCAGCAACCAAGCGTAATGAACACCTAAAAAGCAGCCAATATAGCACTTAACGCTGTTTTACAGCTGTATAAGAACGTTGAAAAGATATTGTAGTGTTATAATTTCGGTTTAGGAGCAAGTATTCAGCTCTAACTGTATTAAGTCTGTATTAAGGAGTCAAAGTTCGCTTAAAGTTTTAAATCAGTGTATGATAACTGTCATGTACAGCTTTAAGTTTCCTGTAACGCTTTAATCTCATTTTAGCATTAAAGCTGTACAATAGCTGCATTTTGCACGCCATCACTTACTTAATACAGCTTAAAGCTGTATTATGGTGGTCCTCAAATCTTATTTCTGTATTATGAAGTAGGCACACTCTCTTCTACAGCTTATTTTTATGGTGTAATTGTACACCCTTTTACAGACAATAGCTGTATAATTTCTGTCTTTGAGAGTAATAAACAGCAATAAAAATAAATGACGCCTATAGTACAGCCTTAATCTGTATAAGTGACAGAGTCGTTTTTTGAATTATTGTGCATTTGAAGCAGTATTTAAGCGAAAAAGATTTGGTTTTATTAGAAGAAAGATTGAACAGGAATATGTAAATATTACAACATGAAATTACTGCCGAGGAACATGGAGATATTGCAACAGATCAGATCACCTACAGTCAAGCGTCAATACCGTCGACATCTAATGAAAGTGGTTCCGTAGAAAATATTGTGATTGATCATAGTTATATCAGGTGTAATTTATTAGCTTTTTTACCTTCTGCAAATGATGACGACATTTTGTCATGCAGCAGTTCTGATGAAAGTGAGAGAAAACTAAAAATATGCAATTTTATAATTACAGACTTATCAGAAGTTTTTGAATCACCAATAAAATCGTCATATTTGAATATATTCAAATTATTGGTGATATTTGATCATTAATTATTAGAAGTATATAAAAAAAATTAACTTGAAATGTTCTCTAGCCTAGGTGGCAACACTATCTTGTTTATTGTAACCGAGTGTTCTTGCAAATGTCTGTACAAAGAAGTGAATAAATAACTTTTCTATTGCTTACAAATAGATTGTTTTCAATTAGAAACCCATAAACCATCATTAATACCAATTATATTTTATACCTACTCCTTTTGCAAGCAGTTTGATAGAGAAATAAAATTCATTCTAATTTATATATATTTTTTATTTTTATCAGTTTTTTTTTTGTTTTATTTGGGAAATAAACAGTACATAATACTTAAAGTTACAGAGCTTAAAATAAACATAAACCAATATAATTTCCTTCATTAAGTAACACATGTAGAGCTAAATGAACACAGTAGGTTATATGAAAAAGAAAATGTAGAGTTCTCACAAAACATAATTATATACAAAAAAAAAGGTAAGGAAATAATTTTCGCTAATAGAGTCATACAAATACAATTGCAATACTCATTGCAAAATAATTTTCGACATATTATCTATAAACCGTGAAATTTAAGTATTAGGTTCCGTTTGTCAGGAGAACCATGAATATAAACAACTTTCACAAAGGGGCCTACTTACTATCTTGAAATATAAATAGCTGGTATCACTTAATATTACGTATCCCTAAAAAGAGTTACAGGTTATGTTCGAAACACTGCTATGCAGCATTAATAGTAAATTTATTCGTTTATACAGCCCATCAACCGCTTAAAGCTGAATACTAGTATCCATTACGTACATAGTACAGCTAATAGCTGTATAAGACCATCAAAATAGAATTTAGGCTGCTTAGCAAGTTGTCGCCATTTTATCAATTACAAATCGAAGATTACGAACATGATTACATAAAAATTTGACTAATGTTTTTATGTTTGTCAATATTTTCAGTTTGTCCAATAACCTACTATGCACCAATGAGGCTCTACGTCCATTAATTCAAACATTTTTAAATTCTAACCTATAAAAACCATATTTACTTATATTATTTAATATCTCTTCCCTGGTTATTTTGCTGGCGCGTTTATTTTTTATCACAAAACATATATATGTCCGCAATAAATTTATTTTTGCACGATAATGCACTGTATCCTGCGCTTATTGATTCTCCAAATCTTTAAACACAAAGCGTTTATAATAAATGTCACTTTGATCAAATAGTGTTATAATTGAACGCCATTATTAAAATATATCTTCTGTTTCGTTTTAATTCTTTTGTAACTCTGTTCAACAGACTTTTTACGACATAAAGCTGAACAAGTGAGTTACAATGTAGTAATTGGAGTGTATTGGTTTCCTCTTACACCATAGTACAGCCACAATACAGCTATTATGCAGCCTATTTTATGCTTATACAGCTACTGTACAGCTAATATAACGCAAAACGCTGTATAAGTTGTGCCCATTTAAGGGGTATAAGGGCTGTATAAGCGCTTATACAGCCTTTATGCAGCCAAGATATACAGCATTAAGAGTATAAACGAACTTTAATACAGCTGTTATACAGCTTGTGATGCTGCTTGGGCGTGTTTCAGTACAGTTTGATAACATTTAGGCACAGAAGAGGCCTGAGAGAGGCAGATTTTCTAATTCACGCTATTAATGTCATCATTTACGTCAAATATTGTAACAGCCTAAGTTCCGATTTACGGACAAACATGGACTGGTTCATGTTTGACAGACGTCTAGAGGTTACATTGGGTATACATTGAAAAAGACCGCAGTTGACAAATGACGTCGATAGCACGAAGGGAACAACCTCACCAACAAGTTGCCAACTGACACCTTTCGTTTCGAATTTCTAAAACACTCAAAGTAAAGTCATCGAAAAAACGGATCGCCCGTAACTCGTTTTGTGCGATCTGATATGATCCGTCACCTAAGTTCACTTCTAAAACATAATCGGGCAGTTGGACTTGACTTCTTTGTTATGGCAATATAATTATGTCTGATTTGCCACTTTCTGCCAGTGCAGGTCATGGAAATTTCGTGGGTAGTCGAGGAATGGCGGCAAGTTCACAATAATAATATGAGCAGTAAATTTTAATAACACGAATCAGATTTTTACCTCCCACACATATAACTTAAAATTTAACCTAAATTACAACAAAATAAGGCAACTATTAGCCGTGTGGTGCCGGCATAGAATTTCACCACCCCAACTCTTCCCGTGGGTGTCGTAAGAGGCGACTAAGGGAAACACACCGGGGGGCGGGCAGCAGCGCCTTCTGCAGAACAACTACACCGAGCTGCGATCCCCAACCCGCATGCCCAGCGTGGGGATTATGGGCAATAACCCCCAGATAATGATGCCATCTATGGCGCTCATTAGGGGAGGCCTATGTCCAGCAGTGGACTATTATAGGCTGGTGATGATGATGATGATGATGATGAAGGCAACTATTTAATGAGATTACTTTTAATGAGAACTTGAACGTTGAAAACTTGCGAAAAAATCAAAACATTTTAAAATTTATATCTGTTGGTGAACTCGGGTCTGGAAAGCTATTTAGGTACGTTTCTTTTCGTTACGAATCTGTGGAAATAATTTTTTGGAACAATGATATCGTGGCAAATAATTAATTTTAAAGTATGTATAATCATTTTCTCTACTAAAAACATTACAAAACCACAAATGATAAGCAAGGTATTTGTAGATAATTATACCAAATTAGATTGTATTGTATATACTATATATAAATATATTCAATATACTTTGTTGATTTTTCTTTCACCACTCAAAAACATGAACGAGCAGACTCGCTCGAAGTTCCAAAAGAAATTCCTCGTCCGTAAAACTTTCGTTGGTGTGAGTATAAAAATAGTTTTGAATATACTGGCAGTATACATATTTTGCCAGTATTTTTGTATTAAAAAGCTTGATAAGGACAATACAACGGAAAACATTTCAGCGGATGTGTGCTCTGAGATAACAACAACACTTGTTTTTAATGAAGATAATGGAGCAAATCGGTTTTTTTGAGAAACACTTCAGCATCACTTTTTTCAACCAACAAGCAATAAACGACGATCCCTGAGGAAAAACGGGCAGGGTGTTCGATTTCGATTTAATTTCAATTTGTCTAATAAGATGCACAAAACCTAATATAATCACAAAATAAATTAAACTTAATTGGTGTACATCTTAACTTGACTATTTAATAACTTTGTTTACGATCTTTGACATCAGTTATCAGATGATATAGAGAAAGAAAAGAAGGCTGCTAGATCTTACAGTACCCACGTTAATTGGGGTTAGATGATGTGGTATGTATTAGAAAACCAATTTATTTATAGACTTTATAATCAGCAATATAAAGTCCACTATTGTATCTTTACTGTGTAGGTTGAGGTGTTCTTATGCCTATTAATGACTTGTTTTGTTCTATACCGTCGTCGCTATAAAACATACATGATATAGAAAACGGTCATAACTAAAAATCCACACTATATGCTCATAAAACGCAATTTAGGTTCTAGCCTTAATACAAAACCACATAGATAGTATGCGGTTTTGTACGTAGGCTAGTTAGTAGACAGTTGTTCACCCCAATATAGAAGGGATTGACCTGTTTTGTTTACCAAACATCGTAACCATCTAACCAACCGATCACGCGATTGATTGCGACGGACATGTATTATTAGCTAAACTGTAATATTCGATGCAATGCTTTGGTATCAATTTCGTTCTTCAAAGATAACTATGCTATGCAATATACAAACTCCTCTGCAGTATGCACAAGTATGTAGTATATAAAATGAATAATAAATACTTTACGGCTATGATCAGCTTTAGGTTTTAGATTAGAAATGATGCCGATGTGACGACCTCTGTGGCACGGTAAGCGAAGGTCCGCCTGCGACGCAGGAGGTTGCGGCGTCGATTTCCGCCTCGGTACAAATGTTTGTACGATTTGCAAATATTTTTCTGGTCGTTTTCTGTGTATATTAAATAAATATCTCTGAATGTAAATATTTTATTATGTATATCAATAATCTATTACACAAGCTCTGCTTAGCTTGGGGCTAGTAAAAGCTGTGTAGATTGTCCAGCATTATTTATTTATTTAGTGCCTTAGAAACGTATTTTTGTGTCCAAATATGGTAAAGGTTACGGTTCCTTTACGGTATTCGCCGGTCTTTTGAGAAACCCATTCCGCATTCATCAAGCCACCGTCTGCCGCTTATAACAGTTCTTGATGAGACTATGTTTATGGCAGGCGTCCGCCCACTCCCCCGTAGCCAAATTATCCAGTCCACCTAACCACCCATCACAATGACCTGCAGAGCAATTACGGTAAAATATCCCATTCCCATTGAATGGGCAATCCGAGGAGACTGAACATAAACGATTTCGATTGGCAAAAGCCAGTGCTAAAACAGATACAGCTCTCTGGGCCATTCTTTCTCAATTACAGCAAATCTGATTCAAAGTTACAGTAAATATATTGCAGTATTGAAAAGTAGTCGAGTAAAACCAGCTCAAGTGTGAGTAACAAGTATATGAGTAAGGTTTAACGATAAGTAACAATATAAAAAACATTGACATTCGTAATATTTTGCCGTTGAAAGCTTTGTCGTCTCGTTTGACTCCATCCTGACAGGAAATTTTATGCATATGTTTTGTACCGTGTGATGGAAACCAAAATCGCTTATAGACAGTGTCCTCGCATGGCGATCCATTGAATGGGATATTTTACCGTAATCGCAAGGATGGTTGTTTTCATTCCATTGTCATTCGAAATACACTCTTGGTGGATATTATCTTTGGGTGTATCATATTGTACGCAAACTAGGATGATACCCGCTATGTGTAGTCCCCGCTTTTAAATAAACTCTCTTATAGGGCCTCTTTACTAGGGCTAGGGCCCGTGATCGTGGAAATGATATAAAATAATAATGCTAAAACGATATTTCATTATTATTCGATGTAGTGCGTTTTAACGCTCAAAAACATCAAAATAGAATACACAAAAACTTTTTTTGAAAATATTAAAGTTTTACGTACACACGCGCAAACGTATGTAAACTAAAAATTGTACAAAAAAAATTAAGCTCTTAGATATTATGAATATTAGTTAACTAATATCCATAACATAGGCTGGGGTTAGGCCGGGGCTAGGTGATTATCCAGTAACTCAATTTTCTAGCATTATTAAGTTTACTACAGTATCACATAAAAGGTTAACTTCATCAATCAATATCGGCAAGTGACAGTTAGGCGTCCAATTTCGGCGCTGGAAATCCAATAAAATTAGACGACAAGGGTTTTACTAGCTATAAAAGGTTTGTTATTATCACTAGAGATTACCCATAAAATCAGAAACGAGCGCTCTGGAAAGATTTGTTTTAATTAATATTTTTACGCTAAAGTCAAAACGGTGAAAGTGGTTCTAACTTATATTTTAATACTGTGTTTAATACAGTTAGCTGCGGAATGCAATTTATAGCCACAAGGCCAAGAGTCAGCATGTTTGTAGAATAGCTAGTAGGTATCTCTTATTCTCTATCAAAAACTTTGTCGTCTGACTTATTTGCCATGTGCAAATTGAATTAAATTTAAAAAGTGAAATACATATATTAATTGGTGGGTGTGCATTGCATTTGGATATATGTAGTTCTTACTACTTTTAATTAAAATAATTTTAGTCTTTGAAGTTGTGAAATGATGATACGTTTTAAACATCTTAATATTTATCGTTTTATACCCTACAGATAATTTTTCCAACTTTTGAAAGAACAAGCCTATCGTGGTTGATTATTTTTCAAAATGAATAATCAAAGAATCTCCATTTTCTATCATCATTTTCTATTTCACATCTATATTTTTAATAGGTTACTATTGAAAATGAATATGCGGAAATATTATGACGTAAGTTTTTTTTTTAATACGGGCACTTTTACTTGTTAATTTTGTCAGTTATCATTATCATATAATTAATGAGTTACAAAAATCAAAATCACAAAATGTTGATCTACATATACAGAAAGTTTGGTTCCGGCCAGAGAATTTGCAGTAAAAAGCCTTAGGTACCTTGGAAATTATTGCACCCGTGAATTTTTGGGTTTCTTAGCTGCCCTCCGCTTTCCGCTTGATTGGCTTGGGTTTGAGTACTAATATTATAAAGACTTATAACGGTTATAATATAATTCCACAGGGTTATTCCTCTTCCATTTTAATACGATATCAATGACGTACTTCCTGCTTTATATTTGAAAGAGCAATTCACTTTCCGAGCACATGTTGTATATATAAATTGTTTTACTCAAACGTTTAAATTTCCCCATCTATAGATAATTAGTTGACTGGAGAAATAACAGTAAAAACGACCTATCAATTTGTTATGAACATTACAGCTACATAATGATAACGCAATGGGTGTTTTTGGGAAATCCAATTTTTAGGGTTTTGCCATCGGTTGCAAAACCCTTATGAAATCGCTTTGGGTCTGTTTTGTGTTTTAAATCCTTAATATCTCAGAAACTACTGCAGCTATTGACTTGAAATTTGAAATAATAATACATTTTGTGCGCCCGCACATATTTATAGAAAAATAAATAAAAATAAATGAAAAATCAAAATGAAGATTTTCCATACAAATTTTGAAATCAAAATTTTAAATGGGCCGTACAAAGTCAAAATTGGTATCAAATGAAAGGCACTCGTTTGTAGATTTCAAAATAGTTTTTGAAATTTTGGTAGATTTTATACTTTTTAAAATATTTTGAAAAAGGTCAAAAAAATGACCATTCCCCCCCCCCCTATCTCCGAAGATTGCAGAGTGATCGACATGATATGTAGCAAGTGTTTGTAGGTATGGATCTATATTTTACAGGAAAAATATAGAGAAGTCTGTAAAAATAATACTTTTTGAAATATGGTCAAAAAAGGGCGGGAAAAATTTCTGAAGGGGTGACTACCCCACCGAGTTGGGTATCAAATGAAAGGTATTGATTTGTACATTCTAATACAGTTTTTGAAATTTCGATAGATTTTACACTTTTTGATATATTTTGAAAAAGGTCGAAAAATTGACCGGTACCCCCCCTCTATCTCCGAAGATTGCAGAGCGATCGATGTGATATGTACCAAGTGTTTGTAGATATGAATCTATATTTTACAGGAAAAATATAGAGAAGTCTGTAGAAGTAATACTTTTTGAAATATGGTCAAAAAGGGGGGGGGATAATTTTCTAAAGGGGAGACTACCCCCCCAAGTGGGGTATCAAATAAAAGGTATCAATTTGCACATTCCAAAACAGTTTTTGAAATTTCAATAAGTTTTATACTTTTCGAAATATTTTGAAAAAGGTCGAAAAATTGACCATTCCCCCCCCCCTTATCTCCGAAGATTGCAGAGTGATTGATGTAAAATGTACAAAGCGTTTGTAGATATAGATCTATATTTTACAGGAAAAATATAGAGAAGTCTGTAAATATAATACTTTTTGAAATATGGTCAAAAAACTAATTTTCATACAATGGGCGCTATTTCATTAAGAGTAATATCAAATCAAAGGTATGGATTTCGACAATTCAAAACAGGTTTTGAAAATCGTCTAAGTTTCATACTTAGTGAAATAGGTTGAAAAAAGTCGAAAAAAAATTGTAGGTACCAACCCACTTACCTACCCACTAATCTCTGTAGTAACTGTTATAGTAGTTACACAGCGCACCAAAACCGTTGTTCTCAAAGTTTTTGAGAAGAGATATGTATCCTAGATAATCCACACAGTATCATTTACCCACAAGCTAAGCAGAGCTTGTGTTATTAGTATTACGACGATAGCTTTTACTTAATAATGTATAAGTATCACATTAGATGATTTATTTTTGTGTACAGAAAAGGACAAGAACACCCGAACGAATAATCTGAATATCCTACAAATATTAGTCCCGAGGCAGAAATCAAACCGCAACCTCCTGCGTTGTAAGCCCACCGCGCCAACAGGTCGTCATTATACGTACTTACCTACCTAAACGACACAAGTTCAAAACCCTCGGCGCGCGAGTTACACTCGCACTTGTCGTAGGTACTTGTTTATTATTGATAACAATGGGTTTCCCAACATACAAAATTTTGATATGGTTACAAAATAGAGATTTAATACATTTATTGTGCAATTTCAATTATTATTTAAATAAAGGAAGTAAATGCGATAAAGCTAGAACTTGGAAAATCATTCTGAATTACAAATATGAATGACGATAAATTGATTCAAATATTAAAAAGCGAAAGGAAAGTTCCTCGAGTTTTGTTTGAGAGTTGTCCACAAACTCATAGAACTGAATTCTATTAATCACAACGACATTTCGTTTGACCCTTCATGATCTTTTTGTGGGCGAACAAATTGTTGGAATCTTTCAATACAGCGAACATCACAAGGGATGAAAAGCGTAAGGACACTGACAAATTACTGAGATCAACCCTCTTACGTCATGGTGACACCCTTCAACATAGGCCTAGTACTTGGAAGGTCGAGGCGTGTGAGCAAAACTACTAATTTGGGTTTTTCAAGTTTTTTCTGAGCATTCCTAACAATTTCTCAATTTTACTATAAAAATCACTGTATGACGATTCATTTCGAATTTAAGATTAACTACTAATCTATTTTGGAGTTGTGTTGTTAAAACATTGGTATTTTTCAAACAAAACTATGTTCGTTGTTAACCCACTAGTAATAATAATTTTGTTTTATGTTTCTAAATCTTCTAATAACAGTATTCGTATTTATAGTAGCACGTCGTTATGTTATTGTTATTTATTAGCCGTTATTGTGCTTGCTCATTTCTATTTATAGTTTAGATATACTACTCGAGATTATAGCAAGGAGATAAAAAAGCCTTCGACAATATTTGAAACACGATCGAAAAACGTTTTGATTCTTAGTGTCGTGTTATGGGGATCTATAGAAACAAAAAATATATAAAGTACCGGAAACATAACATACATACCTACTATTGACTCGCCCGCCACGCGATCCAGCAAAACGTGATGTAAGTATATTAAATTTTATATAATCACATTATTACCACCCGAAACGCCGGTTCTTCACAATGTGGTTGTGGTTATAGAAAATTGATACAATAAGATTATACTCAACAACCATCTCGTTCCATCGGGTCACGTGGCGTTCCAACAATGTATGGAGAACTTTATAACATTCTATTACCGAATTGGAAGTGTGTAGCGTTCATTGTATTTTTTATTTAGCATAGCTTGCCGCCTACATATGTATACCTCTGTTGTATCACATCCGCAGAGATGTTCACATTGAGACTGATTGTTAAACAGCTGCTCAAGGCCTCAGACATCTTCAGCCGAATGTACTAGCATGTCCCCTTTATTCAATTATTATTTACACTAGATGACCTATGTATATGTTTTAGTTTAAAAATTGTATTATTAAACATGGAAATCATGCAAAAGTAGAGAAATACGGAAGTTTTTTTAAACTTTCCTGTCTGTATGTTTAATTTTATTTTGGAAATAAGTACACAATTCTTACAATTAAAAAACTAAAAAAAACATACTAAAATAATTTAATGCTCTATACACATAATGTAGAGCTAAATGGACAGAACATATAAAATTGAAAAAGGATACAAAAAATTGATATAATGTAGATCGAAAGAAAACGATAAGGATGTTATTACAACTTATTAATTAATATCGTTTGTCCTAGGCTACGCTTAATTTAACTTCTTAACGATATTTCATCAATGAAAAGTGAAATATGTCCATATTTTTTTTTTGTTTTATAATTCGCAACCTCGACTTAAACATATTTTTCCTGTATTTCGTGTTAACATTAGGAAAACAAACAGCATTTTTATTACGAGGGGGGAGGGGAAGTGCTTAATTCATTATTTTACGATAGTTTATACAATATTATATTTACCTCTACAATATACTCCTAAAATAATGGCACCGCCTTTGCCATTATTTTATGTTCTCTAACCCTATATTCCTCCAGCAAACTTTATCGGGAGAGAGAGAGAGAGACCTAAGTTATAAAAGGGAGTACACTTGCATAGGGGATAAATGACTTAATTTTAACCAACTTAAGTAATTACACAATAAATATATTTGTTTTCAAGCAAAAATGGTGAGTCAATTTCTCCAGTATTTTAATTTTTTCTTTGTTGCAACCTGGGGCCCAATTCCACTAATACAATCTCCTCTCGATGACAATGATATCGCCTATCAATTGTCTCATTTTACACCGAAGAGAAGAAAGAATTCATTTTATTAAAAACTTTCAATACTGATAAAATCTGAAAAAAACTCAAGAAAAAACTGTTCAGGCCACGGAATAGAAAGAATAGTGGAAGTGCAAAGCAACAAAACTATTAAAGGCATCGTTGGTTGTTGTCAAACTCACACAAATAGACCGATAATCATAATAATAAAATGTATTACGAAGAAACAATTCGTTTGATTTTTAGTTCTGTGAGACGGTGGGCGAAGGTCCGCATGCGACGCAGGAGTTTGCGGGTTCGATTCCCGCATCGGGACAAATGTTTATCCGATCTGCTGACATTTGTTTCGGGTTTTCTGGTCGTTTTATATTATGAAAAATAAACAAGTTCCGTGGTTTGCGCTCGCTCTTGTAAACATTTACCACAGAAAATATGACAGTACTACCGACGTTGACTTTGACAACTTCAACTCATTATCTGTCATTTAAGGATAGTCACACACAAATTTTCCTAAAAACGTGATTTAGTTGCGTTTTCTTGTGTTTAAGAGCGATGTTAATTGATTTTTAACAAGTAAAAGTTAATTTTTACAACGATAGATACTTAAATAAGAGGGCAGAGTACCAAAAATATTTCGTCCGTCACGACCATGTAGTCATCATAAAATAATTAGTATCTATGGTCACGACCAATTTATTTTTTGTTAAAAATGGCCACACTATCCTACCACTCCATTGACAAGCTATTTTGAATCATAATCTTTGTAACGAAACGTTAGTAGAATACCAAATTAACTTAAGACTGAATCTCTATCTCAGTAGCATGGCGCCATTCTCGCATTTTTTAAAACTTTAGTGGAATTGGGCCCCTGGTTGCTACAGTTCGTATGAATTAGTCCAAAACTGGGACACGAGATGATTTCACTACAGATTTATTCATGTTTTATTGTGATTTTCCTTTACTACTATGAATCCGGTTTAAATTATTCATAAAAGACTGTTGAAATTGAAACCCAATGTTTATGGGGTGAGCATGAGTTTTCCAAACGTTTTCATTCGTGTGAAAGTTTGGTCGTCTAAAATAACAATACAAATGAGTAATGGGGAACAGATGGCAGAAGCAGTTTACGATCCACAAGTGGGAATTTTTAATCTTGGGTAATCGTGTCGTTGGATTATGGTACCTATCTCGTAATAGACTCAAGGCCAGTATAATTATGAATTTAGTAGTCTCAAATACAATTAGAAGATGAATATTAATTACATAGTAATACTTTTAGTTTATTTGTATTTCATTATTATTTTTCTATTTGTTAGCTAAGCAGAGCTTGTTGAATTTATTTGTATTTTATTATTATTTTAGTAGTTTTTGTAGTTATTGACAAAGAAAATTATAAGTAAATAACAGAACCAAATAAGGACTAGTGTTTACAATTGAAACAATTGAGTTAACTGTAGACTGTTGTAAACAATATTCAATACTAATTACCTAGTAACAATTAAATAGCTACCTCAACACCGCTCTGCTCGTTTAGGGTAATCTTTGGTATCTGTATTCATCAAAAAATCAATAAAGATCTTTTACCTTTTTTTTTATCTACTAGCACGGCAAACGACTGTTCGTTTGCAAGTACATAAAAATAGATTTACCAATTAGGTTTTTTTTGTTATATTTGCGTACATTCAGAGTTGGTTTAAAAGAAAAAGTATCTAAACTATAAAGAGGAAAGATTTTATTGCTTGATTGTATGTTTTAATAAAAAAAAATAGTTAAATAATGCTGGACAATTCACACACTGAATTATCTAGCCAAGCTAAGCAGAGCTTGTGTTAGAATTGAATAGGCTCCGAAATTTCCTGTTGGACCGATTTGAAAAATTCTTTCACGTAAGAAATGATTAGAATCCTAATTTATCCCTGATTAACATAGGCATACATATTTACCAAAAAGTTAGGGATCTGTAAGAAAACTTCAATAATATCTGGGTTAAATTTCGGAGCCTATTCAATTCTAACATAAGCTCTGCTTAGCTTGGCTAGATAATTCAGTGTGTGAATTATCTAGCCAAGCTATTTATTTATTTTTATAATTCGTGTGTAAAAATATAAAAATTTTCGAATCCGGGACGCCCGCTTGTAATAAGATAATCTAGGGTAACGTATTGCTAGGAGGTGGCGCTAGACAAAAAGTAAAAAAAAATCTTCATAAACAGACACATAATAATTTTACACGATAAAATAGTTCTAAACACATCATAATGAAAATTTGATTCGGATTGGTTTGTTCCTTGTTTACATGGATTCGTCACCGGCGGCAGCGGCGGCGGGCGTCTTGCGTGTATCTCTAGACACAGTTGAATCACGGTAGTTTTCTCGTAAGAGTTTATGTGAGTCTGAACCGATTTGTAAGGGAGACTGAATCATCTATGTTTTGTATCTCCGCGCCCTAAAGGAAAATGAGTCACTACGCATAATAACACATTTTATAAGGTGATTTTGTATCATTATTATTTGTGTCCAAAAGTTTCTGTTTGGGAAAATGTTCAACATAAACAAATAAAAATAAAGAGGTTTTTATATTATCAGATGGGAAGACACGGTTCAGGTTGATGAGCCACCGGAATTAGTATAAATTTTACTGATATTTTCCACAGTCTATTTAAGTTCTACTTTCACTAGATATGTATTTAAGTAGACACCGACATAGTCTATGCCTATGTCTACGTATTTAGATATATAGGTATCTTATTATTCATTAAAATAGAAACCTAGCTAATTACCCAACAAACAATTTGGCGTCAATTAGAGCTTATTTTAGACCTTAACGTGATATAAAGGTGCTATAGCAGCAGCAATAACAACTTTTGGCAACATAAGAGTGTAGTCTAACAAAATATTCCACTGTGAGCTATACAGCATAGTTTTAAGCGTAATAACAAGATGAGTTTAAAGGTTAAAGACATACAGCAGCAATTTGTAACGCTATAATACAGGCTAAGCATCTTGTTTTATAGCTGTAAGTGAATCTTACAACCATAGAATCTAAATAAGAAGTAAGCACTGACTACAACCCCCCAAAGTGCTATGCAAGCGCTAACGAACTCTTGCCAAGAACTAAAAGTTGTACAAAAGCAATAATTACTTATACAATGGTTATTATAGCACCAAATACCTAAAGAGGTACAATACTCTCTTATATTACTTAAAGTTGTAACAGTGGGAACATTTTTCGCTATCATAGAACTTCTAGTGCCTAATGTCACTTCTGTATAGGTTTAGGTAGAGTAATAGATCTCAATACCTCTTCTGTAACCCTTATTTGTTCACTTGTTGATATCAGAGCAATGGCGAAGTGATAGTAGGTACTAGAAGTAGTCAAGCGGGAGTTTTCTGCGAAAATGTCAATCTGGGTCCCGTACATAATTTTCTAAATAATAAATCAAATTAAACACAATATTTCAATCACATTTCTTTTATTCTTTTATACAAAGTAAATTAACTTAGTTTTTCTTTAAATGAATCATATTCAAATATATTTATTTATCACACTGAATCCTTATATTTGTCATTTAAAAACTATAAAGCAAAAAAATTATCTGATAAAGATTCATGAAATTCAGCTTATCATCAAGATTTATAGTAATAAATCAATAAAAATATAGTCAAGATCAAGAGGTTATTAATTTGTATCATATCATTCACAATCAGACCTACAGCTTGTACTAGTAGGTCTATTTTGCAGAGGCCGCCTTCCGACTTATCAAGTCCTTTATCAACATCATCTTTCTCTTTGTTTTTTTTTTTTTTGTCAAGTTTTACACGTTTTCATATCGTTATAACAAAAAATCTAATTCGCGTTCAGCTTCTGCATAAGTTGAAATATTTCTTATTTTTACTTGACATTTTATTCGTCGCCCATCAAGTTGTAGTAAGGTGTTTGTAGATTTTACAAGTTTTAACGCATTGCATTTAGGCCATTTTAGTACTATTATTATGTTTCCATGGATCCGATGGAGCATGCAGTACACAGCACATATTTTCCTTTTTCTATAGTTTGTACAATTGTTGTGTACGGCATTCTGAAATTAAAATACAAGTTATTTCATGACGTCACTGAAAAGAGGAGATGAAGGAGGATGAAGGAGATGAATGAGAGGAGAGAGAAAAGATACAGTGAATAAAATATATACATAAAATTGAATCTCCTATGCCGGCATCCTATCATAAGTACTTATAAGCCTAACACAGAAATCTATATCTGATTTCTAAATAATTGATAAATTTTAAACATAAACATAATATAAAGGACCTTTTTCTTATTTTTGAGTGGTTTTAAAGTAGCAGTATGCGTTACTTTCGCGTTACTGTAAAATAGAAGTGTAATGAATGTCACTCAAAAAGCTACGGACAGACAGTACTACGGATCCCTAAATTTGTTTGCCCACCATTTAAAGGTTGCGAATTGATCTGACTAAGGTTATAAAAACAGAAGCAACTATGATTTATATAAAGTATTTTACTTATGCTTCATTATGTGTATTAATTACGACTAGCACGATACTTTAAACTGGAATAAACAATGTTTTATTCGATTCTTCGAAAACTTTTATGTTACTCCATATCTAATACATTGTTTATTTTCAGTAAAGAGACATTAGTCATCGGGCGCTTGAATAATTTGTTAATAATACATATACTTAATCACAATGTACTTACGTTCGCAGTGAAAAATCAACCTCTCCTGTAGTCAATAAGTTGGAACTAAACGATTTCATTTCAGTTTCACAAACGAGGCGCCCTTTTGGATTAATAAATATCTAAACATTTTACGCACACAAAACTAGAAGTAATTATTCTGTTGATAAAAAAAGAATATCGTGATGTTAAAATTTAAGAACCTTATAGCTCTTATAGATACCTTTTGGAGCTCAGAGCGTTAATAATCACCCATTTGCCACCCTCATTCCACCTAAAGACATAGTGAGTGACGTTGTAGTTCTGTTGTTCCCCTTAAAGAGTTAGTAGTCACCTATTTGCAGCCCTCAAAGCACCCAAAGAGTTAATAAACGCTATATTAATCTATTGTACCACTAAAGGACTTAACTTCCGCTTATTTATCGCGTTTTTATCTCTTGTAGTTTCAGTTTTCGCTATTATAGCTCTCTAATAGCTCTATTATACCTCTAAACCAAATCTGTAACTCTGTTGTACAGCCATTAAATAACCCAAGGCGATATAAAAGTGTGCCCAATTCGGGGGTATAGAGGAGTTATAGTGCGCTCTAACTCCAAATAGTAACACTTATTAATAACTGTAAGATCTGGTTAGCGCTCTTATACATCTAATATAGCTCTTGTCTTAGCGCCTAAGTGTTAGTTGGGTACCTACTACCTTCATGTGCAAATTTGCGTATGTCATTGCTGCCGAGGTTATAATTGGTCCTCATCACACATACGCTGATCTTACGTCTGACATGCGCGGTAGTAATCTGTTTTAAAAACAACGAAGTTTATAAACAATGACGGTAATAGAGCATGTATCATTATTTGATACTACAGTTCGCTTTTTTGGTGACTGTACCCAACGCATAAATTCAATAGAAACAAAGGGAGTTGAGAATGAAAATAATATTTTTTTTACGATTCGTCAACTCACACCAGTTGGGACAAGATTCATGGTGTGAGTTGACAAACGACTCGGTATATACCGGCATTGTAAATAACTATACCTAAAATGTAGAAAAATAAGTTTGGTTGGCTGGAAATCAATTATTGAAGCGTATGAGACTCAAATAAGAATAACCCACTGTGTCATCTTCTACCTTATATGAGAGCAAACTGTTGTTATAGGACTGCTCCTTCCTAATAAGGTAAGTGCCTCTTCAGTCCAATATCTTAGAACGAGCAACTCTACCAAGATAATAGGTACGTATAGATAATGTTGAACAATCAACACCGCATAATCTAGCCTCAGAGCTTTTGCTATGGGTAGGTACTAGCTGGTAAACTTAGTAAATTAATATGAAGTACAGATTTAATTTATTTTCAAGATTTTTGATTTATATTGTATTATGTAAAGGCAAATAAATGATACCTCTACGTCTATTCCATACATAGATAAAAAAAATATTATACTTTAAAACATCCGAAACAAATATTTTTGCAAATATTACAAATATTTGGTGAGAATCGGAACCATGACCTTCAGTGTTGCAGGCTAACTCCGCTACACCACAGAACACTTCAAAAATAGATGAACAGAATAATTCAATAGGCGGTAGGTACTTCTAGCACTGTGTGTTGATTGCTATCGATTGCTCACACAGCATCTGGAACTCATTACTGATTAAAATAAATAGCAGCCTCTATTTCTTCCATCAATATAAATTAATTGCAGACTCTACCTGCTCTAATTTTCCGATAATCGTAGAATGGTTGAAAATGTCTCGATGAGCCACATCAATATCTCCGAAGTTCGGCTATGAGAGCATCGTCATCATTTCTATCTATCTGTTAATATTTCTTGACTAACACATTGTATAAACAAAGAGATTGTTCACTAATAAATGTGTAGGTAATAATAGTTATCACCGGTAGAATTACAAAGACTACTTTGCTCCTAATGGCATGGTGCAAAGGTTATTCAATGAGTCCAACTAAGGTCAAGAAGTCTAACTAAGGTACACAATAAAAACCATGAATGTACATAAATCGTTTCTTATTTCAATTGCAGTGGCAAAAATGAAATCATCAAATTTCGAGTACCGCTAATTGTTCGAATACAATAAAATACTTGAAACAAGTTTCAGGAATTATTAATTATTATGTGTTTGCAGTTAACCATCAAGTTCGCTTAATAAGCGAATTCTACAGAGAATTAACGTTCTCTGTATTTTTTCCGTGTTTTATTACATTGTACACAATTTGTGACATAGCGTTTTCGTGGCACATTGTCTATATCTATACTAATATTATAAAGAGGCAAGATTTGATTGTTTGTTTGTTTGTTTGTTTGTTTGAATTGAATAGGCTCCGAAACTACTGGACCGATTTGAAAAATTCTTTCACCATTAGAATCCTGAATTTTCCGTGATGAACATAGGCTATATAATATTTTCAAAAAAGTTAGGGATCCGCATGAAAAATTTAATAATTGAACCGTGCGCTGTATATTCAACCTCTTTTTCTATTATGGCGCGTCAGAATACAAAAGGAGGTTGAGTATATATTCAACCTCCTTTTGTATGCACGGTGCTTGCTTTTCTCTACGGCCAGTGTCAGTTATGGAGTGTCGAGTCAATGTCAAAAATCCCAATACTGTTAAAAAAAGTAAGGGATCCGTATGAAAACTGTGAAACCCATCGTGTTAGTGTGTATAATTTCTGAAATTTTTGTTTAATACCCGTGCGAAGCCGGGGCGGACCGCTAGTACTTACTAAAGTTAAACATAAAATATTTATTTACAGTATTAATTAAAAGGTAGAGCTAACATTAAATGACGTAAGATACATTTAATTATGTCCTGAAAAAATAATTATAACAATCAAATTGGAAATTAATTTAACTCGTGATATCTTCATGGTAAAAAACATAATTACCTTGACCAACATGAAATAAACAATGCAATCAGAAATAGAGAGTATTTGAGTTAAGTTTCCATAACCTATACCACAAAAACTAGATAGTCTTTAAGTCATTAATAGTTACAGGTTTTTTGTGAAAGATGACTATCCATATTATTACGATAGAAACTGGCTGGTTCTTAACTGATATTACTTTTAACTATTAAACGTACCGTACTAACTACTAACGTAATGAATTAAAATATGAACAGAATACCATTTATGGTCATAATATTATTCTAGAATAAATATTCTAATATTTTATAAGTGCAAATTTCAAGTACAAGATCTTTATAAATCTGTAATGTTTAATGCGTCAAATGTTCACAAACATCTCGTTTTTCTATAGTAACCTGCGGTTAAAGAAGATGGCAACACTTTTTGAAATAAATTAATTTGTTTACAATAATTGTTGTTAAGTTACTATATACTGATCATATAGGTACTGATCACTAAACGAGAAAAAAGTAACTTAAAGCTAAATCCGATAATGGTTTAATAATAGTAGAACCTATTATCTCGGCTACTATCATGAGATAACACCACTTACACACATTATCACTGCTTTCACAATCTTTGGAGCACGTTATGGATCACTGATAAACTATTGAAGATTGTGTAGAGCTATTTGTAAACTGTTTAATACTAGTAAAGACAAGAAGGGACCAAAAACTTGGGTATTATAAAATGTTACCAACTTTACGACCTATATTGTGTACCTACTTATAATAAAAATTTGGTAGTATTATTATATAATAAAGAGGAGAGATTTGATTATTTGTTTGAATTGAAAACGTTCCGAAACTATTAGACCGATTTGAGAAATTCTTTCAATATTAGAATTTAAAATTTTTCGCGATGAAAATAGCATAGAATATTTTCAAAAAATGTGAGATCCGCATGAAAAATAAAATTTTTGTTAAATACCCGTGCGAAGCAGGGGCGGGCCGCTTGTTCTGTTCCTAGATTTGACCAACCGGTGCTGATAAAATAATATAATATAAATTAATTATTCAAAACGTTCATTCATACCGGTTCTTAACCGACTTCGAAAGAAGGTGGAGGTTCTGCATTTGAATGAATGTATGTTTTTATTAGGTTAAAATAAAAAAAATGGTGTAAAATTAGGTATTTATGTCGGGTTTTACTTTTTAAAGCATCTTGTAAATTGATTTTAATCAACATGTCCGAATCAGTGCAACAGCCTTCTACATACTTAAGTGGTTTTACTGTCAAGCCGCATTTTTTTTACTCTCGGTAAAGTTATTTTCCTTATATTAGGTAAAGCCGATGTATTAGTAACATTTGCAATAGTTATTTGTCCATAGTTATTAGCACGTTTGTATTATTTACATTCACATACGAAAATTACAACCACGAGTTATATTTTACTTTACCTGTTTCCAATACTTTAGTAAGCAAACAAACAGTATTTTTATTATTTGTCCAATATGCCAAAAACAGTGCAGATGCGACAAGCTAGAGGTAGATATAAACAGGTAATTATTAGGTTTTTCTATAGTCAATATGCAAATTATTATACAATTCAGTGACTTCGATGATAAACAGTTCTAGTATCGACCTTATTCATGCGTTTCAATTACAATAATTAAAGTCCATTTCATTGTTCTATAATAGAAAACACTAAAAGGTAGTTACGCGCCTTCTGGCTTGGGTAAATTGTATGGTAATTTAGAAGTTAAAGGTCATGCGTGTCCCTCTATATTAAGTTTTTAAAAAGTTTCGTAATAAGGTTTTATTAGCACTAGAATGTTATTTCAGATAGTGTATAGGGTGCTGCGGTAAATAATTTTGTAGGTTGAAATGATGTGGGAAAGTAGTGACTGGGTGCGTTGACAAGGGAAGGAATAAAATGTATTTATCAAAAAGTAATCATTTACTTACCAGTACAAGTGTTTGAGTCAGTGTGGTTTGCCGTAGATGATTTTATAAAAGCTACGGTAACCACAAATAGTAACCATCGGTGAACGATCATTGTGTCTGCTGCTTTACACGTCGATTTATAACATGTAAACACAGGTGTTTTCTCTCATATCAAACAATAAGTTTGCCGTATTACAGAACATGCAATCTCAATAGGTTCTATTTTAGGCTGCACTCCTGCTCCAATACAGAACCACAGCTTACATTCCACAGGTTTTCGATCACTGAGAACACAGTAAAGTTAAAAACACTGAGTCACTCAAATTTGCTGCAAGCGTCGTAATTGCAAATTGGTAATGGATTTCATGTTAATCACACTTGTAGGAAAGTAAACACAATCGCGATTGTAAACCTTGTTGAGATGAGTACTAAGGAACGAAAGTAGGACGACGAAACAAAAGTTGAGGAGAGTGCGTGTTACGTAGCGCAGGCTTGGCTCGTACGCGGCCGGTTTGCGCAAAACACTGTGGCCGAATGTGAACTTGTCGCAGCGCACTCTGTCTCGCACACCATGCCGCGCGAGAAAGAACTATATTAAAACATCTATAGTACACACAATTACGTTTTAATTTACCATAGTGTGTAACACGCCGTAAAAACGATAGACTGCTGCAAATAATTTTGTAAGAAGGGCTTTGTGAACGCTTATCTTAGTTTAAACATTTTACATCGTGCATGGTCCTAGAAAAGGAAATTACAGTTATCGTAACTGTACTGTCCCCCTTTAGGATCCCTCTGTTATGGTCGGTCATAAAGGTTCACATTAAATATAATTAATTTATTGTAATTAAAAAGATAATTAATAAATTAACAGCTAAATTATAGACTACGTTATCAAATGATGGCATTACTGTGACTGAAATAATAAACCACAAAGTTTTAGGTAGTAAGTAGTTATTTAAGAAATTAAAGAACCTACAGTTAAACGTGACATAAATGGTTCTTTTGTTTACTAAGACGAAGAAGTTTAAGATACATAAAAGGAAGAAGCATTAAAAAAATTACATATTAGTCTTATTTAGTGAGGAGTTATCAAAAATGTCATAGTTGTCAACTCTATATGTCTAGAGAAAAGGCAACAAAAACTAGATTAAATGTAAAAAAAATCTTTGACTTGCTGCACTTTGTTTTCAAATCGTTGAGTTGTTTATTCCACACCAATAAATAAGAGAAGATCCACTGGATAGAAAAATAATAATTGGTAAGTTAATAAGGTTAATAGTAATGTTTGATCGCGAGAAGACCGCACCCATTTACGGTCACCACATGCAACTAAAATATTGACGTCACAGTTCATTTCATTATTGTATGTAAACAAAACAATGAAATTTTCAGACAGTGAAAATTTGAAATGTAAATATGTAAGCACCATAAACTCCCTGGATACTGAAGTTATTCACCCTTTTATCAGTACATTAATCATCGTTCCATACCTTTTAGAGTTCCTTGCTCATTTAATGCCAGCTAACGGGACTCTTTAACTATTAAAACAGTCTAGTGAGTCCGTTACCACGTTTTTCAAAGGACTACTGTTTTACTGTTTTTTGTCGCCGAAATCGATTTTTTTGGGTTATTACTTATTACTTATTTTCCTAGCGAATTACCCCGAGTGCGAGGGCTTACGCACTATAATAACAAAAACCTTATATTAAACTGATTCCAACTAAAGCTTACTTCTCACTGAGATGTATTATGTGACTATAAAAAAAATATCTTAACGAAAGAGTCCCTAAACACTTGGCTGTTCATATATATAAAAGGTGCATCGTGTACTGACCTGAAATGTTCTTTTTATAGGGTTTTACCCAGTTAATGAAATAAATTAAAAAATAATCATATATTGTTTTAGATATAGTTATTGGGGGAATGCACGATCAGCAGTGAACTTACGTGTACTAAGGAGGAGGATGTTTTTTTATATTCACTAGCACAAGCTTCGTTAGGACAAGAAACATGTCAAAATATGTTACAGACAGTAAATGTAAATCCAAACATTATTTCTACATAGACCTCTGATTTTCACTGTGGAGTAAATAACGCAACGATGAAATAAAAAGGTGCATTCTAGAACCTACTAAATACTGAAACTACTGAAATAAAGCGTTTAATTTACCGTTAGCAAGTCATAAACTTAATTAAAATGTTGCTTACTAGAACTGATATTGCGGTATTTATAAAAATTAAAATACGGTTTCTAGGAAATTAGCAGACGTGGCATAATTTTCACTTCGCTGAGGCCACCCGTTGAGGCCATACGAAGAATGCCCATCCATCCTCATAGGGCGAGTATAGCAACTAAAATATACAAGGAACCTTAGTTTTACCCGACTAAAATCCAAAACGTCTTTACAAAGTTGTATCTATATCTGAGCGTCTGGTCGAAGGGACGTGTGACCAGAAGCTGGTGTGTATCTACGAGTACATCATCATCATTGCCATACAGCGAAGTAATGCAGCCAGCATCTTGGGGAAACTTTCGACCGGCATTGATATGAATAAGTTGAGCTATAAGATTATTTTCATCAGTCTTCAGTTAGCTTAATGATTACTAGTTCTACTTACACTTACTAGTTCACTTACTATTTCTACCAATAAATAAATTGCAATGACTTATCCATTTGGTTATGTAATTGCATTGTCATTCCTCAACACTTGTTTTGGATAAACTCTAAATTTTTAACAACACATTATAATGTCATTACATTACACTGGTAAATACTCATCCAAAAGATTTTTTTTTATAAATAGAAAACGACCAGCGCCCTAAACAAATATCTGCAGATCATATGCATTTGTCCCGAGGTGGGAATAAAAAGCGTACCTCCAGCGTTGTAGCCGGACCTTAGCCCACGCGCCACAGAGGTCAAGAAAGAAAGAAAGAAAGGCAAAGAAGGAGATAGCTAGTTTCTTTCTTTTGTGAGTTAATTTAGTCGACTATATAAATATCACAGTGATATCCCCGACTGAGTTGGAGGAGTCAATTCTGACGTCGCCATCGCACGGCCAATCCTACATCATTCAAGATTTTAATAATACTTACTACTAGGCAACAAATCCCGAGAAAAATCAAATCAAATCTAGAGCAACGAGCTTTTTTGCAAAAATTATCTGCCCATCAGAGTAAAGTACCATAAAACAACTTAATTTAGATATACTTAAATGGTGAATTGTCGACGGTAGATAGTACAATCAAAAATAAATACACTCTTTAGAAAGATAACGCATCTCGCGAAACGTTTGCTATCACAGGATTTGTGTTTACTCACTGATATGATAAGAGCATTGCATTGGGGTGATAGTGGTCGGGATTTGTAATTGTCTCATGTTTTATATTTGCAGCGGCAACAAAACTTGATTGTGAATAAAAATAACATATTTTTATTTCGGGTACTTGGAGATATACATTCTTATTAAAGAATATTTATCGGGTATTTATCGCGTACCTTTTGTTTTTATTTTCCCCTACGTTTCAGTCGCCCCGTGACCACGATCGCTGAAACGCGACGGAAACGTAGGGGAAAATAAAAACAAAAGGTACGCGATAAATACCCGATAAATATTCTTTAACATGTCAACAAATCGTGAAAGTTTAAAAAGTTCGATATACATTCTATTTTAATTGACATTAGTTCGACGTTAGTAGTAATTTCGACTTTATTCTAAGGCCATTCAATTGTTAATTACTCAGAAGTGAAGTGTCCAATAAAGTATTTATTATTATTAATATATTCAAGGATTTTTTTTATCATGAGTCCTTATAACAGCTTGCTAGACCGAATTTGGTTTTGAATACCCTACGACACGCACGGCAGTAGAGTTGGTCCTCGTAGTTATATGTGTACGCTGAGGAGGGCTTAGGTCTCTCTTGTAAAGTATATTCTATATTCTGAAGTATATTCTAATACTTCAGAATATATATATTCTGAAGTATATTCTAATACTTCAGAATATAGAATATACTTTATTGCACAAGAGTTGTACATAGGCGAACATAATGCTAGATAACATTACACCATAACTCATTACACAACAGGTAGAACCTGCTAACCTTTGGGTAGTGTGGACAAAATTTTGTAGGTGCACTACCTACAAAATTTTAGGTTTATTAGGTTATAAAAATTATAGAAAACTCTTTACGTATATATGGATATCTTGGGTCGCCTTTATCGAAATCCTCATACATACTTTCCTTACTATACTATGAATTAGATAGATATTTTTTATTATATAAAAAAACGACCAGAAAACCTGAACAAATATCTGCAGATCGTACAAACATTTGTCCCGGGGCGGGAATCGTACACGTCGCAGGCTGACCTTCGCTCACCGCACCACAGAGGTCGTCAAGAACATACAGCATGACTTTATGCCGTCATTTACCTTCAGTGATAGTCGACTTGACTTGACTTCTTCGTTATGGCAAAACAGTGATAGTCAGTTTATTAATTTTGATGACTTTAAGTAATTCCTCACAGCGTTCTACACTGTAGACTTGACTTATATATATATACTTATACTTCTTGACTGCGACGTGTATTACGAATAGTTACAACGCCCCCGCGCGGCTCGAGCTCTCATTCCACAAATTGCTTCAAATGACAATTGCGGATAACCAACGGTGGTTACTAGGGACATTCGCAACTGGAAACGAATTTGATACTATCAAATTCGTAATTGTAAATTATTTGAGAAATAAGTATTATATAATAAGTTTGATACTAATCAAATTCGTAATTGTAAATTATTTGAGAAATAAGTTAAATGAAATCTTTAGTATGAAAACTAAAGATTTCATTTAATATATTTCTCAAATAATTTACAATTGTGTCGGAAATTTAACAAGTATGTCCCTAAGACTTAGGCTACGACTAATAATTAGAAAAATTTTGATACCGGTAATATAAAATAATTCTAGTATATCCGTATCCAATTTCTGTATCAAAATAATTTATTCATAAATGTAAATTTTAAAATAAAAGATATAAAATTGATTGGATTAGAAATAAATAATTTAATCTAATAAGTATTATTGGTTATAATTTGTCCTTTTTTATTTTTTGTCCCTGTGTTTCCTGAAGCAAATAATTATTTTTATCCTAAGGATGCCTGGAAAATACCGCTTTAACCATAACAAAGCTGTTTTTGTTTAAAACATGCCTCGATGATAATGTCGTACTGTTGCCTGTGATTACTCTTATTAGATAATGTATGTATCTATAGCTTTATAACTATTCATTATTATAAGAACGCTTCCTATTTCCAGAGTATACTCTATAAAATTTTTATGTCGAATATTTGTTACTAAACCATAACAAAAAATCTAAAACTGGGCGTCGAATTTCAGTTTTAATTATTGGCAATATTTATAAATGAAAGATCAGAATCGGCAATTAATGTGAATCGTGTAAGAATACACAAGACTAGCGGTACGCCCCGGCTTCGCACGGGTATTTAACAAAAAATTAAATTTTCATACGGAACCCTATTTTTTTTAATTTTATAAAACCTATGTTCATCACGGAAAATGTAGGATTCTAATGGTGAAAGATTTTTTCAAATCGGTTCAGTAGTTTCGGAGCCTATTCAATCCAAACAAACAAACAAACAATCAAATCTTTCCTCTTTATAATATTATTACTATAGACAACAAAATAAATTTTCGTTTATGAGTATACTAACGATCCGCCCTTTATATTTTTACAAAAAAATATAAAGTTTTACACAAACATACACACATTATTGAAGTTTTCATACGGGATTCAAACTAGATTTTCTTTTAAATATTCTATAGCCTATGTTCATCAGGGCTAATGTAAAATTGTAATGGTAATTTTTTTTTCAAATCTTTCTATTAGTTTTGTAGCCTATTCAATTCAAACAAACAAACAATCAAATCTCTCCTCTTTATAATATTAAGTAGTATTAAAAAATCAGACAGCTAATAAACATTTCACATCTAATTTAGGTGGAGTACATGGTGATTTTATAAAAAAAGTCTGGTAAACGGTGTTAAGAACGGCGACAATTTACTTACATTTTAACTTTACTTTGGTTAATCCGTAGTCTGTGTACTTTTGGCTGGTTCGTCCTTGACCTGTTGCGTGTTGTGCCTTAACTGTGGTAACAAACTCTTAATAAAATTCAAGCCACAATAGAAATTATAACTTACTAGCGGCCCGCCCCGGCTTCGCACGGGTATAAACAAAAATTTCAGAAATTATACACACTAAAACGATGGGTTTCACAGTTTTCATACGGATCCTTACTTTTTTAACAGCGTTGGGGTTTTTGACATTGACTCGACACTCCAAAACTGACACTGGCCGTAGAGAAAAAGCAAGCACCGTGCGCTATACAACCTCTTTTTCTATTCTGACGCGCCATAATAGAAAATGAGGTTGAACATACAGCCCACGGTTCAATTATTGAATTTTTCATGCGGATCCCTAACTTTTTTGAAAATATTATATAGCCTATGTTCATCACGGAAAATTAAGGATTCTAATGGTGAAAGAATTTTTTAACTCGGTCCAGTAGTTTCGGAGCCTATTCAATTCAAACAAACAAACAAACAAACAAACAAACAAACAAACAAACAAACATACAAACAAACAAACAATCAAATCTTTCCTCTTTATAATATTAGTATAGACTACTCGCAACACGTAAAACGAGGTATTCTAACCTTTGCCGCTGAATTGGCTTACTTACCTAGCTATTGAGCGTTCGCGTACTTTTTTTGAACCATGCTACGCTTTCGCTACGATGTTTCTACGTAGTCCTGTAGTACCTAAAACAAGCTCTGCTTAGCTTGGGGATAGATGATCCCCTGTATGAATTATTCGTACTACTATTATTATAAATTGTAATTTCACACACCGTGAACATTTCGCATGTCGTTGTGATATGATAACTGATGTACCTATAGCGTTGCGTAGTGTATCTACATGAATTTTATTACGAGTAGCACTTGCGTAGGATTAGGTTCGATTCGTGCGTCGTCTTTTGGAGTAAACAACCAAGTAAGTGCCAATTCGTGCGTTCTGCTAACCGGCGAAAAAAGTGCCTAAACCTTTCGGTTCAAAGTATTTTTGTAAAGAAGAATCTATTACAGTCCAAGTACAAATACGGTACAAAAGCATCATTACAAAAATTTGGATCACCTGTAAACTATGAACGTCATTTGTTTCTGAATCTGTGACGTAAATGCTTATGGGGGATGGCCTGGGGGTACTAACACACATTCATTTTGTTTATGACAGGGTCGTAGGGAGATATTACGAGGTGGATATTACGTCAATCAGCCTTCCCTTGTGTCACGTGATACTTACCAACGACTTTTTTTGACAGATAATTGGTAAAACATAAGTAAACATTTGCATACACACATCTTTCAGAAAACTTACGTTGAATTTTATAGCAACTTAAAAACCCTAGTTTTGAATTCTGTTAAAAAAATTTGATAATGCTGTGTATCCTTATCCAAAATCAATCAATTGTTGTTTTTTACTATGCTATGATATGATATTCTAACAAATTAATAAAAAATACTCATTATTTATAAATACATAATACCGGACAATCCACACAGCATCATCTAGCCCCAAGGTAAGCTGAGCTTTTGTTATTAAATAAATATTTTTTAGTTTTTTTTTTATTCCATTATTTCCCTTCAAAGATCCCAGACCATCAGGATTGTAACTACTTTTTACAGTATTTTTAGTTTCGCCTATTGTAATAGTGAGCATTCTGTTTGGCTTTAAACATATATTTGCTTTTTATAATGGTGAGGGAACGCGTGGGATGTCACAACAGTTCACTGTTCGCAAAGTCCATGTAAAGCATCCGTTACGGACTCGCCGATAACTCGCAACATGCATCCGCCATATACGAGAATGACGCGATAACCATATTTGTCATATTTTTGATAAGTTTAACAATATAATCAAACACTGTTTATCAATCCTTTAGGTATTTAATTAGTTTAGATTTTATTATACAAACGACATTAGTAAGGTTAACATTTTAAATGTATTTTTCCTTATAGATCACTGAAGCGAAGTGTGTGCGATTATTAGACTAGTAAATTACATTCTTGCTTGATACAAGTCAATAATTAAATATAGCATGGCGTTTCATACTGTCCATTAAAATAATTATAGTCGGTTCCTTTTAAGGTTATGCAAAATGTAGCGTTATCAACAAACACGCAATCTACATACTTCGTAGAGTTCTAACAAGTTCAATATAAAATTATAACATCTATATATAACTCTATTAATAAATTATAATAGCACATGATTTTAAAATTAGTAAAATATTCATATTATCATGATTATTTAAATGATGGAGAAAAGATTGATGCTGGAACTTCAACTCTTTCAAACCGTACTCGTGGCAATATGTTTGTCAAATGTGTCCAACTCTTATTTAGTCCCAACATCGCGAGATGTTACAGCCGTGGCAGTGCGAGTGACGGAAGTCGAGGCTTGCGCAGTCTTTGCCGCAGTGCCGACCTTCCGAATAGTGGTGGTGGTAGTCGTTTTAGAGATGCCCCCGTTAGCCAAATGCTGCACCTCAGTACCTGAACGCACCTCCTCACTGCCGGTCTGCTTCCTCTCGTGGGCAGTTGAATTCTTTACGTTCCTCTGTACGCTCTGTTCAAACCCGTCACCGTGAATCACTTCAATGTTATTATTTTCACTGCAGTACGCGCCCTTCTCCCCGCTTTCAGCCGTACGAATAACCCCATTCTCAACTGGAATAACCTCGCTATGTTGATAACGCTCGATAAAGCCGTTGCTATCGGGATTTTCGATGGTATAGGAGCCCCTACGTATTGGCTGTTCGGGAACCCAGACAATCTCCTGGGTCAGTGTGTCAGTCGTTTGAATCGGCTCAGGGGAGACGGTGTAACTTCTGTCGTTATCGGTTCTTATTTGCGTAATCTGGTTGCGATTTTGAATATCACTAATGGTTTCTGCGTCATAGGTGTCTTGTCTGCTAACCTTTTCAACAGATTGCCGTACGGTAGACTGAGCAGTTTCAGTTGTAAATTTGCTCTCTTGGTTCTCGAAGGCGCGTGGAGGGTCTATTGGTTTTAGCTGGCCTAACCGTGGAGAGTGCTTTATACCGAATGTTATTTGAGGTGTTTTGCTTATCTGGACCTGAAACCAGAGAGTAAATAACAATATTATTTATATTATATTAGGTTTATCGCAAGGAGTAGAAAGATTTAGATTTAGGCCTTTGCACAGCAGTGGAACGGAAAAGGCTGATAAACATAACAGAAACTGTAATACTCAGCTGAACAATTAAGGCAAAGGCAGCTTATATGCTACTAATGTAGTATATAAGCCACCTTATTTTGGAAAATGAACAGTTGTTGCTAGCCTATTAGAGAATAAATAAATGACCTTTTCGGGTGAGTAGGTGCCAGGCGCGGGCACTCTCGTCCTGTCGTCGACCGGGTCGTTATGTCGCCCCGAGATCGTGTACACAGGCGTATCGAGAACCGACGGGATACGATACGAGTTCGGTGCTGGAAATAATAAAAAGTAGCGTCAGCAAAGAATAGATAAACATGTTTCATATTTCAAAATTAACCATTACAACATTATTTGGTACCGTTTACTTTCTTTCTTGCTGTTCGTGTTATTATTATTACTATATACTTCTCGAGGTTTAATGAATAAATAATAACAAGAACATAAGCAGTCCAGAGATTAATAAGGAATGTTTACGATTTTGCTCTGCGAAGTCCGCATTCAAAAAATTCAACTTGTTCTTACTAGTTAGCTCAAAAATGCCAAAATACTACGAATACCATTTATATCTAACTATCTAACGCGAGTCTGTACTTTTATTATAATAGATCTACTAATAACTATAAATTGTATACAATGGCGTTTGCTTTTTTTACTCCAATAATTATCTTTTTCATTAGTAAAGTACTGTTAAACCTGACACCAAATTGCCATGATTACTCTAAGGTTTAAAATTGAAATACTATGCTTACCAGGCGTTTCGGTGTATTTGTTAGTTTGTAACTTGATACCGAAGCTGTGTTGTGGTGAATACGTCAAAATGTAATTGTAGCCTTTCTCAGGACTATAAGTTCCTGGAGCTGGTACTTTCAGTCGCTCGTCAATGGGCTCCTTGTGGCGACCAGAAATTGTATACAATGGCGTTTGTTTAGGGATTGGAATGTTGTAGGTATTGGGAGCTGTAAAAACGTATTGGATATTTTAGGTAAATATTATTCAATATATTTAACAAATAAAAGTATTGGTTGTGTTGGAAGTGTTACGTACCTGGTGTATCAACAACGTTCAAAGTATCAGTTTTGACTCGGAAAGTGTATTGAGGAGCACTTGGTAATAGAACTTTGTCGGCCTTGTCAGGGTTATAACTATTCGGGGCAGGAACATCATCAGGCTTTTGAGGCTTGGTTTTAATCCTGAATGAATACCGTGGAGCATTGTCGAGAAGGACCTTATCTGCCTTCTCAGGACTGTAAGAGTTAGGTGCAGGGGTATCAATAACCTTGCCATCCTCAATCTTAGGTCTGAAAGTGTAAGCAGGAGATGCCCCGTGTAAAATTTTCTCACCCTTTTCAGGGTTGTAATAATTGGGTGCTGGAGTATCCACAACTTTCCCATCTTCAACTTTAGGCCGAAATGTGTATGATGGAAAGTTTTCATGTGTTACTTTATCACTAGGATTGTAAGCGTTTGGCGCAGGATTATTGAAATGTTTTTGTTCGGGTCTTTTGAACCCAAAGCTATGTTTTGGTGATCCATCTTGAATGTGATCAAATTTGCTCGGTTCATAAAAATTCGGGGCTGGATTGTTATCTGACTTTTGGTGCGGTAATTGCGGCCTAAATGAGTATGATGGTGAGCTTTCCAACAAAATTTTATCACCTTTTTCTGGACAATAGGCGTTCGGGGCGGGGGTGTTCATAATCTTATCCGGTTGTCCTTTACCAGCGATTGTGTATTTAGGCGTCCCGTCGATGTAATGAGGATTATATTCATTGGGTGCTGGCACGTAGGAAATTTTCGCATCGGCTCCTTTGCCTGTAATTGTAAACTTAGGTGTGCTGCTTGGAATAAGAGGATCGTAGACGTTAGGACCGGGGGTATCTGATGGTTTACCAGCAGGACCCTTTCCTGCTATAGTATATTTCGGTGTGCCATTCGGCATGTGGGGATCATAAGCATTTGGTCCGGGAATATCTGAAACTTTTCCATCTGGACCTTTGCCTCCCATAGTGTATTTTGGAGAGTTAATCGGTAGATGTGGATCGTAGTTATTAGGAGCAGGTGTATCCGAAGGTTTTCCTTCGGGGCCTTTTCCCGACATTGTGAATTTTGGTGTATTACTCGGCAAATTGGGGTCATAATAATTTGGACCAGGAGTATCTGGTATTTTCCCCGGATTACCTTTACCAGCCATTGTGTATTTAGGTGTGCCGTCCAGCAAGTGAGGATCATACGCGTTTGGTCCTGGAATATCAGGAACTTTTCCCTCAGTACCTTTCCCACTTATAGTGTACCTTGGCGAATTGCTTGGCAAATGTGGGTCATAATTATTTGGCCCAGGAGTATCGGAAGGCTTACCATCCGGACCTCTTCCAGCCAATGAAAATTTGGGTGTATTATCTTGTAAGTGTGGGTCATAAGCATTGGGTGCTGGAACATCGGATGGTTTTCCAGCATGGCCTTTTCCTCCAATACTGTATTTCGGTGCTCCATCCAATAGTTTAGGATCGTACTGATTGGGTCCAGGTGTATCAAACGGTTTCATATCATGACCTTTTCCGTAAAAACTATACTTAGGCGTTCCATCTAACAAATGAGGCTCATACACGTTTGGCCCAGGGGTATCATTTGGCCTGTCTACGTTAGTTTTAGGTCTAAATGAATATGCTGGTGAAGATTCGTGTAATATTTTGTCAGCTTTGTCAAGACAGTACACGTTAGGACCTGGTGTATTATCAAACTTAGGAGATGGCCCCTTCCCAAGCATAGTATACTTTGGAGAGCTATCTAACATGTGAATAGACTTTTCTGGAGCATACACATTCGGCGCTGGAGTATTGTCTGTCTTCGCAACATGGTCTTTTACTCTGAATGTATAAGCTGGTGATGATTCATGTAGGACTTTGTCTGCCTTGTCTGGGTTGTAAGCATTGGGACCAGGTGTGTCCGGTAGTTTGCTTGAGTGTCCTTTTCCAGCCAATGAAAATTTCGGTGTCCCGTTGAGCATGTGAATTGATTTTTCTGGAGCATACACATTAGGTGCAGGTGACTCGCTTCTGATTGTGACATGTTCTTTAGTTCTAAACGAATATGCTGGTGAATGCTCATGTAGTACATTGTCGGCTTTTTCTGGGCTGTAGCTATTTGGAGCTGGTGTATCGGACACTTTGGTTTTTGTGTTTTTACCTGTCATTGTATATTTTGGACCACCATTCAGCATATGCATTGATTTTTCTGGTGCGTACATGTTAGGGGCTGGAGTTTGTTCGATTTTGTCCACGACATCCTTCGAGCGTAAAGTGTAAGATGGTGAGCTCTCGTGTAATATTTTATCTGCTTTTTGGGGATTGTATTGGTTGGGAGCGGGAGTCTCCATTTGTTTTTCCGCACATCCTTTGCCAGCTAAGGTATATTTTGGTCCATTTTTTAGTGAGTTTAATGCCTTCTCGGGTGAATAAATATTCGGAGCAGGAGCATCGTAGGTTCTTACGATCTCAGTTTTAGTTCTGAAGGAGTATGCGGGAGATTTCTCACGGAGCACCCTATCCGCTTTTTCCGGAGAGTATGCATTCGGGGCGGGAGCATCGTCGACTCTATGCACCATTTTCATTCTACTCGAAATCGTATACTTTGGAGACATGTCTCGAAGTCTCGCGTCAGCCTGAAATAAAATAAATAAAGATAATTTCGCAATTATCACGTGGACTTGTGCTTCAAATTTCTACCAACAAATATGGCAAACTCATTACTACATACCAACATAAAATAAAAATCAACACTACCAATGTTAAAAAATTTCAAAATACCTTGTCATTGTTTAGCTCAATCCTGACAAGCAGCATGTAATTTGAAACAGTAATAAAATAGAACAGCTCTAACAATCAAGTAAGACATTTAATATCACCGATTTTAATAGCAATCAAATATTTTACACTCTCTGATTATGATTAGAAAATATAAATAATTATAAAGTTGGTAAAGCAATTAAGTCTTATTATTTGTTAAGGTGTGTTACAGACATGCGTTACGAGTACGAAGAGGTTATTCCTTCAGGCACTGGGTAGTACTTGGTTTTGCCCGCAAACGGCGAGTGGCGGATGCCGAACGTATGCGCCGGCGCCCACGGCAGGTTCACGCACACCTGTGCCCAGCTAGCGTTAGTAGGTAATCTTACAACATATTAATCATATAAATAGATACACAAGAAGGAAGCGATTCGATCAATAGAAAACCTTGAAGAAAGTTTTTGCAAGTTAACATCCGCCGAGGGCGTAATGCAAGTAACTTGTTTATCCGCGTGGTTAAATATGCAAATATTAATCGTGCGATAATCACATATAAAGCCGACATAAACCTTGTTAGTTAAAAATTTATAAGTAAGTCGAACTGGCAGTTATAGGCTTGCGATGCGATCATTCAAACTGCTCTCCACGTTCATGAATAATTCCGGCGATGATGTCATTAGAGCAAAAGTAACCATAACGATTTACCTTTTCGGGGCAGTAAACGCCAGGCCCTGGGACGGCCGCTGTCGGAGGCTTAAAGTCTCGCCTCGGGGCCATGGTGTACGCTGGGGGTCGTTTAAGGGCAGCAGTCGGGGTGGGCGAGTAGGTGCCGGGACCAGGCATCACAGCCTTGTCCACGACGTCCTTTCCACGACCGACGATGCTGAACGCGGGTGCTGCTCGCTTGTTACCTTCCTTGGCCTCGCCCAGAACGGGAGGCATGGAGTATTCGTTTGGAGCTGTGAAATCGAGGTTTAAAATGAGAACTAGTACAGTAAAAATGGCAAGACTTGCTCTGTGCAATAAATAAATATTTAATTTTATCATTGCACGTACAAATATAAAAATCTAACTCTTTAAAATGACCAAACAGACATTCATATTTTTATTTACGTAATTAAAACACTGGGTCAAACCTTGTGAAACTATAAACAGCATATTGAAGAATTACTAAGTAAAGATGATTTGTAATACCAATTAAATAATAAAACAAAAATATGAATCATGAGCGACAATTGTAAACTACGACATGGCCGTCGCCGATTCAATGCTATACCAAAACAATGCAATACTAAAATTAACGATGACATCAATATGAAAACTAACTTGGAGAAACAACTTTTCGAGACTCGAGTCGAAACATCTGCTCCCAAGTAGCTTTCAACATTTTATTGCACGTACCAAAAGTGGATATTGAGTGAAAATAAAATAAAATCAAGCTACGTGCTTCAAGCAATGGAAAAGAGGCAATGAATCTTTAAATTATGGAGCGACGGTAAGTTTCTTGTATTGCAAAAGGCAATCAGGATATTTATATGGTGATTGCGAGACGGCAAATGACTTTGATCTGTGTTACCTGAACAACCGCAAAGATTTTTGCAGCTTATGCCGTACTAAATCATGCTCATTCAATTGAGAGACATAAAGAAAAGCATCAATAAACACAGGTCGGAAACCACAAGTTATGATACTAAGTATACAAACACAACTAAGAAAAACAAATACTACCAGCATAGAGAGCAAGTAAACCATCTACATGAACGTAATGACTGCTCAAGCGTAACCAATGCAATAGAACAAACTTGCGGCATAACGACAAATTAATAACACAACGTAGCGTTACTAAACACACAAGAAACAACAAGAGAGATGACAAGATAGTGAACAGATGGTGACTAAGAATATATTTAATGAGGTACCTACTGATATTGACCAAAAAAATCAAGCATAAAACAAGAAACATAGCATAGATAGTGAAATATAATTTGGTAACCATAAATGTTTAAGGTGCTAATCGACCACAATCCAAGCAGGCATCATCTCAAGAGCTACTGATAGATGCGCAATTGCTTGCACCTGGCGATGTTCCCCGGTGCTGGGATAGACCGACTCGTAATCCTATGGAGAAGGCCGGGGCATGGTCGGAGGTGGCCTTGGTGCCTTTGATGGGCTCGTAGTCGCAAGGCGCTGGAGTGGGAGCCACGCGTGGCGGCGGCCAGCGCCCGTGCAGCGTCAGAGCAGGCCCGCCTGACCTTCCTGTTTTTGAAATCCTATTAGAAACTAAGCTAGCTACAGTTAACTGAGTATATTCTGGAATATTGTATTAATACCTGCTGATAAGTGGGAAAAATTTGCCTATTGGTATTAAGGTTTCTAAAAACAGTTAAAAGTTAAATATAAAATTTATGACAGCAAAGTTGTAAGTAAATTTCCTAACAGAGTGTATGTTATGTAGATTCTGTAAGTTACGACCTACAAGATCAACTTGTGAAAATACATAATGTCGCTTGTAAATCATATTCTAACGAGATCGAAGATGATATCTTCTATGATCAAAACAAAGTGAAAAAAGAAAATATGAAAGTTGTACGAGTTTAATAAAATATCAACCCAATTAGCTATTCTCTTAAAAAGCATCTGCTTAACCTACACGAGCTACATCACATTACTCGAAGAAAATCCTACAGTTCCTAGGCCTATTATGGCCGCGGTGATATTCGTATCACTGAGACACAGAGCAAATAAAAAAATCAAGCGCATCCCATGAACCATGGCATGATTTCTATAAATCTTACTATTCAGTAGGTTACCTTTAAAGCCGCTGCCGTCACACACTACACTAGAACTTCACGGCACCAAATCACAACATGCAAAGCTAGATTTGCAAGTGGAAGGTACATACGAGCGGTGGCTGCCGATCCAAGGAAACAACTGATCGCCGAGAGGGAGCGACTTGGGACAGTACGCAGTACCCAGCGCTGACTCAGCCAGCCAGATCACCTTCGCACATACGGACATATTTGGCGACATCAATGCAGCTAGAGAAACTTATTTCACGATCGGCCAATGTCAGCCTACATGACGCCAATTAAATTTTATTGAATGAAATCGTCCGAAAAGGTAGACAAGGACATTTTTTAATGGACGGCAATTTATCCAATAGCAAATCTACTCCTCTATCAGGCAGAAAGTCGCAAGTCAGAAATATTTTTACTGTATATATTGAGTCTGGCTTGAAGAGAAGAAACCTATTTTATGGAATACCTAATAATATATAAATCACTATTGAAGCAATTTTTTAAATTGTAGATGGAATGTTTTGCTGTAAAGCAAAGACTGCATTCCGGAAACAAGTACAGGTGGAAATAAAACAAGCAGACGACATCGGTTATGCAAATTATACTGCAGTCATGACCCACTTACAATCCCGTCGCAGTATGAATCACCTATCAAGTAAGTAGGTACCCTACCTACTAAAGTTCTGACTTTTTTATCTACGTTCACATTATATATTATATATTAAGTTGGAATGGTGATATACTCCTTGCCTATGCATCAATTCATCCACACCTAGTGTGAATGTAGACATGAAGAACACAATCGTATCCAAAAAAAATTCTAGCAGAATTTATTAAAATAAAAAGTTTATCCCCCCTTACATACAAGAAATGTTTTAGTACGATCATCAAAGCGTCTGGGTTTTATTTATTTGTATCATGAATTTGCTGCTGTGTTATCTATATAATTCAACGAGTGAAGAAGATGGTGCTAATGCTGACCCAGGGGCCAATTACCGCCCGATTTTGGCTGGATTTTGAAATATTAGATGGTCGGATGTGTGCATGTTTGTTACTTCTTTACACTAAAAGTACGCATGGAAGGGCTGAAATTCCATAATAAGTCGTGCAGATAAAGATTGGGATTGAAGATTTCAGCGGGATACGAAGGGAGCAGCGTGCCGTCCTGGGGCCCAATTCCACTAAAGTTTTAAAAAATGCGAGAATGGCGCCATACTATTGAGATAGCGATTCAGTCTTAATTTTATTTGGTATTCTACTAACGTTTCATTACAAAGATTATGATTCAAAATAGTATGTCAATGGAGTGGTAGGATAGTGTGGCCATTTTTAACATAAAATAAATTGGTCGTGACCATAGATACTAATTATTCTATGATGACTACATGGTCGTGCCGGACGAAATATTTTTGGTACTCTGCCCTCGTATTTTTAAGTATCTGTCGTTGTAAAAATTAACTTTAACTTGTTAAAAATCAATTAACATCGGTCTTAAACACAATACCACGCAACTAAATCACGATTTTAGGAAAATTTGTGTGTGACTATCCTTAAATGACAAATAAGAGTTGAAGTTGTCAAAGTCAACGTCGGTAGTACTGTCATATTTTCTGTGGTAAACATAAACAAATGTTAACCTAATACGAGAGCGAGCGCAAACCACGAAACCTGTTTATTTTACATATAAAACGACCAGAAAACCCTAAACAAATGTCAGCAGATCGGATAAACATTTGTCCCGATGCGGGAATCGAACCCGCAAACTCTTGAGTCGCATGCGGACCTTCGCCCACCGTCTCACAGAAATAAGAATCAAACGAATTGTTTATTCGTAATGCATTTTATTATTATGATTATCGGTCTATTTGTGTGAGTTTGACGACAACCAACGATGCCTTTAATAGTTTTGTTGCATTGCACTTCCACTTTTCTTTCTATTCCGTGGCCTGAACAGTTTTTTTCAGATTTTATCAGTATTGAAAGTTTTCAAAAAAGTGGATTCTTTCTTCTCTTCTCGTTTGCCAAGGACATCAAAACAATCATTTAAACATTCTCTATAAGATTCCGCTGAACAGATTTGTGGTCGACCTTGTTCAGTGCCTCAATTACCTCCCTCTCAGCTCTAGAAACAGCAGGCTGTGAGATTTTGCGAAGAGCACTCTGGCAAACTAACATTTGATAGGATCTGGTGGCAAGAAATTCCAGTGCACTCAATATCTGCAAAATAAATTGTTTTGATTTGTAGGTAGGCAGTTTAATACATAACATAATGCTTAAAAAACTTATATAATCTATAATCAACAAACATACAATACAATACAGTACAAATACTCTTCATTGCACACCAAGAGAGAAAAATCAAACAGAAAAACAAGTTGCTACATGGGCATAAGATTTTTTCCATGCAACCTTTGGATAACAGCGTCGGATAACAGTGTGCTATGCCACTCATTAGGGGAGGCCTAAGGTGTTATCAGTTTTAGGACTACCAACAAGAGATAGCAAGGAAAAACTAAAAAACAATGACCAATTTCTTAGGTCTAACTCTCTAATTTATAGGCAGCCGCAGCAGCATATAAATCAAGTTAGCATATAATAAAGAAAACTGGCATACAAATTAGCTTAAAATTAGTTTGAAAATGCAATTATATTTTACAATAGTAAACAGTATAAAGTGTGCTTATTGATGATGAAAGAAGTTTGTTTGTTTTATTTACCTTCGTCATTATGGATATTCCATCAACGGCAAGAACAGCGTTCCTTGCCCATTTACGGAGTGAGGTCTTCAGCTAGTGTTTGTACTGTACATTTGGCAATACGATAAATTTTCACAAATTCCCTTTCCGTAAGGTCTCTTGCAGAAGAATCCTCTTGTATCCTGACGGCAACATGCTGATGAATGTTTATGTTTATGATGCCTTTTAGGCTCGCCATGCGTCTTCTAATGAAAAAACTCTTCTTCTGAATTTTTATCTTAGGCGATTTGTTTACAAAAATACCAAGGAAAGGTACCTTTGTTCAATGGAGCTTCAATGACACGATAAATGCTAACCATAGACTAAATTAGCTGTCAAAAAATTAGTAGAATACCATTATCGTACGCGATTGGAGATACATTGAATAGTAGAATACGAGAAAACAAGTTCAATGGTCCAATGGTCATAGACAGTCATTGATAACGCTAAACAGAAAAAGATTGTGATAGTAGAATACCAAAAGATGACCAAAAGGTGTAAAATGAGACAATTGATAGGCGATATCATTGTCATCGAGAGGAGATTGTATTAGTGGAATTAGGCCCCTGCTTAGATAATACCCCAGCACCCCGGCTTCACACGGGTATTAAAAAACAATTTTAAAAATTATACATTCTTACATACTTTGGGTTACATCATTGAATTTTTCATATGGGACCCTACCTGTTTTGAAAATATTCTATGTTCACCATGGATAATGTAAAATTCTAATAGTGACAGAATTTTTCAAATCGATGCAGTAGTTTCTTAACTTATTAAATTCAAACAAACAAACCATAAAATATTTCCTATTCCTACTATTAAGCATCAAAGATATCAAATATAGTCTAAGCGCGACAACATTCTGTCCTGCTGTAATTTTCAGTCCCATTCTAAATCTTTACGACTTAAATATACGTAATTCAGAACGTAGAATCGCACATACAGGCTATCTAGAATATTTGTAAAGCATTTATTCTAAAGGTTATTGTTATCGCGTGATGTTACCCAGTAAAAGTATTGTCATTTTTTGAATATAACATTTAAATAACGCGAACCGACATCAATTCTGACAGTCATGTTTAGCTAGCTATGAAATAAATAAATAATAAAAAAAATCTAGAAAGCAAAACAATTAGGAACTTATTTATAGAAATACTAACTGACCCGCTCGCAATTTCATTTGCGTGGACTATAGGATAAAAATTCTTCAATCATCAATCTGCTAATACCCTATTTTAAGAGTCGGATATTGAAATGAAACTTGCTTTTAATGTCCTACCTGTATAAGCCCGTTATATGGGTTTTCTTTAAAAAATAACCGTTACAACTTTAATTCGGCGGGTTATCTTACTTAGGTATTTACGAAGCTCTACAAAATACAAGTACATAATTACAAAGGCATTAAAAAGCTTATAGTAACAAACAACCCAGTAAATATTTTAAATTTCCTCCAAATTTCCCCCTAATACCTACATAGTAAATTTGAATCAAACTTATTCTATAGATATTAACCCATTCATTGCCACCAAAGCACCATTTGCGTTCATCGAGATTACTACGTCATGCCACCAACGCACCGTTTGCGTTGAAAGACCCTTTGAAGTTTGTATGACATTACATAAAAACGGTAGAAGTTTATTTAAATAAATGGTAACATTCACAGTAAAAAATAATTTTCAATGTAGAAACACTGATGGTTTTTGCTTTGTACTGTCAGTTTTGTATTGCCAAATAAAAAACGATTGGTCCTGAGAAGGTCTGTTTTGATTTGCAAATATCTGAAGTTTTATTGAGTGTTCAATACAAAATTGTGAATTGGGAGATAAAGCTAAGCAATAATCTTAATTTTATCATTCTTTTTCATTGTTTCGTCATGTATTTATAAAATAAAAGCGCACGCACGCAAACCGTGCGTTCATTGGCATAGCAGTAAACATCTTTGTTGGATAGGTTAATGCATGAACAACGGGGTTTGAAGATTTTTGTATGGAGGGTGGCCCTAAGATTTAGTTATTTTTTTTCAAAATCGCTGCGCACAATAAAAGTTATACATTTGGATAGAGGACACTAAAACAAACGAAAAATATTCTATAACTTATTGTCCTAAAGCATCAGGATTCTGAGATATTATTCACAAATGAAAATAACTATCATGTGAGAAGGTAGGATTACTTGTGAATTACATGAGCTCATGTTGCATTATACTATCCCAACATCAACGCAAACGGTGCGTTGAATGGCACTTGCGATTAAATTTCTTTTAGCAGTGCCACCAACGCATGTGGTGCGTTTAGCATTTTTAAATGGGTTTTTGTTATTTATGGGGGTTTTTTCATAAAAAAAAACATATATAATTACGCATTTCCTATTGTAATCCATAGTAATATTAAGTGGCACCCAGGTGAAGTTTTTAAAATTTAAGTGGCAATGAATGGGTTAAAGAAAACAATGTAGTTTCTCGTTTTGGAATAACTTTACAATTTTTTTTGGCAAAGGTTTTTCTCGGGAAGTCGCGAAATTTAAAAAAAAAAAAGAAGGTCGCAATTTTCCAATGGTGCCAACCGCGGACGTATGTTACCCCCTCCCGCAGCGAGCGCTGGACGTTCAATTGGATAATATTACTAGCGGCCCGTCCCGGCTTCGCACAAGTATTAAATAAAAATGTAATTATTCATGCGATTCCTTAACTGTTTAGAAAATATTCTATAGCCTATGTTCATCACGGAAAATTTAGGATTCTAATGGTGAAAGAATTTTCAAATCAGTCCAGTAGTTTCGGAGTCTATCCAATTCAAACAAACAAACAAATCTTTCCTCTTTATAATATTAGTTTAGATATAGATACTTGCTTATAAAATGGAATTCATGTCAAATAGGTGAGTACAAATGAAGACGAATGGCCGCGTAGGCGGCGAGTATAATTGGAAACCAGGCAATTTCCCCTGAACTAAACAACCTGACTAGCAATTAACTAGTGAACGACATTTAGGCGGATAGTACCTGTCCTCCATACTAGGCAGTTTTCCATATTCCTTAAATACCTACCTGGTATTTAAACTGGTGAGAAAATAGCACTGAACAACAAGCCGAACAGAAATGATTCCCAAACTTAACATTGTTCCAGGGGATGTTAAAAGAAACCTGTCAACTCGTGGTAAGTAGATACCTCCATTAAGTCGAGGAGGAGTTATAAATACATACATACTTAATGCTGGACGGGACAATCCACACAGCATCACCAAGCCCCAAGCTAAGCAGAGCTTGTGTTATGGGTACTAATTGACTAACTGATTTATTTTAAAACAATGTATAGATATGAATTTAATAGATAGATAATCTGTTTACTGTACATAGACCAAAACACTTGACAAAACAAACCTGCAACCTCCTGCGTCGTAGGTGGACCTTAGCCCACTGCGCCACAGAGATCTTCATTAGTAGTTTACCGGGACACCCCTATCCCCGTCCTCTAGATGCTTCTAATGATTCATTCATTAGAACTAATGATTCTTCATTAGAAGATCTAATGATTCTTTCATTAGAAGCACCTAGAGCATGGAGATAGAGATGTCCCAGTAACTAAATGTCAGAGACACTTGCGCTCTGTATCTAAAATTAAAATCATATCCGTGGATACCTTTAATTATGTATGACCTATAACGCATTGCTACCGTTAACATATCCAGTCATCAAAGTGAATTCACTTGAATCACTGGATATGGCCGCATCAATCCCCTTCAATTGACGGGGAATAATGCGGCGTACATTAAATAAAAACACGCTTAGTTCCATCCGATTGACCTGATATTGTTTTGCGGAAGACATTAGGGCCAGCTTTCAACATAGCACCAAAGCGAAAATATGTACCAATAAAACTTCGTCATGTTTACGAGATGGTTATGTGCTATTTTTGGACTATAAAGTCATAGGCAGCACTTGACAAAACGAAAAAAAACAAGATATAAAGGTACAGTTTGTTTTCCTTTATTGGTGACGGCAGTTAATCAACATTAAACCATCTATATTGTGTAATTTTTTATTGAATTGAATGGTAGTTTAACCTCTGTGACTAGTGTAATTAAAATATACATATTTCTCTACAAATTCAATAAATATAAAAATAAGTCATGAACATTATCATAGTGGCCTTTCATAAATCCATTCATGGATGTAATGCCTCCTCCAATCGCTTCCAGTCTAGATGATCTTGAACACTCGACATCCAATCATGGCCTTCTTCTATATCATACGTTAGATACATATTTTTCTTCGGTAACTTATCACATGGACAGTTCGTTCAGGGTACTCGTGAAAACAATAATCGAATTTCTGATTAGTTTTTTCTGATATTGGAAGTGACATTAGAGTTAGTTTTTACGACAACAATTCAGAAATTTTGGTGTTTATTTGTTCCGAATAGGACCCCCCAGTTCCGACATTCATTAATAGAATGTCATTGACCTGTTAGAAGTAGATGGTTGCCGACAACCGTTCAATCAATTCGGCGCACAGCTCCATATCTCGATACGCATGGACGAATTGTTATAGAGGTGCGGCAACTAAAATATGGGACCGACTGAAATTCTAACTGGGCATCGTAGCTTAACTTTTTGAATTTCCGCTTTTCAAGAAGCTAAACTTCAATACCCGTTTCAGTTACTATATTTTATTTCTATGGTCATTCAAGAAATGAATCGATTAGAATTTTATTATTATATTTTATTTATTTTCAAAGACAAAGACATTACAACCAAACCTCTTGTGGGTTCGGTAGCCAAAGGCTTTTGATAACTTGTACTTTTATCGTTTTTTTGTTAGAAATCCAAATGTTAAAAAACTCATGTTTGTATAGTGATTCTGGTTTTCATAAAAAACTGTAGTACAACGATATGCCCATAGCATTGAATTTATTTGACGTGGCTGAAGTAGATTGATGGCTGCTCTAAACAGTAACAGTTTTGGTAGTCGTTAATGGTTTATAGACACAACATTAAATGACAATAATGCTTGCCAAGTGCTTGCAATATTTATTTTTATGTCGCTCATCAATAAAAATATACGGCTTCGCCCTATTATTTATAGAGCAATACATTGATTAAAATCCAAAATTCAAGGTTTTATAGCAACCATGTTGCCCTCGTAAACAGTTTAACATGGATGAAACCAGCTGTCTGATCTTCGGTCTTAGATACATAAGGGAGAGATATTAGTTCATATTTTTTTTTTCAATAAAATTTTTAGTGAGTAGAGATATCAATCAACAAATTTTCGTTCAACTAGTCTTTTAACTAACTGTGTAAAAACAAATTCCTGTCTGTATGAACTAACGCGGTAATCATAAAAACCTCCTAATGGGTTTCATACTGTTTTCACGAATGTCGGGATTGATAAAGAGGGAAGTAGATAATTTATCAAACCTTTGTATAAATTACCTGATATAATAATAGGTATGACGATGATTGTTGAAGAATTCGGAAAAATTATACCCTCTCGGAATATTGCTGGCGTGCGCCGCTTGAACCAAAAGGTTTACATGAAAAGAATGTATTAAGGAGGAAAAGAATGTAAAAAGAATGTATTCTCCTTAAAAATATATACTGGCCTACTCTGCTACTTCTGCAAAGCAGTGCCTACATACCTACTTAAATTCAACAGAATTTTGCGTTGAACTAAAAAGCTTCTAATGTTTTACAACGCTCATAAAGAATAGGCAAAAAGGACCCTGTGTTTCAAGTTTGTGACGTCAACAGCTTTCGTGTGTCGCAGGGAATTTATTAACAGTTCGCAATCCGAATTCGAAATCAACACGCACGTCACTGCGAGCTTTTCAGTCGTGACCAAAATAATTAACTACGTATGTAGCTGAAATCAAGAATACTGCGGTCTGCGACAACTATTTACAGGAAACGTTTTCAAGAAATGAACAAATTGTAGTAGGTAATCAGATTTCTATCACGTTTTGATCACGGATTTTGAGAAATTGTACTAAGGTTTTACTGAATAATGGTCATTCACCTATATTTTATGAAGGTAGAGAACAGTCTGTGAGGCTTGCAGGATTTGCTCTAGATAAATACCTAGAAACAGAGTATATTAAGATCTTAAATTATGCTGAGTTTGTGATGAAATGGGAACTAGGATAACTAATACTTCAATTGTGGTTTTTTTTATTATTCATAGAAAACACCCAGTCCCGGAAAAATATCTGCTGCCGTAAAGGTAAAATTATTTCGACGATCTGTGGCGCAGCAGGCGAAGGTAACAAGGTAACCCGTAACTTCCTTCGTTGCAGGGGGCAACGAAGGAAGTTACGGGTTCGATTCCCGCCCCGAGACAATGTTCCATGACCATGTTCAGAGATGTTTGTACGATGTGCTGATATTTGTTCCGGGTATTCTGGGTAGTTTCTATATATAAAATATATTAATACATGTATTTTTTTGTATTAAGTATATCAGTTATCTAGCACCCATAACCTAACACTAGCTCTGCTTAGCTTGAGGCTAGATGATGCTGTGTGACACGTCCAGAATTATTTTATTTTTATTTTATGACCAGCCCACAACTTCCAGCGTCTCAGGCAAACTTTCACTCGCTACCCCATTTTTAATGTATTACATGCTTTCATTGTTTTTATAGGAAAAACCATGGAAAAACATACCTTTAGAAGTCATCCCTTCTGTGTTGTAAGAAGCTGGGCCTGGACCTACTTTCACACGAGTGCCAGGTGGTTCCAATTTGTAACCAAAAGTGAAAGCGGGAGCGCGGGACTTTTTCGACTCTTGCGGGGGCTTCCCTGGACAAGAAAAAGTAAATTCTTCAATATTAAATACAGAAATAAAATTTTAATTTTAGGATTCCCTTATAGACTTTTGCGATATAAATTAATGTAAATAAACAAATAATAGAAAATATAATCTCAAAAAATTATAAATTCACTGTTTTAGTTGTTGACAGAATAGAAATTCTGCTCGCGAGCTAGGTATGATAGATAGATCTTGCACCTAAACCATTAAAGCTAATTCACGGAAAATTTAGATCAAAATACCTCTTAGTATCTTGTGAAAATCATGAATATTCATCTATTGTAGCTATATCTTAAACCTATTTTTTTTTTTAAACCTAAATCTCACAAAATCATTAAAACCTGCACATTTCATACGGAATAAACTAAGCTCATGTTGGAAGTATAGGTAGGTATATATAGGTGCCTTCTACTGTGTCAACACCGATCATTGCAAACCACTAATGTAAAAGAGGTGATATATCACATCCTACGCCGTAATAACAATCCAATGTCGATCACAGCCAACTTGCTTCACCTTGAACAGTGTCAATGTTGCCTACCTTTTTATAAATACTCTTAAAAACATCGCAATAATTTCGCCTTTTTCGGCCATCCCGTTCTACCAGTTCTATACCAATTTATTATAATCACCTTTGTATCACCGAGTGTTAATTAACAAGTACAATACGCGATTTAGTAAGGTTTTTATTATAAAACGAACAGAACACGTTCTTATTCACTGAGCAGTGCTAATGCAGTGATGTCATGCTTTGTGTATCAACAGTTTTTGTTAGTACTCACCTACGCTATCGTTGTGGCCTTTAGTAACTATACCACTTCATTGGTGCGGCTAACTGAGTAATGGACCACTGTAAGGGTTATGAGATAATAGAAGATGACGCTTCTTTATCGTAGGTATTACTTTCTTCTGGTGTACAATAAAGCATTTTTGATTTGATTTGATATATCAACCGCATTGAAAAATAAAATACTAATTATTTTGACATGTAAATAGAAATGGGTATATCTAAAATAAAATGTTCATAAATAATAAATTTCGTACCAATTTTTATGATTCTAGCTCAACCGGAAGAAAGGTAACCTTAAGGTTTTTGATCCATAAAAATAATATATGGCGAAAATATTTTTCTGTTTTTGTAAATAAACTAAAAATTATCGATTATTTTCGCTTTGTTTGAAGACAGTCACACACAGTCACAGACAGTGCTTGTTGCCAAATTTCATAATTTTATGCTCGCATATTTCAATATCCAAGGGAATTCAATATCGAGGGTCCAAAGTATTCACTCAGCAGCTTGGAAGGAGCCACCTGACGAAGCTTTCAACGCACGACGGAAGGACCGTATTGTCGAAGCCGGAGATATCGGCCGAGATAGAGGACTTTTATGGCCGTTTATACGCTGCACATGCTCCCCGTTCCCAACGAGACGACCACGATTCTAGAGCCACCTTGATACGCCACTATACCGACGAACTGCCAGACATCAGTCAAGACGAGATCGTGTTAGCTCTAAGGTAGCTTAAAAATGGAAAAGCCCCCGGTGAGGACGGAATAACATCAGAGCTTTTGAAAGCTGGAGGATACCCTGTTATACAGGAGTTACAGAGCCTCTTCAACGCCGTCCTTCACAGTGGGAGAACTCCAAAGGCGTGGAGTGGGAGTTTGGTGGTGCTCTTTTTTAAGAAGGGAGATAAAACCCTTCTTAAAAATTATAGACCCATCTCGCTCCTAAGTCACGTCTATAAGCTTTTCTCACGAGTTATATCGAACCGTCTCGCCAGGAGACTCGACGAGTTTCAGCCACCGGAGCAGGCTGGGTTTCGCGGAGGATATGGTACCATAGACCACATTCACACAGTGAGGCAGATTATACAGAAGTCCGAAGAGTATAATCAGCCCCTGTGTCTGGCTTTTGTGGACTATGAGAAGGCCTTTGACTCAGTTGAAACCTGGGCTGTTCTACAATCCTTACAGCGATGCCAAGTAGACTATCGTTATATCGAGGTGCTGAGATGTCTCTACGAAGCCGCTACGATGAGTGTCCGAGTACAGGACCAGCAGACTAAACCGATCCAACTGCGCAGAGGAGTGAGGCAGGGGGATGTCATATCCCCGAAACTGTTCACGAGCGCGCTGGAAGATATGTTTAAGACGCTGGACTGGAAAGACAAGGGCATCAACATAAACGGCGACTACATCTCACACCTGCGATTCGCTGATGACATAGTCTTAATGGCGGAGTCGCTAGAGGAGCTAAACCGGATGCTGGACAGTCTAGCTTCAGCCTCCCGATGTATCGGTCTTGGCATGAATTTGGATAAAACCAAAATCATGATCAATGGCCACATTGATCCAAGACCGGTGATCGTACATGGCCACCTTCTCGAAATTGTTTCTGAGTACACTTACCTTGGGCAGATTTTGCAGTTGGGTAAAAACAATTTCGAGAAGGAAGCCAAGAGGAGGATCCAGCTAGGCTGGGCAGCGTTCGGAAAACTACGTCGAGTCTTCTCGTCATTCATACCGCAATGTTTAAAAACGAAAGTTTTTAATCAGTGCGTCCTACCAGTCATGACCTACGGAGCTGAGACGTGGACACTCACGATAGGGTTGGTCCACCAGTTCAAAGTCGCTCAGCGCGCTATGGAAAGAGCTATGCTTGGAGTTTCTCTGAAGGATAAGATTCGTAACGAATACATCCGACAGAGAACTAAAGTCATCGACATAGCTCAGAGAATTAGCCAACTGAAGTGGCAGTGGGCCGGCCATATTTCACGAAGAACCGATAACCGCTGGGGTAAACGTGTTCTTGAGTGGAGACCGCGACTCGGTAAACGTAGTGTAGGACGCCCTCCGGCCAGGTGGGATGACGATCTGCGAAAGACTGCTGGCAGATGCTGGATGCGACAAGCCGAAGACAGAGCGCTATGGCGCTCATTAGGGGAGGCCTATGTCCAACAGTGGACTAACATAGGCTGATGATGATGATGATGATGATATTTCAATAACAAAGAATCGGGTTTTCCGTTTTGTACATAGTCAAGCAAATGTTGACAGAGTAACTTATGGTCTAAGTTTATCTACTCCGGTGCTTTCCAAAATAGAGCTGCCTAAAACCACATTTTGTTCGTTGTACATTATGAATAAATACATAATTAATGCTGGACAATCTCATTTAGCCCCAAGCTAAACAGAGCTTGTGTTATGGGTGAGGGAGGATGACTGATATACACAATACAATATTTAAATAGATTTTTATTATACATAGAAAATGACACACCCTAAACAAAAATCTGCAGATCGTACAAACATTTGTCACGAGGCGGGAATGGAGCCTTGCATCGCAGGCGTACCTTTGCCCACTGCGTCACAGAGATCAACATCAACAACAAAATCACCTGCCTATAAAAGTCCACAGCTGGACATAGGCCTCCCCTAATGAGTGCCATAGATGGCATCATTATTTGGGGGTTATTGCCCATAATCCCCACGCTGGGCATGCGGGGTTGGGGATCGCAGTTCGGTGTAGTTGTTCTGCAGAAGACGCTGCTGCCCGCCCCCCGCTGTGTTTCCCTTAGTCGCCTCTTACGACACCCACGGGAAGAGTTGGGGTGGTGAAATTCTATGCCGGCACCACACGGCAACACGGCACGGTCACAGAGATCGTCTAGAGACAAATATCCTGTTGAGAAAAGCTGTGGCCAAAAGAAACCTACCGAGTGAAGAAATGACGCGACGAGAAGGCAGCAATCGTAGACAGAGATGGAAAAACAGAACTTGTTCAGCTCATGATGTCTGAAGAGAACAGAAACGCCTTTGCCCAACAGTGGGATCACCAGGGTTATAATAATAATGTCTTACCTATAAGTGTGGGCAGGCAGACCACGGCCGGCCCGGGACTTGCTGCTTCAGCTGCGATGGGACCTCGTCTCTTTGTAGGGTTCCACGGGTTCTGTCTCACTCCCATAGTTGATTCACACGGGTACAGTCTTTTTATGGTTGATGATGATTTCCTTCGTGAAGATATCTCGGTGTTCGCCTAGAAAACTTTTGGAAATTAGTAAGTGTGGATGCCTTTTCTTATGGAAATCTGAATTTGTAAACTAGGTACATTGACTGCGGCATAGTGCTATCAGCTGACGAGCAAGGCTTCTGATTAAACATTCTAAAAGACTCTCTTAAATCCATAATTTTGGTAAAATTATGAGCTGAAGAATGTATGTAGGTATCATCATCATCGCAACTATAAAAGGAAAAGGAGGAGCCAACTTGAGCTCCTGTGTGTTTTCCTGTGTGATAGACACAATATAAGATCCTATAAAGAAAGTCGAAACTGCATAAGAGAGCATCTCTCATGGGTCCGGCAGCTAGACCGATACTCGGGTAGGTACCATGTATTGTTCTCAGATAGATGAACCCGCAAATCAAAGATAATGCTATCACAGTCATAAAATATTACAGAAACATTACCACTTTGGTAGCTGATCCATTCATCCCAGATTGCGCTGCCATTATAAGAATAAAAATATGACACTACAACAATATTGGAAAAGAAGTTAATCTAAATAGTGATAGAAAACTTAAAAACGTAAAAAACTATTCAAATATCCTAAGCATAAACGCCTATCAGTATTCTTGTATCACGCACGTCACATCTTGATTGATAAAATGTCTCGTTCATGTGTCGCAAAGAAAGTCTAATGTCATAACAAACTTTACTTTTTCAAGGACGACAAAGGCTAGACAAAAAAGTTTCAATGCTGAGCTTACCTCACTCTTCATAATAAGGTCTGCTGACTAATTGCTGCTATAAGCAGTGTTATTTTTGACTCTAACATATTAAGTACTAGTAACTAGGAAGTAGACAGGATTGACTGGATTGAGCTACGTGAACCAAAAGTTATATCCCGTGAACGTTGTTAATAAAAAGGGATGCTTCGAGTGGCGATTAAGGTCAAGATATAACCAAATTATAAACATAGGTATAGTTTTCGTGTCTTCCTCGTGGAATGGAATAAATAAATGAATAAGTAAAGTTGGACAATCCACACAGCATCATCTAGCCCCCAGCTAAGCAGAGCTTGTGTTATGGGTACTAGATGACTGATATGCATAATATAATGATGTTAAATAGATAGATATTTTTTTACTATACATAGGAAACGACCCTGAACAACTAACTACAGATCGCACAAAAATTTTACAAGAATCTGAGATTACGTCAGAAATAGCATCTTAGTTATCGGCCTTTAGTGTTTATAACTTTATATTATTTTGGTCTATAGATTTCCATTGTGGGTTGGATTGGAAATGAAAGAGTTGTTCACTAGTATATTCAATAAGAGACACGAGTACATAATTTACAATTACGATATTTTACAATCCCAATTAGGGATATCATGTGTGTTTGCGGCGAAGGGTTGATGAGTGTCTGTGAGAGTCCTGTTTTACGAATGAATGCGCAAAAGTCTCGACAACTTTACTGAAAACTGTGTCACCAAAAGCCTTATCTATCAGCCCCTTTGCAGCTATTTTTCCCCACGTCTATGATTAGCTTGAATACTGGGATGGAAAATCGCGGTGTTTGGACTAATAGGTACCGCTTAGCGTTTCTTATGCTTCTAGTTAGTATAACTAAATTTCTCTGCCGTCTTTTTTACTATCCCACAAAATCACTAAAAGTATGGCCACAGAATAACCCACTTCCATCTCGAAAAGCCAACCTGTCTAGTATTACGTCAATAATTTTGAGATCAGCTTAATCCTTTGTACAAAGTACAAGCCAAGGTTATATTATTGTGTGATTGCTTCTCATTCCATTTTTATCTATGTACGTTAGTAGTAAGATAGGTATTCTACCTTAAAACTACACTCCTAACACTACTCAATAAACTCCTCAACCAAGGAATGAATCTTTCAAATCAACTTTGAAAACTGCTCACCTTATATGTCAACATTTAAACGTTTCGCACAATCGATTAATAGCTAGAAAGCTGATTTTCCTTTTAAAGTCTGCATGATTATGTTATACTAACTACCTGTACATCTGTATTAGAAACTAGCGGTCCGCCCCGGCTTCGCACGGGTATTTAACAAAAAATTCAGAAATTATACACACTAACACGATAGGTTTCACAGTTTTCATACGGATCCCTTACTTTTTTTAACAGCATTGGGGTTTTTGACATTGACTCGACACTCCATAACTGACACTGGCCGTAGAGAAAAAGCAAGCACCGTGCGCTATGTATTACAACCTCTTTTTCTATTATGACGCGCCATAATAGAAAAAGAGGTTGAATATACAGCGCACGGTTCGTTTATTGAATTTTTCATGCGGATCCCTAACTTTTTTGAAAATATTATATAGCCTATGTTCATCACGGAAAATTAAGGATTCTAATGGTGAAAGAATTTTTCAAATTGGTCCAGTAGTTTCGGAGCCTATTCAATTCAAACAAACAAACAAACAAACAAACAAACATACAAGCAAAGCAAGCAAACAATCAAATCTTTCCTCTTTAAAATATTAGTATAGATATAGATAAATGGCAAGATATTGAAAAAGCAGATAAAGCAACCAATAGATTCCAAAGGACAATCGAAACTATTACCTTATTGAGGTAAGTACATAATTGAATGTATCGATACAATTTGAGTCACAATTAGTAAACAACGCGTGGTGGGTAACTGTCATCGTGGGTAACTATAACTGGTTGGGTTACTCATTGTACGACCTCGGATTATGCCCACACACGCTCCAAGAAATCACTAGCTTTGTGGCTGCTATAGTTTGATGTCACACTTCGCACTATGAATAATATCAGCTGTATCAATATGCCTTTTTGACATTCCTATTTCAGCTAATGGGGCTTTAGACTAAGCTAGATTGGCTAGGTAAATATAAAAAACTAGCGGCCCGCCCCGGCTTCGCACTTTCAGAAATTATACACAATAACACGATGGGTTTCACAGTTTTCATACGGATCCCTTACATTTTCTAACAGCATTGGAATTTTTGACATTGACTCGACACTCCATAACTGACACTGGCCGTAGAGAAAAAGCAAGCACAGTGCGCAACCTCTTTTTCTATTCTGACGCGCCATAATAGAAAAAGAGGTTGAATATACAGCGCACGGTTCAATTATTGAATTTTTCATGCGGATCCCTAACTTTTTTGAAAATATTATATAGCCTATGTTCATCACGGAAAATTTAGGATTCTAATGGTGAAAGAATTTTTCAAATCGGTCTAGTCGTTTCGGAGCCTATTCAATTGAAACAAACAAACAAACAAACAAACAAACAAACAAACAAACAAACATACAAACAAACAAACAATCAAATCTTTCCTCTTTATAATATTAGTATAGATTAGTATAGATATAGATAATGTGAATGTTTGGAATAATGGATGTTTGTTAGAAAAGGCTATGCTTATGGCCTTTGTAGCCGACTTATAATAATACTATAGGTAGGTACACGAATACTGAAAATACTGGGTTTGTCATAATCACCAAGTTTGGGTGGGGCGGTTTGACCTCAGTGTTGGTTTTAATACGCAGGAGGAACCTGCCGCCTTTCCTATAGTAACTTTGTTAAATTTAGGGCTTCTCTTAACAATCTAGAAAATACGTGAAGGTGTAAAATAAAAAACAAGATTCGTCAAGTGCTAGTTAAACTCGCGCGCCGAGGGTTTTGAACTTTTGGCACATACATATATGTATACTGTACTAGTTACTTCTTTCTTAGGGAGTAAGTGAGGTACCTATGTACTGAAACGTATAAAACTACCGAAATTTCGAAATTACGTACTTATATACTATAGGTAGGTACTACAATTACGTATATACTGTAGTTACTTCTTTTTTAGAGAGTAAGTGAGGTATCTAAGTACTGAAAAGTATAAAAAGTACCGCAATTTCGAAAACTCTTTTGCATATCCCAAAGAGTTTTCGAAATACTTTAATTTTTTGTAATAAATTTCGATATACTAATTTGTACTGAAAATCTTCTAGTCAATAGCTCTAGTAGTTCCTGAAATATGAAAGATTGAAAACATGACAGAATAAAGAAGGAACTTATGAGTATTTAATCGGATGACCAAACACTAAAATGACTTTGACCTCGACTCGAACTTGTTGAACATAAATCTATATTTTTATTGATTTACCGTATGATCAACGATTACAATAATATACGCGACCTATAAATACGAGTCCTGAAAGAAAGGTAAATTCAGTGCCGGTCGGTACGAGTCACTGTCGACATGAAAAATTTATAAATTGTATTTGGGCCACGCGCGCTCTGAAATCTCCGCGAATTTTTCTTCAGCGTTTTACAGCAGTAATAGTTTGGTTTCTGTTTCGATACTAGCACAATGCTACTCCGTATCAATTAGTATTATTTTCTTTATAGTCTCACCATAAGTTACGAGTTGTTTTAGTACTTACCTACCTATAAATAATACAGACGTATCGATATTATCCATACATCGTTATTAGTATTATGTATTTACCTACTCAATGTGACCTTGCAGCCAAGCTTAAAGAATGAATCTCAGATTCAGATTCAATAACTTTATTTCTTTTGGCTGACAAAATAAGCACTTAAACAAGTAAATTTCATACAGGTAATTATTAAAATAATAATAATTTATTATTGATTTCTCTTCACTTTTTTTTATCCACTTGTGGAAGAAAGATAGGAAGAAATCTCCATGTTTGTAGCTATGAAAGTCACAAAATTGATTTACGAATGTCGCAGTCTAATGATGTTATACCTGTGTACCTAGGTAGAATTTATTTGACATTGACTTTGTATGGTAACCCTGTTATCTATCCACCTTTATCGCGAATGGTCGTTTTGTCTCAATTGAGCTCATTCACTGATAACCTGGCTCATGCAGTTTCGTCATCGACTATTTTGCACGCAACTAAAGGTTAGCTTACAATAGCGCAAAGGAGATGGACTAGTCCCACACGCACAGTATAAATACTCCAAAACATTTACGGTCTAGCTTTCAATCAAAAGCTCTCAAAACTATGTATGTCTATACTAATACTAATATTACAAAGGAGAAAAATTTGATTGTTTGAATTGAATAGGCTACGAAACTACTGGACAGACTTGAAAAATTCTTTCACCATTAGAATCCTTAATTTTCCCTGATAAACAAAGGCTATAGATATTTTCAAAAAAGGTAGGAATTTTACGAAGCCGGGGCGGACCGCTCCGACTCAAGCATTACCCAAACTTTGTCGTCGTAAGTTCAGCCTAATGTATGCTTGTCTAATGTATTAGCAGCCTAAGAAACCACATAGATAGAGTCCTACGAGGCAGCCAGGAAATATATCTCAGGTTAAAATGCTAAGGTCAGCCAATAAATCTCAATAACAAGTCGCTTAAATGCAATTTTTATTTTTTGACGTGTTGTTTTGTTGAAATGATGAATTTTGGTGAGTCAGAAATCGAATTTGTCTCAGTGACTTCATAAGCCTTGTATGTAGTAGGTATATCTGAGAGTTTTTCTTACGAAATATTTTGTGACATACAATATTTCCTTCCAAGCAGCGTACTGGTAAGAAGTCCAAACTCTCGGATGAGACTCTTGGGCTGATGACAAAAAGACGGGAAACCACCCAAGCGACTTCGTCAGAGAGGTCAGACCTGAACAAGCGAATTGCGAAGATGGTACGACGCGACCTTCGGAGCTCTAATACACGCCTCATTGAAGAGGCGATAGAGCGAAACCGAGGGTCCAAAGTATTCACTCAGCAGCTTGGAAGGAGCCACCTGACGAAGCTTTCAACGCACGACGGAAGGACCGTTTTGTCGAAGCCGGAGATATCGGCCGAGATAGAGGACTTTTATGGCCGTTTATACGCTGCACATGCTCCCCGTTCCCAACGAGACGACCACGATTCTAGAGCCACCTTGATACGCCACTATACCGACGAACTGCCAGACATCAGTCAAGACGAGATCGTGTTAGCTCTGAGGCAGCTTAAAAATGGAAAAGCCCCCGGTGAGGACGGAATAACATCAGAGCTTTTGAAAGCTGGAGGATACCCTGTTATACAGGAGTTACAGAGCCTCTTCAACGCCGTCCTTCACAGTGGGAGAACTCCAAAGGCGTGGAGTGGGAGTTTGGTGGTGCTCTTTTTTAAGAAGGGAGATAAAACCCTTCTTAAAAATTATAGACCCATCTCGCTCCTAAGTCACGTCTATAAGCTTTTCTCACGAGTTATATCGAACCGTCTCGCCAGGAGACTCGACGAGTTTCAGCCACCGGAGCAGGCTGGGTTTCGCGGAGGATATGGTACCATAGACCACATTCACACAGTGAGGCAGATTATACAGAAGTCCGAAGAGTATAATCAGCCCCTGTGTCTGGCTTTTGTGGACTATGAGAAGGCCTTTGACTCCGTTGAAACCTGGGCTGTTCTACAATCCTTACAGCGATGCCAAGTAGACTATCGTTATATCGAGGTGCTGAGATGTCTCTACGAAGCCGCTACGATGAGTGTCCGAGTACAGGACCAGCAGACTAAACCGCTTAGCTTCAGCCTCCCGATGTATCGGTCTTGGCATGAATTTGGATAAAACCAAAGTCATGATCAATGCCCACATTGATCCAAGACCGGTGATCGTACATGGCCACCTTCTCGAAATTGTTTCTGAGTACACTTACCTCGGGCAGATTTTGCAGTTGGGTAAAAACAATTTCGAGAAGGAAGCCAAGAGGAGGATCCAGCTAGGCTGGGCAGCGTTCGGAAAACTACGTCGAGTCTTCTCGTCATCCATACCGCAATGTTTGAAAACGAAAGTTTTTAATCAGTGCGTCCTACCAGTCATGACCTACGGAGCTGAGACGTGGACACTCACGATAGGGTTGGTCCACCAGTTCAAAGTCGCTCAGCGCGCTATGGAAAGAGCTATGCTCGGAGTTTCTCTGAAGGATAGGATTCGTAACGAATACATCCGACAGAGAACTAAAGTCATCGACATAGCTCAGAGAATTAGCCAACTGAAGTGGCAGTGGGCCGGCCATATTTCGCGAAGAACCGATAACCGCTGGGGTAAACGTGTTCTTGAGTGGAGACCGCGACTCGGTAAACGTAGTGTAGGACGCCCTCCGACCAGGTGGGATGACGATCTGCGAAAGACTGCTGGCAGATGCTGGATGCGACAAGCCGAAGACAGGGCGCTATGGCGCTCATTAGGGGAGGCCTATGTCCAACAGTGGACTAACATAGGCTGATGATGATGATGATGAATATTTCCTTGTTTTAAACGTGTTTCGGTTGACTTAAGATTGAAAATGACACAATATTCCAGCACTAATTATACATTATGTTTGGCTCTGTAATTGTTTCGAGTTTTTTTGGAGGAGAGATGCGCGAAACAATAAAAGATTATAAAACCGTTAGGTATTTCTAGTACCTACCGTAATATAGAAGGAGAAGATTTTTTTTATTGTCTTAAACATAGTACTAATTTACAATGAGAATTGCGATTGACATATAAAGTAATATTAAAATGAAAACAAAAGGAGCAAATTCATCTTTTGCTGCATGCGTTATACTAATATGCATACAGCGCTGTTTTCCTATTCACTCCTCTCGGGTAGCTGGTTACCGAGAGAACTACAATAATAAACGTTTATGTATCACACAGAATGTGTACAACACAACAGACTGTGGGTCGAAATGTAACGCCCTAGTTATCAACCTGATGTTTATTTACTACATCATCGACACAAATAATATGACTTGATGAATTTGTGTAAATATGACGCAAAAGTTAACCTTAGGTACAACTAACAAAATAAATATGACAACGACTCACTCACTCTATGTAGGTATATCTAGACCTTGCTGTTTTGTCGGTACTTCGTGTGACGTAAAAATATGCACGCGTGCACTTTCTTCGAAACCTCCGCTAGGAAAATTTAATTATTTCTGAATCCAACAAGACAGGCTTTTCACTACGGGTTACTCTAGTTACCTATAAATTTCTAGTAATCTCATTTGATTTTACCATGAAGTAAGAGCCTTCTGGGGATTTCTTTAGAAATTTATACGGGTTTCTGCGATCCTTCTATTACCTAAGGATAGTAGGTAGGTATACCTTGTATTTTACAAAATGTAAAACCTTACTACACACTTCATTCTGAATGTGAGCAGGTCAACTACGAACCTATTTTATATTGGAAGAACACAAAGTATACCTACTAGTACACCTAATACTCTACCAAATCGACAATACTACAACTTTCTAATTTAGTGTGCAATGTTTACATACCAACCTTATTATTATTATCTAACTCTTCGCCGGCAAATTCCACACGATCCGTCCACTTGAATCGACGTCGTTTAGGTGGTCGTGATTTTTCGGGTTTTCAAGGATGTTATTATGGTTATTTACAGAATGGTCGCGATTTCGATCAGCCATAAGCTGTCGTTGTACACGGTCGGGTCTCGCGGTGCACTGCGGTCGAATGTGACTGGTGACTCTTCGCGACTGCTTCCCGCCAAAACCGGTTGCCTCAGCGACGAAGACGCGACAGTCTCACATGTTGTCACTTGCTTCTATTCTAAGTTTATGACACTTTGACGATATAAGGTACCTATTTAATAAGTTCTGTGGGCTTAATCAGTGGCTAAGCTACCTTATTAGATTCAATTCTATATGTAAGCCAACGGACGCGGACGGACCGTTGGTTTATACGTTCGCTTTTATTTTTTCACGGGTTCGATCCCAGCTGCGGGACATGATTGCGATTTATGAGTCAATGTAGATAACATACCATGTTACCTATACGGCTCATCTACCTAGTGGCAGTCCTCTAACCAGACTCTTATTATAACCAAAGAACTAGTAGGTAATCAAAAGACAACAACATACCTACTCTCCGATCACTATATCTTGTGAATTCCTTTTTGAGTTCTAAAACAGCACAAAATTTACATTTAAGAACAACAATAAATCAATCCATTCTGTTACGCATCCCACGGCAACCATGTTTGGGCACAACGGGCCTCCGCCCCCGACTTGCCATTACCGGCTCTAGCTTATTTAGAGTGATCGTTCCATTCAGGATGACTCGATAGGCCAATGTTATACAACACTGTAATAATGACGTCATTTTATTGGACAGACTTTTCCACTCTCTGCCACGGATGCCCATAAATTAAAGTGAAAGCTAACAAAGTATTAATCAAGTTCTAGTTAAACGTCTATCCCCTAATAACTATCAATATATCCGCCAAGACATCCGCCATCGGGTATGTTTCGGTTCCTAGTAGCACCAGTGGTGGCAATCGAGAATATTCTCCATTGCCTCCAATGGCGGCAACCAAGACTCATTATTTCAACAAATAGTATACCTATACCTGAGGTAGGTGTAGGTATACTTTTTGTTGAAATAATTTTACTACTTGTTGAAAGAGATCCCTAGTTTAAATTGCATTGCAATTGCAATTAAGTTCCGATGACGTGTTTGTTTCCTTATAGTAAAATCTTATACCGGGTCACAGAATGAAATAAAAGAACAAAGAGTCAACAAAGGAATATATTAATAAAATATTTTTTCTAAAAAGTACATTAATTTTACTCTATTACAAGCAAGGAAACTAGACAAAAAGTACAAATACATACAGCACCTCAAAGCAATAAACACAACGAAAACTCGCAAAATCTAAGACAACTATTGTCAAAGTTTGTTCATATTCTCTTCTCATTATGTTCAGCGTTGAAGTTAAAAGTTCGAAGAAGCAGTAGGTGCATCTCAAATATCCAGCATCTCCTCCATACGTATAGAGTAAGGTACGTCGTGGACGGAGGTTGAGTTGACAGTTTCGGACCGCTCTACCACATCCGTGACCAGTTGTTCGCGGTATTCCTCCCAGCGGCGCTGAGAGTAAAACTCCTTGAATAGCTGCTTTTTATTGGGTATCTGGAAGATAATCGGGAATTTTACATTCGGAGGGTTTTCATGTAGGATGCCCTCGGCCAGGTGGTATGACGACATGCGAAAGATTGCAGGCAGATGCTGCATGCGACAAGCTGAACACAGGGCGCTACGGCGCTCATAAGGGGAGGCATATGTCCAGCATTGGACTAATATAGTCTAATAATGACGATGATGTACAATAATGACGATGATGTAACGGCCTAAACCACAGAATACATTTAAATTACTAATGTGCCTGAAAAGTGATCGGATATCTTTAAAAAACTGCTAGAGAATTTTACACCTATATAACATCTGATTGGACTTACCTACGTCTCTTCTAGTAATCGATTATTGAAAAACTCATGACCTAGCCTCATTGGCCTTACGAAAAGGGTTTACTTAAAATTTACTGCTGACAACTTTTTGTCAAATGCTCTATTTTCTGCTCTAAGTATACCTTTTTCTCCAAGTAATGATGTATCCTCGTCCAGATGTTTGCCGTATTCCGCTGCAGTAGCCACACCATCGGCAATAACATGCAACTTACGGGAGTCAAAGCTATGATACGCCGATCACGCATCTCTTCACCAAAGCCGAAACTTGAACCTGGATTAAATTGGCACACCTACAAATACAAATGGGAAACAATAATATAGCTGGCGATGATTTCACGAGATGAATGATCGTCACGAGAGACTCACTTTCTGTTGTGTTGGAAATAGTTAGGTACATAAATAAATTAATTATTTGCGTTTTCATACTCATACAAACAAAATACAATAGTCTTACCTTATTAAAGTACTAAATATAGATTGAAAACTGTACCAGGGCAATAATATCTAGACTAGAGCAATATACAAATATTACTACTACCCATCCACAGCCTAACTAAGCAGTTCATATCACGGCTTTTCAGTTTTCGAAAAAGTAAAGGTTTTTTAAATAACAACTTGAGATGAAAACTTAAAGTCGAATCAAATCCATCAATGGGTTTGTTCAGTGAATTTGGTAGAGTGGAAAAGGCCAAAGAAACGAGAAGGGACCTGCATAAAATAGGTTTTGATTTTCATTCGGTGTTTTTCATCGATCACCGCTGTCTCCTGTACAATACTGACTCTGAAACGTGAAAAAATATTCGTCACTGGCGGTGTTAAAAACTATTAGATTTGTTATGATTATGAGTTTCTGATGGAAACTTGTCATAACTTCGTGTCTTTAGCGATTCTCAAATTTATTTAATTACTGCAGTTTGAGACTACCATGAAGTCCTCTAAAACGTAGTTGCCTACCTGATCGAACCTCTGCCACCCTGATACGTAGTTCCAGCTTCAGATGGGGTCATAATAGTTTGTGATTTTGTGGATGAACGTTGTCTACAAGACGTGTCCGTAGTTACCGTTTCATCCCTGGAAAAAATATTTTATTCTTGTTCGTTTATGCAACGCAAGCTTGTCCGAAGATTACATCGTTCCATAGTAAAGTAAAAATGAAATAATAGGACAAGCTTCTTAAAATCTACTTCAAGTCTGGAAACGTATGCCTTAGTTCTTAAGTTGCCACGAAAGCAATGCCGCTTAGCGGTGGATTTGTCTCAAAAACTGTTAGAATTGAGTTCTAGTTTCAACAAAGGGTTTTAGAGAAGAGAAGTGTTGGACGTTGAGAAAATCCAATCCCTATAGCTAAGTTGCAGATCTCTGGAACGTATCCAGAAAGTGAAATTGACGTTCTACCCAGCGGTAGTTTCAGAAACTATTTTCTCCGCCGTTGTGCTCCCGGCAATTGTTTCCTGCTTTGAGCCAGACGCTCTTTTTTGGCTCGCTTCTTCTGTGGAAGTCCGGGTTTCACCACTTTGATTTAGATTTTGATAATTCTTGAAGTACTTTGTGTCGAAATCTTGTTCACTTTCCACTTTAGGGACCTAAGAAAATAATTGTAATTGGTCATCTCTTGAGATTAGGTCAAAACTTAATTTATATTAATGCAACAGAAAAATATTCTCGAGGCTGCCGTGCCTAATGATAAGGATAGTATTCTAATGATAAGGATAGTACTTACAAAAGGATCGTAAAGGGTGTAATTTTTTTTCCCCAAACGGCTAGTAACTATAACTTGCAGAGATTCAATCATCTGGCAGCGACCGGACAGAATGAAGTAGACAAAATTTTGAATGCCTTGTCCATCCCCGAGTAGAGTCTCGTTCGTTTCATACGATTTCATTTTTGCTACGATGCACCCTTCACGTCTAGCCACCTTTGGAATAGAAATAACAGAATATAAAAATAAAGCAAGCGCGCTTCATAAATATAACGTTTTTGCAAAGTAACTCACCTCATCGAGTGCTTCAAAGTAAGTGAACGAAGACATGGCCCGGCGCACCTCATCCCATTGCTTCTGAACGGATGCTTGGAGTACATTCTTGAAGTCTTCCTTCATAAGCACTAACGTTTCGCAGTGACCTGTTACCCAAACGACTCTGCTGGCACACTGAACTTTGTAAACGGCGCTCTGGTTTGAGGTTGGGCTTACATGCAGTTTTGGCTGCTGATCTTGCAATCATAACGATTTCAAGTCACATAATTGATCCAAAGTTCAAACAAATAATTCCGTTTTGTACAACCTTTAACTTATACACATTAAGCTACCTCATAGGTAAACAGAGTTATTGAAGTAAGAAAGCGTTTCTCTGTGAGGGATAAACTTTCTTTTTCTTCGTTATTGATGAGACCTATGGTGCCATATCAACATCGGGGAGTGTAAGTTGCTATTGACGAGGTAACTATCGCAACAAAGATTGATCAATAGAATCAAACAAGTTTCAAGAATTATAAAAGTGTCCTCCAAAAGGTGGTGCTTTGCGGCAGAACGCTCTCATAATTCCACATTAAGGTATAGGGATTTTCTTTAAATATCTTGTTCAAACAGTGCAGTAACTGAACTTAACAGAAAGGAGCTTAGTACATCCATTTTTCTTATTTGGCTAATTTAAAAGGGACTGCTTCTATTTGGGAAAATTCAGAAGAGACATAAATTATTTATTTGAAATATTTTGTAGCCGAACTTGGCATCGCTCTGCATTTAACATAGTCATGTAGGTAGGTAGAACATACGATCATCATAATAATATGATGATAGCATAGCCCAAAATGAATAGTTACATAAATATCTATGTAACTATTCCACATGTGAACCTAAATTAATATGTAAAAGTAAATAAATCAGGAAAAACTGTACATCAATTTTAAATAAGTAAAATAAATTATTAACTTGATCGAACTATAAAACCGGGCAGTTGGGACCGACTAAAGACTGCTGGCAGGTGGATGCGTCTTACTGAAGATGTTATGGTGCATATTAGGGGACGCCTATGTCCAGCCGTGGACTACGTAAGCCTGCTGAACTATAAAAGCTTAAAATGCTAACCAATCGTAATGCATGTCGCAGTCCTTGGAATATTATGAAGTAGCGACACTTCGCCAAACATATCTCCAGTGTGCAAAGTACCGATATCCACAGAGATGAACTTCTGGAGAAGATCGTCAAATATCATCTGACTGACGACGACGTCGCCGCTCACGATGAAGTAAAGGGCGTGGGCTTCTTGATGCTGCCTCACTATGACTCTCCCAGGGCCGTAGTACTTGAAGTATGTAACTGCTGCAAGCTTCTTTTTCACATGCTAAAGCGATAATAACTACATAATTAGACTGAGATCAGACGAAGGACGAGTGTATTTTTTGGGGACCTCTATGGCTCCGCGATTGTTTTGTACCTATTGTCTATCTGAGATATTTCTTTTTTTCCTTACGCGGGTAAATCCTCTAGGTACCTTACGTATTATAAAAAAATTTGCAAACTCAAACCTATTAGCTTTTTATTTAGACTCAATGAAACCTTAACCTGTTTTACTGCTATTGCTTTACCAACAGAGTTTATAGAACATAAATCTTACATTTGGATATTTCTTAAAACATTTCAATCCTCCAATGATTCGGTAAATGTACTTTTTCTCTTGGTCTGTCCGATCATTTGCATGTTTGTTGAGAAGGGCTTTATCCTACAAATTTAAAAGAGCACTGTAAGTCTTCTTCGCACCGTGTAAGGTTCATTGTTAACAGCGCCATCTACTGGCGAATAAGTTTTAAACTACTAGCAAGCTAGCTCTGCTTGCTTGCTTACTTTCATTGGGGCTAGCTACATGATGCTGTACCTACAAAGAATTATTTATTTCATATTGGACAGGAATCTACTGTGCTTAATAAAGCAATTATTTAACATAGCAAGCTGGCCAATAACTTACCATTCGTTCTGTAAAAATATAGGTAGGTAGGTATATGACATAAAATCTAACATTTATATTTAATAGCTGCTTCTTCTTCGCCTTTGAACGGACAGCCTGTTGGACCCTGCGTTTCACGTCTTCCACGCCTTCGTACTCGTCCACTCCTTCAATCAGCCAATACGCATTAGCCATCACCAGCCGACCCAGAGCACGGAAAAGACATTTGGCGCGAAACTTCTTTCTCATAAGCACCTCTGGGTCCTAAATTAAAGAATGCCAATGGAAAACTTTGATTGAAGTGATACCATACCATATTCATAGCACCTTATTTATCATCATAGTTAAGATAGTGGACTGTGGATAAACATCGCATGTAGAACGCCCCTATTATTTAAACACATCAAGTGAACTATTTTAGATGGGCTGGTGTCCTTTCAGACTTTCAGACGCATATGGCCTGAACTGCGGGGTGAGACAGGGGGGGGGGTAACTTCGCCAAACCTGTTCAACCTATACCTAGATGGCCTGATAGAGGGACGGAGTCACGGTGAACAACCTATGCTATGCAGACGACATGGTGCTGCTGGCGCCATCTGTCAGGCACTCAGAGCATTATTGACCCATTGTGAGGCTTCAGCTGCAAGCCATGGCTTGCAGTATAACGCCAAAAAAAAGTGAATTAATGGTGTTTGGACCTGGAGGAAAGACCCCGGTATCAGTGCCTCCTCTTTTATTATGTGGGAAGGCACTTTCTAGAGTTTTTAAGTTTAGATAAGTATCTGGGACATCTGGTTACAGATAACATAAGAGATAATAATTATAATAATATAATATAATAATTATAACTCTATTCAAATCCTTTGGCCAATCCTTTAACACGAGCAGCCTGTGGTTCACTTATACGAAGAAAGCTGTCAATACTCTCCGCGTTTAGTAAAATAATGCTGATGCTGTTGGGACTCCCGCCATTTTGCAGTGCCTCCGGCATGTTTGCTGAGGCTCGAGTAGACGGCTTTGCAGCCTGTACGAGGAAGAAGGCAGCTTCTTTGCTTATTAGAGTTCGCAGGAGTACCAACACCATCCTGGCAGCAATAGCCGATAAATTAAATGGAGTGATGTAAGTACAAACACTCCACCTCTATATTAATAACTTAATTTAAATTTTAAATTAAATTAAATTAATAACTAACATAGGCTAAGACTTTACTAATCTATGGATCTATGTACCTAATCTGAACAATAAATAAATTATTATTATTATTTATTTACCTAGCCTACCATATTCATAGCACCCATCGATCAGGCAAATAACTTACAATTTCTTTTTTCTTTTTGTCCTTGGGAGGCATTTTACTTTTTAGTTGTGTTGCTTTGAATGTTCTAGGTAAATAATTTGTAATTTGTCGTATAGATCTTTCAAAAAATAGGAAAATTCTTCTTCTTGAATTTATAATGAAACGCACTCGCTGGCGACCAAAAAGAATCTTGTAGTAAAAGTTATCAAAACAGTCTGTTATTTTTTGGTCATCTATCGTACAGATTGTACATGAGATTGTACACCACGTTAGTAGGAAGCGATGTACCTGAATTATCAGGGTGTACATTTTATTGCACAAATTGTTTGACCGTGCAATATTTGACAGCACATTATTGTCTCCCTATTAGACAGACAGACGTAGCTGGTATTTTGGGTAGCCGCTCTGAAAAACGTGAGGGTAGCCGTAATCTTTCGAAAGGGTCGTGTTACCATAGAGATATAAACGCCATCTGTCTTTGGTTCTGTCAAAATGTCACTGACAACTGAAGTGGAGCCTCCCCGTCTCTGGAAATCAAAATAGAGCGACAGATAGAAAAAGGCGCTCGAGGATCATGGTGCCGGGTCTTGGGTAAAAACTCAGAATAACGATCCTATTATTATTTAATATGATCGTTTTTCTGAGGGTAAAAACCACAATTGTATTAGTTGTTTTATTGAGTTTTGGTATAAAGTTCCACTAATCTGCGCTAGCTGGTATCAGCGAGCGTAAAAAATTTAGAATTCGGAAGAAAGAAAAAAGAAGGCAAAGAAGTGAACTCTGTAGTACGACGTCTTAGTGACGGAAATATACATCATGATTCTGGCAGCCCTGTCAGATCAGCAGTGATCGGAACTCAGATCGGAATTGGGTGAGCTCAAGAAGGGTGAGCTAAAATACCTAAACTTCGAAAAATAACAGAGACCAAATGGAGACGCCTTAGGACTAAATATTTTATCGTCCCAATTTTTCGTCCGTTTATTTTTTCGTCCCAGAAGTAACAAACATCAATCCAAACTTTCACATTTAATATTAGTGTGACTAACAAAATAGGTAAAGGTTAATAAAAATTATAGTTTTTACACCATTTATTCATGTTGTACAATCATTGGAATCAACGTAAAAATTATGAAAGTAACCAAATGTCATCAGACACAGAAGAATATTATTTCAGTTGATGTAGAAATTAGTCAGTCTGAATAGCTAATCTGAATAACTAAATGTTTCATCGCCATCAGGAATGGAGTTTTCTTTGTCATCATCAGATGTATTTTCGTCTGAAGTATTAAAATAAATTATCATGAGTTATTATCAGATCATCAGGCATGTCGGTCAAGCCAGGCCGTGACAGCGCCATCTCTGCGCGTGGGCGGACAATAGGACGTCCGAAACGGAAAGTATGAAAGCTAGTCTAGTTCGCTCCCGCCCGGCGGCGGCGGTTGAGACCACAGAAAACTAATAATCCTAGCGGAGTTGAGACAGTTCAAATGCTTTGACTATTTTACATTTTACGTTCTATAGTTCATTTGTTGTATTCTTTCATAAGTACCTACTTACTGTTGTGTTGTGTTTATTCCTCAATATATTGTAAATGACTGTACGTGTGCCTTCTATTTTGAACCCTTACAACGTAGACTGAGCCAGCCGTAGCCGGGCATACCTACTTACAAGGGCGTCGCCAGCCCACGGCTCAGGGGGGGCAAGTTAATATTATGGAGGTTGAAAAATATGAGCCACCGCGATATTTTTTATAACTCTTTCAGATGGCCACGATGTAGTAGAAAAAGAAAATATAACAGTGAGTGGAATGAGCACCGATGTTTTGTAGTGTTTGCGGCCGATGAAAATTGTTAAAATATTTTAACATTTTTGAAAGGCTGGTAAAGGTGCAAGCTCTGAAGAGTACAGAATCAACGGCGAGCGGAGCGAGCCGCGAAATTTTTTGTGATAATTTTCGAACGTATGTAAAAAGTTTAGAAGAGTATGCTATATGATATAAAGGAATAACAGCAAACGGAGGTAGCAATTCAATTACGGCAAAACAAGAAAATAGGTACCTAAGTAATCCATTGATCCATCCATTGTTAAACAAAATTAAAAGTAATGTCTTGATCTGCCTTCCTAGATGGAGTCGGGCTTAAATGAATGTCATGCGTGCGCCTAGCTCACTTACATACAAGTTACACCTACACAATACGAATCGAATAATACGGAGCTCGAGGGCGACCTACATCGCGCTGTTGTAAAGGAAAAAAAAAAGAATATTTAGGTACAAAAAAAAATATGTTCAAGACAGAATTAATTACCATTTCTGGTGGATCATAAAATGGTTATTTTACGTATCCAAGAAAACTTGACATAATATTCAAGTTTAATTTTAAACGGTGCATCAACATTTCGGAGGGCTTGAACCCCCAAAACCCCTATCTCTACGGTCAGCTGCCCATTAGGTACTTAACAAAAACAACAAAGGAAAAAAAAACAAAGGAATCTGGCTTGACAGGAAAATCCGTAAATGTACAAACCGGCAAAACCTACCTAAAGAATGAATGATATCAAAGTCTGTGGAAATTAAAGTGACTTCAGTGACTTGACATTTTTTGACAGATCAAGAAAGGCAAAGTTTTCGAGCAAGGATCGTTTGTTTTCGTAAGAAAAAAAAAGTCTCATTTCGTTTTATTTTATTCCAAGTGCTGGGCTGCGTTCACAACCTACGCTCGAGCGCGCTCGGAGTGCAACTAGGTCGTTCATAACCTCAGGGGAAACGCTCGGTTGTTATTAACTAGAGCGTTCACAACCTCCGACGGTTGCAACTTTTTACCGGTGTAATTCGATCGACGAAAAACACTCTGACATTGACAGCTGTCATATTTTCCGTTGTCATAGTTTGTTATCTACCTACATATCAAGATTTCTACAGTAAATTTCAAAATTTTCAGTATTTATCAGTTATCGATCGTAGTTACAGTCAGTAGATACAATTTACCTAAAAGTAACCGCAAAACAAAAACAAAACAAACGAACGTCCGGCAACTGTAACGTCAGTTTTGTCATGATAATGTCAACTTTGACGTAAAACAACCGACTCGTTCTGAACCTTTGGGTAAGTTAAAATTTACACCAAACAACCGCACCCTGAGCCTCTGAACGCACCCCTGTTGGCGTAGTGAAATAACTTACATACCTACCTAATAATTGCAAGAATATTCTATAAAACACCTTTCAAAATGGTATGTAGTATTTCCATAATATTAGATTACATATAGCCTAGTAAATAAAAACAGCAAGCACCGATTTCACGTTTTTCTTCCAGAGTTTTGGCTTGCCTTCCCTCAAAGTTAAGCCTGATCACAGTAACAATGGGCCCCGGGTGCACGAGGGTCCATTTGGGATTCCAAGCCCCCTTGAGGCCGGCTTGGGAGCCACCAAAGCAAACCTTGGCAGATCACATCCTATTGAACTATCTGAAAAAAATGTAAGTCATCCCGCCATTATTGATTATATTGAAAACACTGGTACTATATTGGCTTATAACAGTTATAACCAGTGTTTGTGCAAATAGACAGGATAGGTATCTACCTAAATTGTTTACAATAATATGATAGCAACTTTATAACCTAAGACTGATGATAGTTTTTTCAAGTCCCTCTGTAATATTATGAGAGATTGTAACTACTTACCTTCTAGATTTCTCTGTATATCTTACCTTAGTGGACCCTACCCACTAATATTACACTTAATGCTCAGAATAAAGATCTCAAATTAAATGCATAGTCATTGTTAAGATTAGCTTACAATTGCTTTTTATTTCAGTATCACTTGAACGCAGAGAAAATGAATATGGCAATGCTACGAAATGTCCAAGGCCTGGCTGCCCCCATGAAACTAGCTATGGAAATGAAGTTTGCCAGCAAGGTAACTCAATTTTTCTAATAACTATCTACCTATTTAATTTTTTGGAACATAATCATTGTTTTTAAAAGCCACCAGTTTCAATAATTTTTTGAAGGAGTGTTCTACCCAGGGTTATCATTATCATTACATATTACCAAAATTAACTATTTGTGTTAGTTAGAATATTGAGACTACAAGAAACAACAAAACATCAACCAGCCTTCCATGATAGCTAAGAAAAGATATTAAGGCTCCAGCGAAGGAGAAAAAATTATTTCCCATACAAACATAATAATAAAATGAGTTGAAATTCGAGCATATTTTATTATACCATAATGGGAATATATTTGGGAAATTCATCTGTGTCACCTTATTCAATTTGGTGTTTTTAATTTAACAGCCATCTAACACAAAGTTTTCTTATTATTTCAGATCGGCCATCTACCATTCCTGCCTAGTTCAAATCTTCAGCATGATGTCCTCACCGGCAGATATTTGGACATTGGCTTTGAGGACATCTTGAACACAAGGGAGTTCTGTGAAATAGCGGGCCAGCCACATGCTATGGTTGAGAGGTCTCTTGGACTGCTGTGAGCTGGGGTTTTGTTTCTCATTTTAATATTTCATAAATAAACTTTAAATATCTATTTGGTTTTGTTATTCCATTTTGTCCTAAGCTTAGTTCAATAACAGTTATTGAAATTAATGTAGCATATATCCATAGATTTTTTATTTATATCATTAATTTACGTCCTTCATAGGTGAAAGTTGCCTGTGACGTAGAAGGTTGTGGTTTCCATTCCCACCTCTGGACTAATGTTTTTATGTTCTTTGGATATTTGATTCAGATACTCTGGGTGTTTCTATGCCTAGTTATAAATATCTATCTGTTGTTGTTACTCAGTTATCTAGCTGTTAATGAAGTAATTCACTGTCATAGTTACTTTTGACAGGACTTTACCTGATGTTTCCTTGATTATGGTATAAAGCCAGGGTATTTATGTGGCAAAGATTTTTCAGGGTGAATTTGGCATTTGTCATGAAATAGTACCTATTACTATTACAGTATATAGGTAAAGTAACTCAATCTCTCCTGTCTCACTTTTATCAAAATGTACCAGGTCAAGCAGTATTAAATAATAACTAGTATTAAGTAATAATTAATAACTAAAGTATTAAATAAAACAGCAAGGATTAAACTATTTTATTCTATTGAATATTTGGAGGAGCTGAACCGGATGCTGGACAGTCTAGCTTCAGCCTCCCGATGTATCGGTCTTGGCATGAATTTGGATAAAACCAAAATCATGATCAATGGCCACATTGATCCAAGACCGGTGATCGTACATGGCCACCTTCTCGAAATTGTTTCTGAGTACACTTACCTCGGGCAGATTTTGCAGTTGGGTAAAAACAATTTCGAGAAGGCAGCCAAGAGGAGGATCCAGCTAGGCTGGGCAGCGTTTGGAAAACTACGTAGAGTCTTCTCGTCATCCATACCGCAATGTTTAAAAACGAAAGTTTTTAATCAGTGCGTCCTACCAGCCATGACCTACGGAGCTGAGACGTGGACACTCACGATAGGGTTGGTCCACCAGTTCAAAGTCGCTCAGCGAGCTATGGAAAGAGCTATGCTCGGAGTTTCTCTGAAGGATAGGATTCGTAACGAATACATCCGACAGAGAACTAAAGTCATCGACATAGCTCAGAGAATTAGCAAACTGAAGTGGCAGTGGGCCGGCCATATATCGCGAAGAACCGATAACCGCTGGGGTAAACGTGTTCTTTAGTGGAGACCGAGACTTGGCAAACGTAGTGTAGGACGCCCTTTGACCAGGTGGGATGACACGAAAAGAAAATACTACATAATTATTACCTTCCTAATTTAAAGGAAACTCTTAAAAATTATAAACTCATAGAATAAAAACATACATCATAGAAATTATTCCTTTATAATATCATGAATTCGTAGTGTGCATATCTTTTTAACTTCCTCTATGCCAGTGATAATTTCTTGTTCCCGAGTATTGTGATACCGTGTTTCTAAGCCTGCAAGAATAGATTGCACTTTGTTTTCCCTGGCGCATATAACAAATGGAAATCCAAACTTCTGTTTGTACCTGTAACAATACAATATTCTTAGACCTTAATCGAGTCACAGCTACACAAACACAACACATTCTACGAAGCAAAATTGGGAAGTCTTGGTGTTTATTTTTTATAGCGCCATCTAGCGTCGAGTAGCTGAAGTTTGCAATATAAAAAGATTCTGCTAGATGGCGTTTAACGGAGTTATAAGCTTCATAAGTTCATAGATGGCGTTGGATATCGTTCATCGACTAATTAAACATTTTAGATTATTGGAGTTTTAATAATATCTCTCTGCAAGTTTACCTTTGATTTCTTTCATCCATAATTTTCTTGTCATCTGCCTTTATCTCATGCAATCCCGCCGATCTCTGTTCGTTTGTAGATTCCTCTGTGAGCTCGCCCTGAGCTGCTAATCGTCCTGCCAAATCTGGATGGAGCTTGAGGATTTTCAATTTTTCTGCAATGTTAATAAATTATAATATTAAACAAATATTTAATATTAACTAACGTTAAGTATAAGATGGTATAAGAATCAGAATCAGAAATATTTTTATTGTGAACTGTTTAGGTACCAGAAAAGATCTTAGGTATAAGGTGTACAGTTTCAACAGCTTATCTTTAGCAGACATCATCATCATCATCATCATCACCAGCCTATAATAGTCCACTGCTGGACATAGGCCTCCCCTAATGAGCGCCATAGATGGCATCATTATTAGCAGACATACAATAAGCGAATTGAGAGAGGTATTTTTAGGTATTCAGCATTTTAACAGTAAGAATAGGAACCGAATCGAATTGAATATCACGTACAGGTAGGTAGGTACAAGACCTAACATGATCCACAGATAATAAGTAAGTATAATACCATGAGATAAACTGGTGAGTCAGGCTTATATTTCCCTGTTCTTTTGAGTCTGCAGATAAGATGATACTTACTCCATAAACCTAACTGAATTCACTACGAAATCATTGGAGCAAAACCTCGAACAATGTGACTCGGTGACCAAGGAAGTCCTAGAAACATAATGTGAAAAGCACAGCCAGAGGAGACGGCCGAAACGAGAGGAGCATGATCATGAGGTTGTATATAGGTAATCATGAAATGACGCAATATTTCTACCAACCAAACCTACGGGTATGGCAGTAACCATTCAAATCAAATCATAAATAGTCACAGATAAACCAACGTAACGTTTCTTCCATGAAGAGAGCGTCTACGCTCATGCTAATTTCGTTCCATGATTTGCCAGAAATCGATTATGGCGAAAAGTTTCCGCGTTTTAATCGGCGACTTCCTTTATGAACTGGTAGTTTATTTACACTTCTAATTTGTTCATCATGAACTGTAATCATGGATAATATCAAAAAATATATCGTAGGTAGTTAATTACCTATAGGTGGATAATTATGTTGGAATGTAACTAAAAAGTATCAAGGTCTAAGTACTTACACCATTAGAGTTATGGAACACGATGTTTTGTCTTTTTACTCCGAGCCCAGAGTAACAGAAAATTAATATAATTCGGAGCCTTACTGTTGCTACGTTAATTGGTACCTACAAACAGCCTGATGTCTTACTTCTGGTCAATCTTCCATGTTCCTCTGGCCCCATAAATCCTGAGCCAGATGGACCCAAACTCAAATACAAAGTTTACCAATAAAGTTAAAATAACCTGCAATATCTAAAGTAGATACATAATGAACCAGTTCACCTTCGTTGCCGATGCCCTCTAGGTAGCCACAAAAGGCCGAGCAGGTCTCGCCAACACTCCTAAAAGGTCGCAGATGCTTTACACTTTTGGGTGCGTCGGCGCACAGCTCAATAACATTCTTGAACACAGCTTCAAACTCTTCGTTTGCTAAGTTATTCACTTCGGTAATAGTTAGTTTCGCTGCCATTTTAGTTATCTTTCACTGCAAAATAAAGGTAAACACGAATTAAAGTAAATGAAGGACCTATATCGACTAAAACACAACAGAAAATGTCTCACTGATTGAGATGGTCTGAAGTATTTTGTTTTAGTGCTTATCGGCTTATCAGGGTTATGATGTTGTCACAGGTCGTTATGAGTTCAGTGAAATGTTTGTTTACGCACGAGTTTGACTGATTTTAAAATTAGTATGGGTATTTAGGCCCTTGTAGTTGATACTTCGAAATGTCCTTCCTAGAATTATAGAATTACTTAATATTATTTATTTATTCTCGCGGGTAAAAAAATAAGACGTTCCTATTCTACAAAAAAAAGAATACCTACCTACTACTAGTTAAACAGAAAAAGACAGGGCACTCATTAGGGGAGCCCTATGTCCAGTCCAGCAGTGGACTAATATGGGTAGATGATGATTATACAGAATAAAGCAGAAGCTATAATTTTAACGATTAGGAGCGAGACCTCCGTTTGTAACTGGTCCGTTAAACATCGTCGTATACCACGAAAAAATATACAATATCGGCATTATATAAATAAATAATAATAAACATTGTTGCACTTGTAGGAGGCGTAAAAGCTAATCCAAAATAGAGAATCTTAAGCCATTCGCCCCTAGATTTCTCTTAGAGCAGGATTCATGATAGCATACATAACAACCCTAAACTGTCGTCCCGGGGTGTGCCCCAGGGCAATTTGTCGCGTGCCCCTGGGGGCTCATCCCGTCAGAGCGAACTCTCAACGCCTGATTTATTTAGCACAACTGACACATAAACGTCGCGTTTGTTTCTCTTTACCACGGAATTTATATGAGCTCTGTTGCGAAGAGAGTTGGTTATTTGGCAAACTCCCTTTGTGGGTGATTTTGCATCTGTTAGTTCGAGCTTAAACGAATTGGGCTAGTTTAAAAACTGTAAATTATTTATTTTCGGAGTCACTACTCTTCTTAACTTAACTACTTTATGAATGTTCTCTGTAAATTTTTGAGATTTATTGATAAGCAAATTTTATGCCATGGATTGCTAAAAGGTCATGAAACGTTACGTAGGTAATTATAACTAGCACTAATAATAAGGAATGATTATATTTTTCGCGTAGGTCCTTTTATTGACTGCGCTCTGCCATTTATTATGTTAATATTATGCGAGTAGGAATAGTTAGCATTAAAATACGGAACTTTGTAAATTTTCAGATACGATACGAGCGATACGAGTAGGTAATACCTATAGTTGAGATTTAGGTAGAGAACTTATTCTGAGTATAAACATCGACGTACCGAAATAATTGAGTTGCAATTTGGAATTAGTTACACCTACTCATATTTTTTTGGTGCAAATGTATTCGTGCCTTATATCATTTTATTGCGATGCATGCAATTATTTTGATTACAAAAACAAACAAAGAAAATACATAAAAAAAGTAACAATAACAACCCAAACTTTTAAAGTTTGATTAATTATTCTAAAGGTATTTATCGCGCTTGCTATCCTATTTTTTTCCGACGTTTCAACAGGTTTACCTACACACTATCTTTGTAACGGGATGACTGAACAAAATAGTAAATAATCGCGATACATATCCGTTAAAATAGAATTAACAATGATAATGTGTTCAGAACGCATACGTTTCGAAATATATCGCAAATGGTTTAATTTTCCTAATAAACAGATAGATAATTATGTAGTATAAATAATAATACAAAATAATACCTACGGTGGAAAGGAAAACTTGAACACTTGAAGTGACACTTTGGTCGAAAATAAGTTTTAAACATATTTAAAATCAGCGATTTATTCTGCGTCGATTGGTTGGTGATTGACAATCTGACCACTTTGGTGTCGCTTCAAGTAATGGCACTTTAGGCTAAATTTTTTCAGACATTAAATGTAGTGACCATTAAATTTAATTATAGCAACTTTGGTCCATTTACCGCTTAAAGTATCGACTATAGTTGGATTGTAATTTAATATGTTTTTCCTTTTCTTTTCGGATATTATTGGTTACTTAAATCGTTTTCTCCGTCATCGGAAATGATATTTAAAACACTGAAGGTGTTTTCTTCTTACTTGAGTGTCAGGATACGAAGAGTTGATATTAATGGGGAACCATCTTCGGGATTTATGGTTTGCGATGGTCTATCCTCTGTTCTTTCCTATTTTTAGTTAAAATAAACGACCTGCCTCTACCGACATCAAGTTACCGCCCTACAAAGTAGCTGTATAATCCAGCAAAATTATCAAGTTTCTCTAATAGATTTCGCACAAAGAAACTGTGTTTTTTATAATTTTAACGAAACATGTAGGTAATTATAACTATCATCCAAAGCACACTTAAATGGAAATGAGCTCAAAAAATACGCCTATCCATAATAGATGACACAATAAGCATAAGTGAAAACTTGCGTAACGACTATTAAATAATCGTAATAACGAATATGACGCGTATAAACGGTAATTTTCAACAAAAAACATAATGGCGGTGACACTCTGGAGGAATCAAATTCATGATATAGAAATAATAAAGTTAAAAGCTTAGCCTGGCATGTGATTGTGAAGCCTGTGAATTAATTAAAGTGGTTTTCATTAGGGTATATAAATGCGTCGCGCCGACCGGCGGCAGCCGCCATGTTGGATGCCACAGCTTACGTCGTAGCTGGTACGTCGTCGTACTGCCAGGCGCGAGTAGGGCGGGGCCTGATCGTAGATAAAGTTCAGGACTTTTTTTAATCTGAGGTTCAGGCAACATGCAAAGCTGTGGATATCTTGAGCGCTGAAAAAGAATAAGGAAAAAATATTTATTTCTTAATAAGTCTTGGTGTCTTATGTGTCCCTGTGGAGGAAAGCCTGTTGCGACGCCATAAATAGGTAATCGTAAGATCGGTAAAATGGTTTTCTTGATCCACAATAAGGATAATTATTTCTTATTTATCTGTATCGTAGTGGAATTTCAGGTACCTTACCAATGCGTATACTTCTGGAAAAGCGAGATTTATCATTTGTCCTTTTAAACTTCAATCTAGTATTGCATCACCTTTTAAACTTCAATCTAGGACGTGAAAAATGGCTTTACAATCACAAATTCTATTTCAAATTCAATTTTCTATTCATCACCTGTGTTCTATACAAAAGATCCAACGGGATACTACCTAACACTTCTACACTAGGTAGGTACCTACACTAACCCGACTAATAAGTATTAAATAATTTAAAGGAAGAGACGTATAGAAAACGCTTTATTGGACACTTACATAAAACTTTTAAAATCTAAATCATACTACAAGATAATATTATCATATCACATATCTTATATTTATTTGCTCAAGCGATCTCTAACAGAGAACCGTAGTAGAGTGTAAGAAATTAACTGATATGCAATAGTTTCTACTACATACCTATTAACAATATAATTCCTTTATTTAATTCATTCATAGAGCTTAGACATGCATAAACGGATAAGAGTAGTTAGTTATGTTTACATTATCATAATTAGTTAAGTATAGGTACACTAGTCGCGAATTTCTGGAACTTCGTCATTTGAGACGCGCTTATCTGAGTTCCTTTTGAGCACCTATTTGGGTTTAGTCGGTCTACCCATATAAGCAAGAAATTCAACTGAAAGTTGCTACTAAGACGTTTACGTGATTTAATTTATAAGGCTACAAACTTTACACTACAATAATACCTTTATCGTAAAGTTTTATTTCCTTTTATTTCTACATATAATTTTTATTATACTTATGTAAATTTAATATACATAGTTTACAGAAATAAACCAAATAATAGATAGCTACTTTTAAATCTTAATATATACCTAGTTTAAATTAGGTATACTAGTACTGATAGTATTTATTTATTATATATTATAGTATTCGTATTTCAATATTCGGATTGGAATATTGAGACTCCCATGTTCTGTCCTGTCTTTTAACGACCAAACATATCAAAGGCACTATCAATACCAACACATATCAGTTTCAGGCCCGTGGCGTATAAAACGTTATCTTTCAAAGACGGTCCCCAATAAAACCCTTTTACGTAACCTGATTCATGATTGATTTACTATCTATACAACACAATAGTTTCCCTCAGTTTGCCTTAGACAATCCGAGACGGCAGAAATTTATTTACAAACGTGAAACCTTTATCTCTTTAGGGGAATTTTAGGTCTGATAAAGCTGATAATGTGTTCCTTATAGCCCGTAGGTGCTCGTAAAACAGATCATGCTGTACATAAAAAGGGGAGTATTGTGGCGTCACGGTGTTTATATTGACGCGTAAATCAACCCCTGTGGGTTGTGGGATGTACAAAAGACTGACGGTTTTCGGTTGAATACAAAATTATATGAATGTAGATTGAAATTTAAAATACTCGTTGTTAGTACTGATTTTCCGAAACTGAGAAAAGAGTCTGAATAGTTATAAAAGTTGCCATTATTTTAAAATAATGACTTACGAAGGAAAGTCATGCGTGTCTCATGAAATTATGACGATGAAGAACATTTCGTTTTTGAGGTTTTTTTTTACTTCTTTTCATAATTAAAAGCAAAAAGTTTGCGAACTCATTCGGTGCACGTTCTCAAGATCTACTCTTACCTCCTTGGTGAGAATTCTTAGAGGGAAAACAAATTCCCCATGCCTTTTGACAGTTGAATTTGTTTTTGGTATTCAATTTAGATATATAAACAAACAAACTCAACAGTAGATAGGAAAACTATAGAGATCGACTCTGATAAAGAAGTCATCGACCTGGGTAGATTCGGTCAAGAATATTTAGAATTCATGTTATTATGTAGGCGTTCAGATTTCAATAACTTTATTTCATAATCTTACAAAATAAGTACTTACTCAAGTGAAATTTAAAAAAAATTAGAAAGAAAAAAAATTAAGGTGTTATTGATTTTCTATTCACTTCAATTTATAGTCCAATGTTGAAAGAAGTGAAAATTAAAATCGTGTAATATAGACTGTTAACCTATATTCAAGCAAATAAATACTATTTAATTTCTTAACATTTCATTACTACAAACCAATTATTGTGAAATATTTCTTGTAATAACATATTTAACTCATTATAACAAGGTAACATGGTAATACAGATATGTTTATGCTTAAAAAGAGGTCTCGAGCACTGAATAACGTACAAAGACGAATAAGGAATAATAAGAAACATCTTGTATTCGTATTGTATGTATAGTCCGGCAATTTTATCCGGTTTTAACATCCCATCCCATTGGGGATAGGATGTTAAATGTGTAACCCCACCATTAATGTGCAATTAATGGTGGGGTTAAGAAACAAAAATCACTCGCCCTTGCCGTGTAGTCTCGAATAATAGTTTATGACTGTGTGTTATCTACAGATTAGTAGAGATATCTTAGAACCGTATCAAAATATAATAAAACAAGATAGCTTTGTACACGTAGGAAATGATAAGCTAAGGATCATTAATGGCTCTGACAAAGTCCAAATGCTCATTGAAAGACAAAACAAAGAGTCTCTCTAAATTGAAAAATAAAATAAAGTCATCTATTCAGATGTATCGATGCTAAATATTTTCGATTTAAGTTTTATTTTGTCCTTTTGATTCTTCAAAGAAAACTACCTATAGAAACAAACCTCCAGGAAAAGTTGTGTGCTAACTATCATTGGATAAACTAGAGCAACGGATGATTATTGTGAATGATCCACTGAAAAATATATACCTATACAGAAAAAAACAACATGTCTGTCGGACAGAAAAAATCATATGATGGTTTCATATGATTTTTTCTGTCCGACAGACATGTTGTTTTTTTCTGTATGTTGATCACATAAAAAAATTAACAAAACATTATCTTTGGAAATCAGACGAAAATGTCCTGAAGGTGGTATTTGGGTGTAAGATAGATTATGGTGCCATACCTTATCTATCTTTGAAATGGTCTGAAATTAAGTTTTGTGTTAGGATTTTATTGAAAACTAAAAGAAAAATCGAGGTGCATAAAAGCTGTGCCCGAACAAGTGACAGACCTATTTTCACACACTCATAAAATCACGTAACGTCTTTCAGGATTAAAAATAAATTAAGCGGTCAATCAATAGTCAGTTCTTCAGTTAACGGACCTAGTGGGTGAAACGTGGGTTGGATTAATCCTCTCGAAATTAAGATGTTACATTTCACACTTAACGTCAGTAACATTAGAATAGGATCCAGGCTCAAAACATTGAAAAGTTCACATGACAGCTGAGATTAAACAGTTTGATCACTTGTTTCCTGATGTAGGTACATGTAGTACATTCGTATGCTTTAAGATTGATACCTAATACTAAGAGGATAGAATTCAACCCCAAATACTCAAAGTCATTGCAACATAGGCACGTCTCAAAGTCGCGATTTTGTGAGAGTTTTCAACAAAAATCTGTCAAAAATTTGTTATTCGGGAGAGTTTTTAAAATTGACGTTTGTATGTATGCAAACTTCTGTCAAAAACCTCAGGAGAGTGCAAATGAGACGTATTGCTATGTCAAAGACGAGTCAACTATTATATTATTGCCCGATTAACTTTTTTCTACACCAGGGGTAGAAGAAACTGACAGTTAATTAATTCGTTGCTAAAAGCCGATGAAACAACAAATAAAAAATACTTTTATTATTAGTTGACAGCTTATTTGGTACCGAAATACTCTTGAGTTAATATTTATTAATATAGTACCTAACCGTTTAATATGAGATACCTAAGTATACAGTTTTTCACACATTGCGCCGGTACCCAGCCAGCTTGAATTTGGCTATAATGTTGATTTATTTTGTATGTGGAGACTTGGAGTCGACCACAGTGTATCGTACTATATTCCCGTAGCACTTCTCCAAATATTTATTAAACAAAAACACAATACATGGCAGCATAATTTATTTCAAAGAACCGCATCTAGCTTTGAAGACAAAAATGTGTTCACTTTTGTTCGCACTGATGATGTACGACGCAGTGGAACATGGTGCATAAACGGCTACTAGTTAGTGAATAGTGAGGCATCACACCACACCACGTATCGTTCTTGAATAGCCTAGGTACTACAACTTAAAATATCAGTGATATTGTCAGCTTCTAGTAGGAATCAGCATGCTGGTCAGAAAAAAACATTATAAAGCAGTAACCGGGTTACGGGGTGGTACTGTTAAGGGACCTAATGCACCATTTGTAGACAGCATTATACCTACGTTACGTGTCGTGTGCTAAAAACCGTTTCGTTGCTTAGTAATAATAATGTTCCGTGGAATCGGAAAAAGCTATTTAGAATACGTTGAAACGTCACAAGGTTTGGGCGAGGAATCTCCTATATCATAGAAAATAAGGCCCGTTGGCTATAGGCCCATGCATGGCTTCCAAAAGACTGGTCACTATATGGCCTGTGGACATGGAAATAAGATGCAATAACAATAACAATGTTGGACAATCTATACAGCAGTATCTAGCCCAAAGCTTACCAACCAGAATGAGCGTTTCTTACTGACTGGACAATCGCTCGCTGTTTAACACAGGTCAGCCTGCTTACGGTGCAAAGGTCGTGTCGTGTCGGCATGCGGAACCGATGCGAGCCTCGTCATTGTTACCTCTATTTCGTATAAATAACGCTTTATCTGACCGGCTTAAGCCGATTCCGCGACGATAAAATATGTTGAGGCATTTAGTTCGATATTACAGCCAATGTCGTACTGCATCGATGTATATATACTGTGTGGCTAGCGTGACGCAGCGCAGCGGGCACGGCGAGGCAGGTACGCGTTTACGGCTGAACTTTAATTTACGACCGCTCTAAATTACGTGGATTTACTGCCCGCCTTTATTGGCCCGCCACGGCCCCTCCTATCCCCCAGCCCACTACCATTCCCTCCTTTTTATCGCAGGGGACTGCATCGTTTAAACTGCAGTTGTTGCCAAGTGTGTCAGATTTTAGCTGCATTCGGCCTCTTGGCGGTGGTTTTTTGATTGTTTTTATGATAACCTCACTTTTGGTGGAAATAACATTGTTTTTTGGTCATGGCGGTTTTATGGAGATGGTTTTACTCGTTAAATGTAAGAAGTCTTCTTGTTTTATAGTTTCACAATGAAGCTCCATTGTGAAACTATAATTCTTGACAAACTAAGACGAAACTAGCTTCTCAACTTGACCAAAAGTCGTCAAAATATGTATTATTCATTTTTAAAGTCGTTCTCAACAATAAGTCAATACTACTTGTGGCGAATAAAACTCTGATGGAAGCTGGCAATACTGCCTCAGCATAATTTAATGCGCAGTAAAAACTGATAGCGAAGGCTACCTTACTCCTTAGGTTATACGGTTTCGGTAGCTTCAATAATAAAGGGTATTTATCATAATAAAAGATAGTTTAATAAAATAACCGATGCACTGAAATGCAAGAGTCGTAATTTTGCGACATCATTTTCCTTTACTCAAACGAGAGCCACCTATATCAGATTAAGTTAAGTTTATATTCAAAACAATAAATACAAAACAAATTTATATTTATCTTTTAAGAGATATTTTCACGAGAAGTTCTTCTTTTCTTTGACGACTTCTGTAGCGCGGTGGGCAAAGGTCCGTCTGTAACGTAGGAGGTTGCGGGTTCGTTTCTCGCCTCGGGACAAATGTTCGTACGATCTGAAGTTATTTGTTCAGGTTGTTCGGGTCGTTTTCTATATATAATAAAAGAACACTATCAATGTAATGTGATATATGACGTATTGTATTAAGTAGGTATATCAGTCATGTAGTGCTCACCCATAACACAACTCTGATTAACTTGGGGCTAGATGATGCTGTGTGGATTATTCAGCTTTATTTTTTATTTATTCTTCACTCGGAATTGTCTACGCAGTAAAGGGAAAACATTTATGTAAGTATCTAGGGACTCATTCATTTGACAAAATCTTTTTGAGTCGTTATCATGACCACCATTTGAGTATACAGATACCCATTTTTTAGATATACTTAATCTACATATGAGTCATCCCAGTTCATTATGCAAACGGATGTCTTATCCAGACGATGGAATTTGTCAGGCAATCGTGAAAAGCTCGCCCCATGCGCCCGCGCAAGGCCACGTCACATCCGACACTATCTATGGAGAAAGCGGATGCTGGACGTCGGCTACTTCAAAGGGAAAAAGCCCTTTGTCGGCATTCCGTCCTAATTGCCCTCGCGAAACTAAAGGTTTATTACTGTAATGAACTTATCAGCTAAAAGTTAATGCGATTGTTGCAATTTTTATTGTTGTTTTAGCAAGTAGGTAAAAGTTTTCGTTTAAAAAATATTAAAAGCGAAAGGCTCTTTTGTATATTTTTATTCTAAAAGCGTTTAATTGTTTACAGTACACATTTTACTTTAGCTGTAATAACAACGGTAACTATGCAAAATAATGTAAAAGAAACAAGTCGAGTTGGTATTAGTGCAAATTTTCTTTGTGCAGCGATAAACGCGCCGTCTTTGAACATGTATATTAGGTATTTCCAACAAAAACCACAATCCAACACATAGAGATAAAATAAAAGCACACAGATCCTTATTCCCTCGAAACATCTAATGAGGACCGCGCCATGTCCTGAGAACCATTTAATGGCCAGCCCACGGCCCTGCTTTTAATTTCTAATCTAAGCCTATTAAACGAACCCTCCGATCTTTCGAATGCATTTCCAAGGAACCCGATATAATTGTAAAAAATAAAACATCCAACGGACAAACACGTTTTACCTAAGCATCATTTGCATTTGATACAATCTTATCGACAAACTACGAGGGTTTAAGCACTCAAAAAGAAGCCTTATGATTTCTGGATAGCGTTGGATTTTGAGTAAAGTATGTTGTTCCTAAAGGCTTATGTGCATTCGATGCTGCTTTATGGCGTTGGCGGCTGGGTTGTAATTGGAAGCGGGGATGCGCGGACGCGGTGTAGACCGGCAATTGACCAGAAAATAACGAGCCCTTAGCCTTCGTATATGTATACATATAAGACATATGGGCCGCCGTATACAGCTGCTGCTTGAATATCTTCACTAATTGTCGAGTTGAAATATTTATATAGAAAGTAATTAATCTCTTTGTTTTATGGATTTTTCGAAGTGGTTTAATCGTTAATAACGACATAACGATTCGTTATGTTTTTATAAGATTTAAGAATGTTTCTTTGCTGGTCTTAAATACCTAGGGTATCTGTATTTCGCAAATAAAATCACTCCCATCCCAATGTGCAATTTCAATTCAATACAGAATTGAAATCTTATTGCAAAATACAAAATTTTCTAATTCATTGTATATTAGCAAATTCTACACTCGGATTCGTATACTTAATTGTTGGATTCGGACTCGGATTTCTTTAATTATCTTAATGAAAATTTCTATAAAATTAAGATTTATTGCCTAGTTTACTTATTATTTTCAAATAAAATCCATTAATTTTGCCTTGCAACATTTTTTTAAATGATTTATTGCTCATTTATATTCCACAATTTTGTGTAGAATATGTAAGTCTATAGATAGTTATGGCCTGAACAGATTTACTTTTGAAGTCAGCGACAAATTCTTTTACTTCTTAAATATTTTTTTAATATAATTTTTTTAATCCTTTAAATAATATTTAATTGAGTATTGGTAGCATTCGTAACAGAAAACAAAAAGATAATGTACATCAGTGTCTGTCAATAAAAACTCACTTGCAGTTAATTCAGTTATACCGTGATCATGGTGCATGAAACTGTGCCGAAATATAAGAAATTTCAATTCAAATCATGGTTTACATCTCGTTGTAAAGATTTCAGTGTTTAAATTGACTCTACCGCTTCCCTAATCAAGCAAAGCCTTAAAACTACTGTTTAAGAAAACGTTTACAACCTTACAGTAAATCTGTATCAAAACACAATCCGTAATGGTTATGGACTGCGAACGGATAGAGCAGTCCATACAATGATGACGATTCCATAAATTTATACAGTGCACAATAAAAGCTCGGAACAAAATAGCGTCACCTCAGTTTATACAGCGCACTAAACGATCATTGTTCGAGCTGGTTTAAGAACAATCTATGATCACGGCCGTGAAATTAGTGAATGGTTTTATGGAACTAGTCCTAGCTACCCAGATATCAGCATGAGTACGTGAGCCTTTCTGAACGTTCCCTATTTGTTAATGATCACTAAAATGCGATGGAAATGTTTAGATGGAAAAAACAAGGGATGCGGACTCTACATCCCTTGTAGGGCATAGTTACATTATGTGATAGTCTTCTTATAAATAATAAATCATTTATTCCAGGCAATATTAGTAAAGTATAATAATTATGTTAAATACTTAAAAACTACGGCACATATAAAATATACACTTAAAACAAATCTTTTTACTACCCCGTAGTGTTGACGACTGTGTTACAGGCTATATGAATTTATTCATATTCGTATCATTTGTTGTGATTTTATGCATACGGTACTTAATTAGATGATATACGTTTCATATGACTTTTCAACAACGATAAATACAATTTTGCTGAATAGGGGCATTAATATAAAAAACTATCAATGAATGTACGAAGAATGTTAACGGGTTAATTTTGTGTTGAAAGAATACCAACGTTTCATCCCATAACGAGGAACTTCTTATTACAAGTTTTTAGAATTCTCTTAAAAATTTTACCATAAATTAAGACCCGGGTTTAAGTATGGAGCTTTAAAAATTTGGTCAACTTGTGAGACGATGGGCATACTTTTATACATACATAATATATATTATCTACTAAAGCGGGTAAGTTTCAGAGTGGCGGGAAATACAAATTATTTTTTTCAAATTTCGAATCGATATTCCTGATTAGTATAACGATAACGACATGTCGGTAAGACATAACCTACAAACACAATGCCGTTATAATTCTAAAGGATTACAAATCGAAGTGTTGGAATCGCTCAATACAGTAAGGTTTGCAAAAAATATTCATTTTATATTACTATTATATATAGAGATCGGATATTCTAATGCATATTTACCTAAAGTTAATATTTGGCTAACAAAGTAAAAGCGGCTTCTTAGGATACTTTAATTAAAAATAAAATCCCGGGATTGCATAAATAATAATCGGATATATACAGGGTGCCACGTTACTTGTACTTAGCCAAAAGGGGGTGATTCTGGGCCCCGGGGGTCAATTGTGAAAAATCTTTTATATGAAGAAAATAAAAGTATTTTCCTAAATTCCTCATTAATGCGATGCACTTAAAAACTCGAAACTGAAAAAAACGGTAATAGGTATTTGGCTAAAATTAGGTACTTACATTAAAAATTTTTTTTTGTGCAAATTTACTATTTATATTAAAAGTTTTTGGATTTAAAAGAAAATAAAACAGCACGTTTTTGAATAAATAAAGTACACACAAGTTTTTACAAAAGTTGCCGCTTCTGGCCGTCGGCCATACAAACTCAAGCGCGGTTTGGTAAGCGGTATTTTGATTGAACCTTGCCAAAAATAATTTACTTATTTTTGGATTTTCGGCATGGTATTAATTTAGCCTTTTTGGTCGTTTATCTACGATTTCCTAAGGTTAAATAAGCATGATTTCACATTTGTCACAAATTACAAAAAACAAATTACAAATTACAGCAAGCATTACGTTGTAATTGTAACAGTGCAATTGTCATTCGCATCACTTTAATTTGAATTTCCTGTGATCCCGGGATTTATAGACAAAGAAAAATTTGAATTTCTCGAGACTCGGGATTTTTTGATAAAAAGTGCTTTCACGTGTTCTGGTCGTTTTCTATATACCTCTACATATAATAAAAAATATCTATAAATTTTAATTATAACGTATTATGTATTATGTATGTATGGGGGGGGGGGGGGGCTTGGGGCTAGATGATGCTGTGTGGATTGTCCAGAATTATTTATTTATTTGATAAACACTAACACGTTGAGTAACATTATTGAAGTTTTCGTACGGATACCTTTATTGAAAGATAAAAAGTGCTTTCCATAATAGCCAACCCCTCAACTTTAGGTAAATATGCATTAGAATATCCGATCTCTAGTTATATATAACGCAGAGAAGCGTTAAATAACGGAAAATATTTTGACCCACCTCTCGAACCAACCATATAACATATAGTTTAAGGGTAAAATAGTATTTTATCCAATCATAGTGTCTCAATCTCAACTGGGCACAAACGTTTTTCTGATATCTGTGGGCAAAACACTGGACCGATTGCCCTGAGTGAAACACATTAAACAACTTATCCTTAAAAATAAATTTCGGTCCAATCGGTAAATTGGGTACCTATCGCCAACTGATTTCAAAAGGACGTAAGTCGTTTTATTTTGCGTAAGCGACCGCCCCGGCTTTACACATAGAGAAGAGCACTTTAGTAAATAATGCTATTGGCATTCGCTGCGGCGCCTGCCGAAAAAGCTCTTAGTCGGCCTGATATTTTTAATACATTAAAAAATCAGAATTTGTCGCCATTAAATTATTATAAGGGTAGAAGCACATAGTGTATACGACGAAATTTTAGTCTCTCTCGACGCAGAGGACTAAGGTCAGCTTGCGACGCGAGAAGACGCGGGTTCGATTGCCGTCTTGGGACAAATATTTGTAAGATCTCCAGATATTTGTACAGGGTATTCTGGTTAGTGGTACCCATAAGATAAGCTCTGCTTAGCTTGAGGCTAAATGATGCTTAAATTGTCCACCATTATATATTTATTTATATGATATGATTTAATTATTATTTTGTAAGTATATAATACATTTCCCCTTATTATAAATATTCTGCGTGTAATACGGTTGCGTGTTGTAAAGTTTCGGCAATCTACCATCAACGAATTGCATGCTATTAATATTATTGCAATAACATAGGTTTTGAAGAGATAAATATAATTTAATGGGATTAAAGGTGCAAAAATAATGAAGTACTTAGGGGCTCTTTAAATAACCTATCATTAATATTATTATCAGAAAAACAATAACATTTTAGTATAATTTTGCCCTTATGGCCTCCAATATACTATACTCCAATATAGTACGTATGCCCTTTTAACTCTGGTAGTTACGCCTCTAGATGTCTTGCCGGTCGTTTTCACATATGGTCGCTAATTAAACTGCAATAAAATGTTTATTAAAGTGCCCAGATATATTTCTTAGTTGGTAAGAGAACTTATAAGAATTACACAATTACGTTGATGCTGGCTGTATATGTTTGGGTTGATAAAATTAGTAAACCAATTAGTAGTTTAGTTAATCTGAACAATTATTGTTTTTTTATAGGTTAGGTTAGCTTTTGACACTTAGATTTACATATGTTAGACGTTTCAGCACAATATTTCTGTTCGATAGTGGTGGTTTTATAGAAAACTAACTAACTTGGCTAAAGATGTAGTCTTTCCATTTTTTCGATTTTTTAAATAGAAATGGTAATATTTATGACGTTTTTTGATATTATTGAAAAATATTGTGCAATAAATTAAATACCAAAATTTTAGCAAAGTAATCTCAGGCCTCTACGCGCTGTAGCATGTAGCGTAGCACTGCTACGCACGTAGGAGCTTCATTTATTTCTTAGTCGCGTTTCTAATGTCCAGTATTATTTATGTATAATCCTTGTTTGTCGAAAGGATTGGTCTAAATCAGTCAGTCTAAAATTTAAATTGCCCAGTCTCGACAATTTGCAACTTTTACACAAATACATATGTATATCTCGGGACGTAAAAGGTTCGGTCTATTAGTAATTAAAAGCCATTACGGAAATGTTAACATGATATCCAAATATTTTATTTAAAATGGATTTAAGTTTATAAAACACGTGCTTTTTCGTATTCATATAATTTGATCATTATATGGATAGATCGAAAATACTTTATTATACCACATAAAGAAAGAGAACATTACAAACAGACATGCTAAAGTAACCCCCAAATAATGATGCCATCTATTGGCGCTCATTAGGGGAGGCCTATGTCCAGCAGTGGACTATTATAGGCTGGTGATGATGATGATGATGATGCTAAAGTAGAGGAAGTATAATTAAGGATATAGATATAAATTTCTCTTCTTCTTTCGTTATTCTGGAGTCAGATATTCTATCTTCTCTAACAACTAAACAAGATTCATATGTTATTCATATAATAGTGAATTAAAACCTCAACAAAATAATGCGGGTCAGTTTGGATTGCTTTTTAAATGTTTAGTCATCCGGAAATCTAGTGTTAGGTTTAAAAGATTAGTTGGGTCTAATAAACAGATAATAACGTTGATCCTCGGCACCAGCTTATGTAAGGCGGCGGATCAAACTCGGACAAAAGCGACATCAAAGGCGCCGCTGAATCTACTTATCACGATATTGTTTGTACTCGCCGCAATATCGTCCTGTAATATAGGTATATGACAAACATAGGACCTTGATAAAGTGCATTCTTTAATAATGGATTAGCGTAAGCTGTTGTCTTGCCTGAAAATACATCAACAACTTACTTGAAGTATTTTAGTATTATAGTTAAAATCGCCGTGCCGTGTGCCGTGTGGTGCCGGCATAGAATTTCACCACCCCAACTCTTCCCGTGGGTGTCTTAAGAGGCGACTAAGGGAAACACAGCGGGGGGTGGGCAGCAGCGCCTTCTGCAGAACAACTACACCAAACTGCGATCCCCAACCCGCATGCCCAGCGTGGGGATTATGGGCAATAGCCCCCAAATGATGAATAATGCCATCTATGGCGCTCATTAGGGGAGGCCTATGTCCAGCAGTGGACTATTATAGGCTGGTGATGTTGTAAATTATGAATCACATCTCATTTTCATCAAAAGTATTGTAATGAGGTTTTCTTTTTGAAAACGCTATATGCTGTTTCAAAGTTCCATGTGATTAAAACCGTAGGCTTACGATAGTGAACAATATTTTACCTAGTGTAAATATTTTCCCTACATGATGACGATCTACGGCAGATGCTGGGTGCGACAAGCTGAACTAAGGGCGCTATGGGGAGGCCTATGTCCAGCTGTGGACTAATATGGGCTGATGATGATGATTCCCTGCTCTGATAAGTCTTTTAGTGGTCCTCTTGGGTCATGTTCTTTTGATATTGCCCGAGAAGAATCCAAATTTATGGAAATATGTATGTTAAATACAAAAGTATCATGAAACATTCAATAATTTAACGGTTTACTCAAAATCAAAAATCAAAATCAAAATCAAAGTGCTTTATTTCCTTTAGACTTTACTTGGACACGTCACAAAATACAAGTTAAATAAGAAATAAAATGGGAAATAAAGTGATCACTTTGATTAATTGTTCACTTCAATCTTTTTAAGGTAAAGTAAAGAAGCGAACAAGAAACCTTTACCTTGTTAGATTGTTAGTTTTAGAGTTGGAGCATAACTCGTCCCAAACTTTTTTGTCTTTAAGCGATACTGTATTTAAGCGATTTCTTCCAGGCAACCTTTGAAGGGATAATAAATGGAAAATAGTATAACATCCAGTTTTGAAAGTGACTTAATTAGATTCTATTTTCTTCTTAGATTCTACATTATATGTAAATAAAAGCTAATAATGTAAAAAAAAATCAAAGTCAAGTTAGTCGCTTAGTTATTTATTGAAATTAAATCAAATTTTATAATAAAAAATATTTTGTTTGTTTATGAAGTAAAACTAACGTTTTCCGTAGACATAATATATTTTTAGGTTTATTCTTATACAAAGTAAAATATCTTATTTAAGAAAGTCGTGGTTGTATAAACCGTTAGTAAGTATACCTAGTAATGAATGCTCTTTAACTTTGTGATCGGTAGAAAGCTAGATCGATGGTTAGTTAAGTGTATTGCAGTTACAGTTAAAAATTATTACTGTAATCGCCTTTAGCCTTAAATAACGCATGTAAGTAGGTACTTATCGTATAAATGATGCTGTGTGGATTGTCCAGCATTATTTTTTTATATATTATTTAATTAAAAATACTTTCATGAATATACAATGTTCAGTTCCTATTTCTATTATTACCTTATATCGAACACAACCTTGTGCTTCTAGTGGTAGAATGATTATCAATCCGATAGTATTAGATTTCGGCCCAGCCATAACATCGGCGAAAAACCTCCTCTCAGACATTCCAGTAAAAAAACTGAAAAGATATTTTGTTATATGTTATGTTGGAGATTTTCAGATTTCAACTTTATTTCTTAAGGCTTCTTCTTGATGACTCCTTGACTCTTTAAATTTCATACAGTAAATATAATTGAATATTATAAATTATGAACTGAGGTGTTATTGATATTCTCTTTATTTCATTATTTCCACTAGTGGAAGAATTGAAAAAGAAACCTCTAGTACTGAATTAGACTCTTAAGTGTTACATGAATGTATTTATATAAGTAGCACTGATGTATCTAATACAGATTAGTATCTAAATCAGAGTTTATTGATTTAGATACAAATGACGTGGCTCCTGCTTGTGGCTGAGGCCAGATCAGCGCAGCTTTGCGATTGCTGTATAATAACTAATAACCCATTCAATGGATCACCATCCCGGGAGACTGAGTATACGCGGTTTCGCCTTTCAACATTGGTACAAAGCCAAATTAAAATTTCAGGTAGGGCGGACCCGCCCGAAAAAGAAACTAAACCGTATTTTTTTTATTGTATTTATAATAATCTATCAATTTCAAAAACATCCGAATAGGTTGAACAGAATTACGCATAAATGGAATGTACATAGAGAATAAAGCACGCGAATATTAAACGGCGCTTCTTGTCCTTCCTTACCGTTATCCAACAGGATTTAACAAAATCCATTCTCAAAGTTATTATATGATAGGTATGCTGAGTATACGAAGTACTTATTAATAGCAATGAAACTGAGCTTGTGCACGCACAATTTGCGGCAGCAGCCCGTCTAACAACAGTTTTACTGCTTCAGGTTTATGGTGCATAATCGCTCTTATTATACATAATTTAAGTGGTTTCGTTTCGTACATAACTGCCTACGGAATCTGTATTTACTGTTTCTTTATAATGAGGAAAGCGTCCTCCGGTTTGTGTAAAAGTATAAATAAATAATGCTGGAAAATTCAGGCAGCGATTCAGTATGTAAATCAAAACATACGAGCTTTTTTTTACTTACAATTTATCTAGTATCCACTGAGACTAAAATTATTACGATTTCTGTCAAATCTATCTAAAACATATTATACATTTTCAAACACTGGTAATCGTGCTCAAAGCTTCGTATAAAATTTTTAGTCTCTGTAAGTGCATAACTTTATTTCTTTATCCTTCAAAAATAAGAAGTAGCATATATTTAATTTAGACAATACAGTTTTTAAACTATACATTATTTTTCATTCATAAACGGCAAATTGGAATTGTCCTGGGTAAGAAGAAATTTTAACCTATCTATGTAATGAAACACATTTAACGCGAACAAAATTGATGTCTGTCTATTGTTAGTAGCTCTTGAGTTAGTTTTCAAACTTGATTAATAACTAAATAATTAGAAATTTAAGATTTTTTTTAACATTTGAGATTAAAATATGTTTTCTTTTTTGTCATATCAATTAAGGTTTAAGTTTTTTTTTTGTATATGTTTACAATTACAATAATATTGAACCTTTTTACCTACCAGTAAAACTGAGAAAACCGATGTCTGGGTATTTTTTGGTATTCACATAACAAAGGGATTAGTTAACCCAGATAAGTATTCTCGAAATTTAACAAAAACAAAGGATCTGCATCCCTATACAAAACAATAATTCAATTATCTGTCCGACTGTAGTGCCGTACGTTCCGACTTTTGTTGTTACCGTCGGCGCCCTTTGAAAACGATCTACAAAGCATTTTTACTTTAAAAGGATTTTCCTGCAGTTGCCTTCAAACAATAGATTCGGCTAAAGTAATAAAGACACCACAATACGCTGGGAAGGCTCCAGTAACTCAGGTAGCATCTTTTGTTTACGTAAAACTGTTAAAACTAGCGAATTTGCACGTAATAAAGAAGATAAAGTTCAAGTTTAGTTCAAACATGTCATAATGTTAACAAATATTGGAAACACGCTTCGCATATTTGATCACGTTGATATATTTGTAGGTAGAGTGCCTTTATGGAGCATCTGCGACAAAAACCACCTACTACCTGCATCTGTAGATCTGTAGTATAGCTGTAGTAGGCGACAGCTTCAGTAGACCAGTAAGTACCTATACTGGTCTACTGCTGGACGCAGGTATCTCCCTGATAAGCACATTTTTGGCATCACACTAGTTTTGGCTTCGCTGCCATGGCACTTTGCTATACGGCGGAGGCTAAGGGTATCCCTTAGCCTCTGACCACAGCCCCGGGAGTGCCCACACTCCCGGTGGTGAAAATTCTGAGCTGACACCACACGACCACCAAAACATAGTCCTCCGTGGGTGTCTGTCTGTTTGAAGTCTGAAAGTGCTTAACACAAAAACTTCTGATCGGATTTGCATTCGGTTTTCAGTAATTCCTAGGGTTTATTTCTTTCGAGGTTTGGGTAAATTGGCTGAAATATGACGATGATTGTTTGAGACGGAAAAATCAGGTCGACGGGGAACTTTTGCGGAGTACGCCGCGTAAATCAGTTATTTGAAGCATACATATCTAATAAACTGTTTGCGAAGCTGGGGCAATTGCTTTGACATTAGAACAAAACCTAATAGAGCACTCAAACCCTCACAGTAAAATCATAATCAATTCCATGCTCTTCTAAAACTAGTTTAGTTATTGTATTATCTTTGTCGAAAAGTGCTAAAAGCTTCGTATAAAATATTTTATCTGTAGAGAATATTTACGAGCACATGCTTACACGCACATTAACAAGGTAAGTAGGTCCATTTTAAAAATATTTCTAGAGCTTTAGGGTGAATTATATAAACAACGGGATTTTTTTTGTCTGAAACAAATTTTACCTTGCTTTTTAATGATAAGTTTATCAAGTATTGTATCTCTTGTTTTTTTTTCACCCCAAGTTTCTATCGATCGTGGTTACGTGACATACCATTACCTAAAATAAGATGCCTACCTTCCCTTTTCCTTATTAAAAATCAAAGTTTAAATCACACTCAGTGAGATCGAATAAAACGCATCTCGAATCAATATTCATCGGCTCCCATCAATCCCAACCTACATAAGTAGATATTTTCCGTCGTCCCAGCTCCGTAGTTTATTGGCCAAGTTTCGGACAAAGACGCTGCTTTTACGACATCGTAAATACACCCATTGTCCCGAATAACTTTGTACCAAATGCTGGCCGCTTATTGTTAATGCTAAATAAGATATCCATTTTTTGTTAAGGTTTAGCCCAACACCCGACCGACGTTTGTACATATTTTGACTGTAACGTCTATTCAAATTATCCTTTGGTAGTGCCGACTTGGTCTGTCGAATCATGTGCCAAGTATTAACGTCACAAAGGGCTTCAGCTCCAATTAATGGACTTTTTATCTAGATTTTTTTATTGTAAACAGGATTAAATATTACCTTTCAGCAGGTCCGGGGTAAGTTGGATTGTTAAATACAATAATTATTCTGGTTAAGTTCAGCCTCTGAACTGTTTATTTAATTAAAATAATAAAAAAAACGTAATACCAAATTATCTAACCACATTGTTAAACTTTCTAAATTAAACATAAGTCAACAAACCTTAAAATAAGTTTAATATCGTAGAGGATAGATCAGAAACGGATCACAGTGGAAGTGGAATAGATTGTTATTTTAACAAAATTAATGCATGAATATGTGATGTGATTTGACGCGAGGCAAGATTTATATTTACTGCGGGTATAATTTATAACGTATCGTAAAATACGTGGAAACATCGTATCCATCGGACACGATTCTACCATTTACCTGAGTGAACATGGCGGGTTATATGTATATGTTGTACCTATATGTTTTTTTTTAGTTATATTATATCACATTTTTAATATTAAAAGTAAGAACTCCGTTTATATCCCTTTGCGATTGTATAAGAGCATTGTTTTAAATTATTATCATCAACCTAAGAAACGCTAGTAATTGCAGTTTAACATACATATCAGTTTGTGATTTAGTAAGATAAAATGGAATTGGGTTAAGTATCTAACTATAACTACGTCTTTTTTTACTATAATTTTTATCGTAGTTTGCAAATTCATTATGAATGTAAGCGGGTTAACTACGAATCTATTCTGTGTTGGAAGAACACCAACGTTTCATCCTTTAACGAGGGACTTCATCAGGGTGAGTGCGGCTCACGTCGCACCCGTATAACTACGTCATTGACGTAGGGTATGCATTGTTTTTCAAGATTCAGCATAAGTAACCAGTTGCCAAATAAAGATTGTTTTTAGGGTTTTGACATCGGTTGCAAAACCCTTATGAAATCGCTTTGGGTCTGTTTTGTGTTTTGAATCCTTAATATCTCAGAAACTACTGCAGCTATTGACTTGAAATTTGAAATAATAATACATTTTGTGCGCCCGCACATATTTATAGAAAAATAAATGAAAATAAATGAAAAATCAAAATGAAGATTTTCCATACAAATTTTGAAATCGAAATTTTAAATGGAACGTACAAAGTCGAAAGTGGTATCAAATGAAAGGTACTTATTTGTAGATTTCAAAATAGTTTTTGAAATTTCGGTAGATTTCATACTTTTTAAAATATTTTGAAAATGGTCAAAAAAATTACCGTTCCCCCCCCCCTATCTCCGAAGATTGCAGAGCGATCGACGTGATATGTACCAAGTGTTTGTAGGTATTGATCTATATTTTATAGGAAAAATATAGAGAAGTCTGTAAAAATAATACTTTTTGAAATATGGTCAAAAAAGGGCGGGAAAAATTTCTGAAGGGGTGACTACCCCACCGAGTTGGGTATCAAATGAAAGGTATTGGTTTGTACATTTCAATACAGTTTTTGAAATTTCGATAAGTTTTATACTTTTCGAAATATTTTGAAAATGGTCGAAAAATTGACCATTCCCCCCCCCCTTATCTCCGAAGATTGCAGAGTGATTGATGTAAAATGTACTAAGCGTTTGTAGATATAGATCTATATTTTACAGGAAAAATATAGAGAAGTCTGTAAATATAATACTTTTTGAAATATGGTCAAAAAACTAATTTTCATACAATGGGGGCTATTTCATTAAGAGTAATATCAAATCAAAGGTATGGATTTCGACAATTCAAAACAGGTTTTGAAAATCGTCTAAGTTTCATACTTAGTGAAATAGGTTGAAAAAAGTCGAAAAAAAATTGTAGGTACCAACCCACTTACCTACCCACTAATCTCTGTAGTAACTGTTATAGTAGTTCCACAGCGCACCAAAACCGTTGTTCTCAAAATTTTTGAGAAGAGATTATGTATCCTAGATAATCCACACAGTATCATTTACCCACAAGCTAAGCAGAGCTTGTGTTATTAGTATTACTACGATAGCTTTTATACTTAATAAAGTATAAGTATCACATTAGATGATTTATTTTTGTGTACAGAAAAGGACAAGAACACCCGAACAAATAATCTGAATATCCTACAAATATTAGTCCCGAGGTAGAAATCAAACCGCAACCTCCTGCGTTGTAAGCCCACCGCGCCAACAGGTCGTCATATACGTACTTACCTACCTAAACGACACAAGTTCAAAACCCTCGGCGCGCGAGTTACACTCGCACTTGTCGTACTTGTTATAATCTGGTCTTTAGACTACTAGTAATTTAGAAGATGGAAGTCTCACAAGAGATGACTTGGCTCAGCTAAGATAGTTCTGATCAACAAATACATACATGGCAACAAATTAGTTTCAGCATGAAGACTCTTTTTAATGGTTTTCATGGGATGTATGACTTTATCAAAACGAAGACACTAAAAGTAATTTTCGTCAGAAAGCTGATATACTGTCTGTTCTTAGTTTTGTTTAGTTAAAATTCGTGCAAGCGTTCTTAATATAGGATGGTGTTCTGTCTGTATCAGACATAAGTATTATTATATAAAAATTTCTCTCTCTCGCTCTCTTGCCAGGTGGGATGACGATCTGCGAAAGACTTCAGCTTGTCGCATCCAGCATGTGCTGGGAGATGCTGGATGCGACAAGCTGAAGACAGGAGGGCGCTCAATAGGGGAGGCCTATTTCCAGCAGTGGACTAATATGAGCTGATGATGATGTTGATATAAAATCTTACAAAGTTTAAAATTTGCATTAACTATAAGATTTATAAATCGCTTGTTCTGACCACGCAAACTGAAAACAAATCGGACTGACACACATTTACGCCTTTTCTCGTAGCGGAGTACCGCGCGCGCCCCTTCGGATTACACAGCAGAGGTTGGGCAGGAAATGCGTTAAGGTCTCTAACATCTTAATGCTGATTTTTCAAATCGGCCTTAATCATTCATTCAAAAAAAAATATCTATGTATGTTATAATATAATATTATATTACCTATGTATATATCAGTCATCTAGTACCCATAACACAAGCTCTGCTTAGCTTGGGGCTAGATGATGCTGTGTGGATTGTCCCGCATTATTTATTTTTTATTTATTCTCTTTCTAATATTTCGTATGACCTGAGTATTGTCGTCACCTCCATCTCGACGGACAGCCAAAGCTAAAACCACACTATTGTGGTGAGGTGTGGTTCTGGCGTCAGGAGGAGCATATTTGTTCTTACATTTAAAACAGTGTCTTCATATTCTTATAGCGAGAAACGACACACATAGTTATTGTTAGTGTTTCTAACAATACTTAATGCACTCACTCCTATGCGTGTACGTCATCTCGGTGGCAATTAATGTGTTAGTGTATGAAACCGATTTAGGTAGGTACTTCTGACATGCCAAAACAATTCACCACATTACAATAGTATGGTTCTAGCTTAAGATATCGTATGACGGGAAAACGGGATTTAAAATTAATTTACTCGCTTTCATGTTCGCCGATAATCCAGACATTATCAAGATATCAAATCTTGGGATTAACCTGTAAACATAATGCAAGCGATAAACGGCTGATAGAGCATTTGAGTACCCTTCCTTGTCAATTGTTGGTTCAGATTTCTTGTGTAAATTAATTAATTTACACATAGAACTATATAATAAATCCTTACTCATAGGAATAAGTAAGGATTTAGTCAGAGTGGTTTCAGTAATGTGTAGTGGTTGGTCATTTTCTAATCAGATTCCTACCTGGGGCCTTATTCTCTATGAAATAGGAGATTCCTTGCCCAAACCGTGTGGCGTCACCATGTGTTTTATATAAGATTTTGTTCGATTCCACGCCGCTGTCTTGTCATATCTGTAAAACAGGTTGGGATTGGCAATCTATACTATATCTATATCCATATCTATAATCTATAATCTATAATCTATATCTATACTAATATTATAAAGAGGAAAGATTTGATTGTTTGTTTGTTTGTATGTTTGTTTGTTTGTTTGTTTGTTTGTTTGTTTGTTTGTTTGTTTGTTTGAATTGAATAGGCTCCGAAACTACAGGACCGAGTTAAAAAATTCTTTCACCATTAGAATCCTTAATTTTCCGTGATGAACATAGGCTATATAATATTTTCAAAAAAGTTAGGGATCCGCATGAAAAATTCAATAATTGAACCGTGGGCTGTATATGTGTATATTCAACCTCTTTTTCTATTATGGCGCGTCAGAATAGAAAAAGAGGTTGTATAGCGCACGGTGCTTGCTTTTTCTCTACGGCCAGTGTCAGTTTTGGAATGTCGAGTCAATGTCAAAAACCCCAATGCTGTTAAAAAAAGTAAAGATCCGTATGAAAACTGTGAAACCCATCGTTTTAGTGTGTATAATTTCTGAAATTTTTGTTTAATACCCGTGCGAAGCCGGGGCGGACCGCTAGTAATATTATAAAGGGGAAAGATTTGATTGTTTGTTTGTTTGTTTGTTTGAATTGAATAGGCTCTGAAACTACTGGACCAATTTGAAAAATTCTTTAACCATTAGAATCCTAAATTTTCCGTGATGAACATAGGCTATATAATATTTTCAAAAAAGTTAGGGATCCGCATGAAAACGTCAATAATTGAACCGTGCGCTGTATATTCAACCTCTTTTTCTATTATCGCGCGTCATAATAGAAAAAGAGGTTGAATATATAGCGCACGGTGCTTGCTTTTTCTCTACGGCCAGTGTAAGTTATGGAGTGTCGAGTCAATGTCAAAAACCCCAATGCTGTTAAAACAAGTACCTAAGGATGAAAACTGTGAAACCCACCGTGTTAAGTGTGTATATTTTCTGAAATTTTTGTTTAATACCCGTGCGAAGCCGGGGCGGACCGCTAGTGGCTAATAATCGAAAAGTCTATTGGTAAGACTCCACATATACAGCAATATTATTTGAAAAATATGATGGACAAACTAAAAATTACAGTTACTACAGTTAATATAATATTAGCAAAACAAACTATTATTGTGTATAGCAGCTTTATTAATTTACTAGATCAATCGGAAAATAATCTAACTTACAAATGCTTTATGATTCATTCCTTCCGGTATTCCAAAAGCTAACATTGACCCACCATAATGAGAATCGTCGTGATTCTAATAATATGACTTAATTATTTAGCCTGTGGTTAAGTGTGACGTGTTAACGACCTGTGAGACTGCTGTCAAAGGGCAAACAAACCCGGGAGAGTAAACATAGTCTGTTTGTGCTAGGCCGGGGTGTCGTGCCTACGTGGTGGTCGTAGTTGTTTTCACATCGGATATTTTATGGCTTTTGAATCACTTTTCTACAGCTTTTTCAAGATAACTTCAGGTCACGCGATTTGTTCTGTCCCATTCATGTTTAAAAGGCTACAAACCTGGCTAAACTTTAATTAGAGCTTTCCCAGATTGGGTGATTTGTATATGTTTTCTTATGGAAATCCTTAATCTCTTTACCAAAGTATTATTATTTCTGTCAAATGTTATATTTACGGTGCCGTGGCTGTTGCGGCTCTAAACGAAAGAATCTACCCCCCAACTCAGTGCATGGATGTCGTGAGACCCTACTATGGTAACCTACCATAGGAAGGGCAACAGTGACCTTTTGTATATTTTTAACACCTTTACTGCGATCACTTATCGTTTTGGGGTGCCTTCATCAGCATTGGACTTATTAGTAAGAGACTGAACTGGTTCAGAGTGAATGGAATAAGGAAGAGAGGCATTTTCCCAGCTGTGGGACCAGCCTATCTGATTTGATAAGATCAGCAGCCCTGTTATTGAGATGAATCCGTGGACACTACATCGATACTGAAACAAAGCTTAACACTTAACGAGGGGTATAAGCTAAGTATGAGCACAGTGTACATATAGACAGTGTGGAAACTACCTACAAACGCTCGAAACGGCTCACTCACACAAGCATGCGCATCTACGAGAGCTCTAAGGGGTTTTCGCAGTGCTGTCAGACGCGATTGTCGCGTCGCGATGCGTAATTTAGTTTTTTGAAAAATGCTCGATAATATTGCGTTGTATACAGCTGTGTGAACTCAGTTTCATCGAAACCGGAGCTTTCGTATTTTAAACTTCCTGCTGATTAATATAAGAAAAATGTACTATTATTATTATTGTTATCGAATAATGAGTCCGTGTAATTGATCATAATGAATTCTTGAATTTATTTGAAAAACCAGAATGACGGCGGTTAAACCGCCGTCTTTCAGGTTGTATAGCTAGAATGAGAATATTTTTATACAAAAATTCCTATAAAGAATTCCGACGTGTCGTAGTAGACCCAAGTACTTTTATGTGAATCATTTGTTTAATTAAGATTGACATATTAAGAAATGTTTTTTTTAGTTGCTAGGTAGAAATCACACGCATTTTCGGATTGAAACACGGTACGGTTTGCAGCCGCTCATGAGCGTTGCCCACGCGCCACCTGCGCTGCAGTGTCTGCGCGCGCCGTAAAGTTACAACCCTAGTGCTATAATGGAGCGTAGGTATTTATTTCATCAACTAGGCTTAGTTTCGATACTGGCGTGTTTTATTACTTGGATACATATGAAACCAGCTTCGTATCACTATCTCTGTCTCTGTCTTCCCAGTTAGTTATTCTATATGGTGGGGTCAGCTTTCATTATTGATAGTATCCACTTCGCTCTATCTTCGTAGCACGACCTAAGAAACTAAGCTATATCTAAGAAACTGAACCAATATTATTCGGGAAGTAACGATTATCTATGTACATGGTCTGTGGGCGGCTGCGGCACGGTTCTTAGGCGGTCCCTTTGTCGGCAAGCTCGAAATGCCCTCAATAAGCATCGGTTTGCTCTACAATTAGCGGTATACTTTCCTTCTGCCTACTGGATGGCTGAGTTCCAAGCGTTTAGGGTTCCATGTCTCGAAAAACACATGTAGTAATCTATCTTGAAAGAACTTTCGCGTTTCCGTTTGAATCTGCATTTCTCCGTTTTAATATTTGAAAGTGGTTTTTATTATTGCAACGGCTGCTTTTGGTCAAAAATATTATATTTATCAGGTAGCTATTACAAGCACTTATTGAATATTTCCACTCCTCATCAATGATAATTTTTATTAAAACGACTTCGAGTCCCTTAATTTTACACTGTTATCGTATTTATTTAGATTTTTTTTTTCAGTGTTTAACAAATAATAATCGGGTTTATCTTTAAAAAAATTATGTAATATCGACGAACGTAAAAAAAAATTATATTTTTAAAGTAGGTATTTAGAAAAATCTCTTATATTCTCATTTATTTTATTCTTATCATATCCAAAAAAGGAAGGACGGTACAATGCAACAACTTATTCACGAAAAAAAAGGCAGGGTCCCTTATTTTATAATGTGTGGCTGACACGCACTTGTCTGGCGAAGTGTTTGTATTAATTAATAGTGAGCGGAAACAATCAACGTTTCAATTTTCAAGTTTGATTGCATAAATATTCTTTCTAAGCTCTGGAGGTCTATGTTTCTTGGTGAAATAATTTTGAAGGTGATCATAATAATTTGTGTACTCACAAAATTTTTAAAATATTTTGAATCTTTTTATGCAGTCTTAATCCCTATGTTCTATCCAAAGCAGAAATTTTGAATTGATTTTCTTTGAAATGGGGAATTACGTCAGGTAGCAATATCAGCTAAGCTATAAAATGCCAATAACACAATGGGTTATTGGCTTTATGTATCATAGAAGGGATTTTATGTATGGCATGAATAAATTAATATGAACGGGTATACGCTTGATTTGGTTGAGAGCAATACTGTTTAAGTTGGGTAAAAAAAAAAATATCTGCTACTGCAGAAAAAATTATAATTCTGTAGATAATTAAATAGACGTACGGTTTGAGATAAATAAATAAATTTTGTATTTCGGCTTATCCTACGCGAGTAAAGCTAAACTAAGTTAGCATGACTTTTTCGCTGTCGTAGAATATACAGCTTAGTTAGTGTAGCTTGTACACATGCATGAAAAATTTAGTTATATCGTAGTTAATATTCGAACTGCAACCTACATAACAAAGAAGACATAACGATAAGTTTCTTAGAAACCCATAAAGAATTTGCCAAACCTCATAAAATTTACAACGACATCCATAAATCTATTCCTTCCAATCGTTGATTCAAGAACTCCGAATGTAGAAAAACAAACATAGTATGTACAGATTAACATGGATTTATTTAGTTTATCAATGTGTTTCGTGATAGTGCTGCATACATTCTAAAATTCACGTGATCACTTATTCCAAACAACAACTGAACATACATACACAAAACTACACTTTATACTATTTGAACAGAATGAACTATTTTACAGAATTGTAAATGACCATACCGTAGCACCAACCTTGAAAAATCAACCGATGAAACTGTTTTCCACGCACCAAAGAGTTTGAATATCAAATTATATAATTTAATAATGTACAACCAAAGAGGTTTCACGTCCACTTAGGTGCACATTATCAAAAAAGTTATATTATCAAAAATAGATACAAAAGAATAAAACAAATTAATAACTTTGTCTTCCAAACCCACAACAATGAAAATCACAAAACAAAAGATAAACATTCATGTCTCCCTATACCGACACTGGTAAATCAAATAAATAAATTGTTATAAAAGTTACATTATCTACTTAATTATCAAGGAATTCTATTTAAGTAGACAATTCGTGTAATTGTGATCTAAGGTGTTCTATTTCAACTGCAAAGGAAGTCAAAGTAGGACTTATTCTATTATATACATTACAAGATAGAACTATTTCGTAATAATCTCATCCAATTAAAAATATATTTGCACTTCCCAAAGCTACAAATGGAATATGTAACTAAATATTGTGTCGTTTATATACTTAAAACTCCTTCTCTGATAACATTATTGAGATTCTCAATGAAATTTCATTCCATTTAAAACCATTCGTTTAAATGAATATTTATTCAGGGAAAAAGATTTAATACTAAACTTAGGAATACTACAAAGGATAATCAATACTAATAAGTACAATGTTATACTGGGTTGGGAATAAATCAACTAAATAAGTACTCATTAACAACATATTTGAAAACCTATACAAAATCTGAAGGCACCTGTAGCATTGAGAATATCACCTAAATAGACAAAAGTAAACAATATAATACTTAATTATTAAATTACAATAATAATATAAAAATATAGTATAACTATCTATATTTACAGTCAAGTGAATAAAAAATTCATTAATATAAAGTAGCCTATTGGAAATAGGTACAGAAAATTGTTTTATGGCGTGACACTGGTATTATTGCACTGCACAAAAATAAGGCTTAAGTGATGAGCAATTTTGGTTCTAAAACTTTTTTAATAACGAGGAAAAAAGATGTTCTTGTCGATGAGTCAAAGAACCCATTAAGAAAAAAGCTTGATAAACCAAAAACTGTAAGTGTCTCGCTTTTGTGACGGGGAAGCGGTTGCCGCACCCAGTCCTCGATAGTAATAAACGCCGTAAAGTATCCATACTGCTTTGTATAAATTCACAAACCTATGGAAACTTGAATAGTTGTCTACTTCAAACACTTCAAGTTCTTATGCACGCTAGGGTCCAATTAATTAGGACTAAACGTATAGAGTATTAACGTCTTTTATACAATGTGTCCACTATCACATTAGGTGACCAAATCTTTTCTCACTCTCACTAAAGTCACAGTCTTGCGGTCACAGCAGCGGCACGGGAGGCACACCCGGGACTAATGGCTCCGGGACCCCTTGGAGCACCCCTTGGTGATGGTAATGATGGTGATGCATCATGCCGTTCATCATCTGCTGGTGGTGCAGCATAGTCGCGTGGTGCAGCTGCGCGTGTTGTAGGGATGCGTGGTCGCCCTTTTCTTTCATGACGACTTCTTCACGTTTCTTCACTTGTTTACGTTCCTTGGCGCGCCGGTTTTGGAACCAGATTTTCACCTGTAAAGAAAAGGCTGTTATTTCTTTTGCTCTGAATGGTGGATATACAAAAATTCTGACGCTTGCTACAAAAGGTTGTCATGTTAAAGAAAGCATGCAGTATCGGATCATCATTGTCAAAACCAACTTTTCTTTATCAGCCTCTTTCAAAACCGAGCCGAAGAATACGAGTATTTCACGGCGGAGTAGATTTATTTACAACAAATAATGCAGGACAATCCACACAACATCATCTAGCCCCAAGCTAAGCAGAGCTTGTGTTATGGGTACTTGATGACTGGTATACATAATACAATATCATTACATAGATATTTTTTATTATACACTAGCGGCCCGCCCCGGCTTCGCACGGGTATTAAACAAAAATTTCAGAAATTATACACACTAAAACGATAGGTTTCACAGTTTTCATACGGATCTTTACTTTTTTAACAGCATTAGGGTTTTTGACATTGACTCAACATTCCAAAACTGACACTGGCCGTAGAGAAAAAGCAAGCACCGTGCGCTATACAACCTCTTTTTCTATTCTGACGCGCCATAATAGAAAAAGAGGTTGAATATACAGCCCACGGTTCAATTATTGAATTTTTCATGCGGATCCCTAACTTTTTAGAAAATATTATACCCTATGTTCATCACGGAAAATTAAGGATTGTAATGGTGAAAGAATTTTTTAACTCGGTCCAGTAGTTTCGGAGCCTATTCAATTCAAACAAACAAACAAACATACAAACAAACAAACAATCAAATCTTTCCTCTTTATAATATTAGTATAGATATAGATAAAAATGATACACAGAATACTGTCATCAATTGTACAATTCATACATACTGACTAGATAAATTCACATAAAGTGATTGGAAGTACCATTCATTGATGGTATATTTATAGCTCTGATAATTTATATTCTAATATTTTATTCATACACGAGGTACGTTTTGGTAGTAGTTTCTATACAAATAATTTAAAGATCTACGTATCTATATGTATACTAATATTATAAAGAGGAAAGATTTGATTATTTGTTTGTTTGTTTGCATTGATAAGGTTCCGAAACCACTGGATCGATTTGAAAAATTCTTTCACCATTACAATCCTAAATTTACTGTTATGAACAGGCTTTAAAATATTTTTAAAAAAATTAGGGTACCGCATGAAAAACTATTTTTTTGGTAAATACCCGTGCGAAACCGGGGCGAACCGCTAGTATAATATAAACCTGAAATTTTATCAATAAATGTCATTTGTATTAGCGAATCAACATACCTGTCTCTCAGACAGTCCAAGACTGGCAGCCAGCTCCGCCTTGCGTCTGATGGTGATGTACCGGCTGTAGTGGAACTCCTTCTCCAGCTCGAGTCGCTGGTGATCGCTGTACACCACCCGGTATTTGTCCTTCGTCCGCGTTTTACCTGCGACAATGGAGATAAAGTTGTAGAATTTTTGCAGTAATTTTATATGAGCCAGTAGCTTCTGCCTTTAGTTACACTTAAATATTCGACTTAAAATTCTATGAAACTAAACTATTTATATCCTTTGCCGAACAGCGCGTAATATAACCTAGCGAAACACTCGCAAAGTCAGTTTCTTAGTTCTACCCAAGTCCCGTACCAAAAGATGTCTACTACGAAAGAATAATACAAAAAAAATCTACCAAATATAAAATTGTAAATGCATAGGTACCTAACGAATTTACCCTAACCCATAAGAATGGCTCTATCTCATGTAAGTGACATTGGGTCCTTTGAGAATAAATGCCTTTAAACCGAAATAGTCGGTAGGTAGGTACTAAACCACCTAAACGTAGTTGATAGCAGTTAGAAGTCTAGCTTCTGAGAGTAGATTAATTTTTTTATCTCCTTATTTTAACGTTTTCTCCAATTTCGCGCTCGTAAAACGGTGGTAAAGGTGACCTTCACCTCAAAACTAAATCATAGACATTTTGTTTTGTAGATTACTCGTTGTCATATTGAAGTTGTTACATTAAAAGTTTGCATATTATCCAGTCAATCTATTGTAGTTGACCATTCCAGGGAAAATCATAGAAAATATTGATTATATTGTAATTATTAATTAATTATTTGTCAAATTATCTTATTCACTATTGTTATCTTTCAAATCTGACTCAATTTAATGATTATCTCTACACTGGAAAATACACCACACCAAATACAAAAAACTGATAGAAGAACACACGACAAAAACTCAAACATATGTATATTGCAAAAGCAATTTCCAAGATATTTGACTCTCCAACACTTTCCCGAGTTTAGTGGTACGATAATTCGTCGGTTACTGTTTTCAAAAGTCTTTTATATTCTCGTAACGAGGAGGGCATTGGTGTTGAGTTGGAGAACGGGCCCCTTGGGGTCGATAAGGTAAATCCTTGCGGTGGAACACACAAGCGCCGCGCCGACGGGGCTTAGATAGAGGATCAGTGGACCACCCTAGTCAAGTAAACACATCACTATATCAAGGCGTCTACACGCATTTTGAGCTTGCATTCGAAAACAAATGACTAGCGTAGGCATGTTACTGGATTAAAAAAATGCTTTAAATTGAATATGGAATGTGATACACAAATAAACAAAAGCAATATAGCTTCTTAGATAGATAGAGACGGGACGTCATTTTAAATTTACCTTCGATTTAACAAAATTCAAGCTCAATTTAAACTTTAATACTTTTCGTTTTAATATGATCAATCTCGAACGGCATATTTGTGTTCAACCCAACGAAGAGACGAGAAGCGAGTGTATGTTGAAGTTAATTCTTTTTGTGGGTAGGTTCTTGTGTTGACGTGAACCAAGAGATTTCTTTCAAATTTGCTAGAAACAGGGAATCCCATTGGAGTTTTGTCAAAATTTAATTATGTTTACATTTTACTATCAGCTTGCATAGGTGTAAAACGAACATACCTACGTACGTATACACAAACAGAGACGGAGGGTATCAATGTGTACTCACTTCGGAGTGTGTAAATATCTCTTATCTTCATATTAAGAACTTCATAAATTATGTTTGTCACTTGGTTGAGAATTACAATGGAATTAGAAATACATATTACGAAATGTTCAGAAATGAGGTTTTCTAAATGGCATTGTTGACTTAGGTACGAGCTATCAAGCTTTCTGACAAGATTCTATACTTCAGTATTATTTTAGTTTGTGTGGCTCACTAATATAAGTATTTTCGGTAGTTCATCATAAGACTACTATAGTTAGTTTTGTTTCAATTCTGTTACCGAGTTGAAACAATGAATATTCTTGTGATTTTTGAGACTAGACTTATTCACGCCAAATTTTTCAGATTTATGCTGATTTATGATATCTTTTTCTTGACCCAAACTCGACAACAAGCAAATTACGACATTGGTGACGGCGAAAACTCTTGATTTTGTAAAAACAAATGTCTTGATCGCGTCATGCAATCCAGTCATTTGAACTCCCCTTAGTAAACTCTTTGACAGAAAATTATAACTAAAATAAATTTCCTGTTAGAGTCGCAAACAAAAGTTAAGGCAGAGAACAAGAAAAGTAAACAGATGTGTGTCTACAGGCGATAGACGAGCGTTTGATAGCAGGTTCTAATGTGGGGAGCAAATAGTGGACCGCGGCCCACGGAGCGGCATTGAATCTACGACCCTCGCTTGAAAAAAAATCTAAAAATCATATTTTCTCTTGAAAATAATATTCTAAAAATTATTATGTTGGCCGATGTAGCGGACGAAAGTCGTCTTCGACGAAGGAGGTTGCGGGTTCAATTCACGCCTCGGGACAAATGTATCTACTATCTGCAAATATTTGTATGGTTATTTATACATGTATAATAAAAAATATCTATTCATGTAATGTATTGTATTATTTGGATCAGTCATCGAATACATATAACTCAAGCTTAGCTTGGGGCTGATGATGCTGTGTAGATTTAGCTAGTAGGTACCTATGTAATTTTAAATAATCAATTACAACTTTTATGTTCTATTGTCTCATATTGCTACAGCGATGCTATCAACATCAGCAAAAACTAAATTACTATTCAATATTAATTTAACTATTTCATAGTTTAGTTTGCCTTGACGACCAATAAATCAAGTCATATTCCAATAATGCACACAGCATTACGTTGCAAGTAGTTACATAATGCTGTGCGTGAGTCTCAGAGTGGGTCACAGAGAATACCTATTTGGCCGTTTGGAGATGTAGTCGTTTTGAGACCAACCATCATCATCATCATCATCAGCCTATGTTAGTCCACTGTTGGACATATGCCTCCCCTAATGAGCGCCATAGCGCCCTGTCTTCGGCTTGTCGCATCCAGCATCTGCCAGCAGTCTTTCGCAGATCGTCATCCCACTTGGCCGGAGGGCGTCCTACACTACGTTTACCGAGTCGCGGTCTCCACTCAAGAACACGTTTACCCCAGCGGTTATCGGTTCTTCGCGATATATGGCCGGCCCACTGCCACTTCAGTTTGCTAATTCTCTAAGCTATGTCGATGACTTTGGTTCTCTGTCTGATGTATTCGTTACAAATTCTATCCTTCAGAGAAACTCCAAGCATAGCTCTTTCCATAGCCCGCTGAGCGACTTTGAACTGGTGGACCAACCCTATCGTGAGTGTCCACGTCTCAGCTCCGTAGGTCATAACTGGTAGGACGCACTGATTAAAAACTTTCGTTTTCAAACATTGCGGTATTGATGACGAGAAGACTCGACGTAGTTTTCCGAACGCTGCCCAGCCTAGCTGGATCCTCCTCTTGGCTTCCTTCTCGAAATTGTTTTTACCCAACTGCAAAATCTCCCGAGGTAAGTGTACTCAGAAACAATTTCGAGGAGGTGGCCATGTACGATCACCGGTCTTGGATCAATGTGGCCATTGATCATGATTTTGGTTTTATCCAAATTCATGCCAAGACCGATACATCGGGAGGCTGAAACTAGACTGTCCAGCATCCGGTTCAGCTCCTCTAGCGACTCCGCCATTAAGACTATGTCATCAGCGAATCGCAGGTGTGAGATGTAGTCGCCGTTTATGTTGATGCCCTTGTCTTTCAGCGTCTTAAACATATCTTCCAACGCGCTCGTGAACAGTTTCGGGGCTATGACATCCCCCTGCCTCACTCCTCTACGCAGTTGGATTGGTTTAGTCTGCTGGTCCTGTACTCGGACACTCATAGTGGCGGCTTCGTAAAGACATCTCAGCACCTCGATATAACGATAGTCTACTTGGCATCGCTGTAAGGATTGTAGAACAGCCCAGGTTTCAACGGAGTCAAAGGCCTTCTCATAGTCCACAAAAGCCCGACACAGGGGCTGATTATACTCTTCGAACTGCTGTATAATCTGCCTCACTGTGTGAATGTGGTCTATGGTACCATATCCTCCGCGAAACCCAGCCTGCTCCGACGGCTGAAACTCGTCGAGTCTCCTGGCGAGACGGTTCGATTGTGAGACCAACGCGGTAGTGAAATTGCAGTGGGTGAGTTTGAGTAACTGGTCACTAAAAAACAAGACGCTAGCCGCTATGGTCTATTCAGATCTACGCGGTATACGGTACCCAGCAGTAACGGTGAGTTTCGCTTGGATTTCCCGCTCGGTTTCGCGCGTTCCTGCATTTCTCCAAGTGCTCGAAGTATACCAGTATACGTAGGTGTGATTGGGCCATAAATTTAAAATATCTATACTTTTGTTATAAAGAGTAAAGGTTTGACTGTCTATACTAATATTGTAAGGAGAAAAGATTTGATTGTTTGTTTGAATTGAGAAAGGCTCCAAAACTACTGCACCGATTTGAAAAAAAAATTCACCATGATAATCCTAAATTTTCCGTGACGAACATAGACTATAGAATTTTTTCATAAAAGTTTAGGTGCCGTATGAAAAATTTAATTTTTGATAAATACCCGTGCGAAGGGGCGGACAGCTAGTTAAGAAATAAGTCAAGTACTTTTAAGCCATGCACTGTGGTCGGCAGGGTCCGGACTAGAACTGCACCGGCCGGCCGCCGGCGTGGCGGCGGCGTGGCGGGTTCCTTGCTGCTCCCCCTCGTCGTGACGCGCCCGCCACGCTGCCGCCCCGCCCACGCCACGCCACGCCGCGACCACGCCGGCTGTGTGACAAGGCTTTACGTTTGGTATTGTTTATTACACTTGTCTAACTAAACTGTTGGTTCTCATATTTACTTCTAAACAAGCAATATTTAGCTGTTATATTTTATTGCAGAAATTAAAACCCGGCCACCAAAAACACGCTAATGCAATATCTCAGCAATATGTCAGGGGCTAAATTTTGTTTATCTATTCTTTTTAATCTAATAACGACAATCGTCATCGTCGGTCGCCTCGACGTAGATTACCTTCACCATTACTATAATAATGGAGCGATTGGCTTAGCAAACGGATTTGAATTAGTAGATTCAGATGTGTACATAAAAGGGTTTTAATATGGCAGACTATATCATTTAAAAAAAAAACAAACCGATAGACTCACGCCAACCTTTGTCATTAGAAAGAGATGAAGCTATAACATCAATTTAAAACTTCTTACATGCTGTTTGTTTAAGTTTACGATTGTAGGAAAATCATATAAAAAAATTATTATTCAATGATATTGTTCAGCTAATTAAAACAACACTATTTTTATCAGCAATTCCAACAATGTCGCCGAGTTAAGTTGTAATGAAAAATTATTATTTATCAACGTTGGACTACCCAAACTGAAATTATTGACAAATACTGCCGGTATTACAGCCATTTATTTTATTTATTTATTTATTTATTAAGTTTAGTAACTAACACGATTTAAAAAACCAATTACACTAGTTACTTATGATTTAAACACATTAATATAATTAGGTATTCGAAAAGTTAAAATATAAAATAAATCAAAATATAACAAACAAAATTACAAATTAAATAGTTTTATAAAAATTAGAAAAATAAATTAATTGGAATTATAAAATAAGATATTCCTAAAAGTATTAGCCATAGTTATTGTTGCCCGTTAAGTCGCCTAATATTGTTCCTATAATTTAGTAACTCGGGTTGTATGTAATTTTTGTATAAATAGTACCTACCTAGTTAACTGAGCATTGGTACATTTACATGAAATTAATTTATTAATATTTAACAAGCCTGGGTAGTTCATATTAAATCAGAGTTATTAGTGAGTCTCTAATAACTCTGATTTTAATATGAACTACCCAACGAGGGATCCGGTTATTCGGTAATTCATTACAATAGGTAGTTAGTAATTTTTAAATGCAAAAAAAGGATAGCGTCAAACATCAAAATATTTTTTTACGAGCTTTTCAAAATTACGCCTAGTAAATAGTTATTCCCAGTCCTAATAATTAATAAAGTTTGATTGGATCGTTTGCATCGCAGACAAAGATGTTATATCTAAAATTACACGTTCTGCTAACGATAATAATGATTTAGCGGGGAATTTAATAGCCATGCACCCAAACGAGTTTTTAATGTAGTAAAGTTAAAATACTAAAACTAGTTTAAAAACCTCATCTATAGATTAACAGCTATCAATATTATCAAGCGATTACACATGTTAGTAGGTATGTAGTACATGTTTTGTTATCAAACTTGTACTTCACGCGCTCAAAGGAAAACTACATATAATCGAACATTTATCGGCCTCTTTGTCGGCCTGCCGAAATCCAGGTTTCAGTTAACGCGCGATTATCGAAGGCGACCTGATAGCGGCACCTTTGATACAGTTTACTAACCTATCATCATGACGTGGTTATGAGTGCACACATCGTCGCTTATCTGACTAACTGACGTAACTGACATTATGGTCTTTTTACAGAATAAGCATTTTTGTCAAGAGTTGCATGCAATTGTGTTTGTACAACGAATATTTATGAATCGATTAAAATGAAAATGCTCACCAATGTACTTCAAAATAAGGCCTTCCTGATAACGTGCTTTGGATTTTATTTTAATAATAGGTTACTTCAATAAATTAATTTAAAGTAGATACGTCATTTCGTCAGAACTTGTTTTAAAAATGTTTTGCTTCAAATTTCAGATAGGTCTGTTAATTTTTCATATAAAATTCATTAATTTTAAATCAATAACAGTTTAATCAAACAATTAAAGGTGGGTTACAATAAAATCACGATAGCGTACTTGTTACAATATAACTTACTTAGAAATATTACTAAATGAAAATTTTATTCATAGTAAATCGTAATGAGATCTACCGATGATAGTTTTTGAGTAAATATTAATAAGTAAGTTTCTTTTTTAAATAGTAGGAAGAATAGAACATTAACATTAATACCATAACAACGAAATACCGGTACAAATACTTATGTCTAAAATAATAAAGGCTTTTAAAAAAATATATAATCAGGTCCCTAACACATTCGTAGACAAAGTGATGTTTAATTGTTGCGATGATGCAATCAGTCTCACTTCAAAATATTAATTCAAAATGAAATAATATTTCATTTTGAATTAATATTTTGAAGTGAAGTCCAATTGCTATATTATAGCAATTGGACCATTGTTAATTATTAGCTAGTGATGAAAAAAGGGTACCTATTTATGTGTTAATGTTTCTACGCAAAAATTATTGTAATTTCAAATAATCAAGATGTGGAAGAGATTTATAGTTCACGTGCTCGGACAATCTGATGACCGGCGTATTTAGCCAGTGTTTAACCAGTGGTTAGTCTTCAACGTCTAAGATCTCTGCATGCTTTTTATGGCTTGTTTTGAAGAACAAGGTGAAAGAATTTTCAGTTCGTAAAAGAGATCCCGGTATACGAACTAAAAATTCTGTCATTTTGGTCCAGTTTACCCAAGATCCAACATCATCTTTTCGCACCCGCACTGAGAGTATACATATATACATTAGTTGAATTTTTAGAAGAGTTTTTAAAATTGAGAAAATCTGTGTGTTCTAGAACGACGACATGCATTTCATTTCATTTCATTTATTTTTGCTTACATGGTACTATTCTTAGGTCTAATTGAATGGTTAGTATAGTTTTTACTAGGTACATGCACCCTGGAAGGGCACTGCAAAACTGAGTTCAGATTTATTTAATATTTATGTCAAATATTATTTTAAAGTATTAACATTAATTTAAACAATAATATAATATACATACATTTCATAAAATAGAATTAAGATTTGATCAAATAGAATTGATTGGAGTGAATTTAGAAGCCAGAATTGTCAGGTAGTCATTGTTTCATTGGATAATGTCATTTTAGTTTGTCGCTAGCAAATTCGTGAACAGAATAGTAACATTTTTCTAATAAAAATAATTTCAGTTTATTATAAAAAAGTGTATCTTTTTCTTTGTTTTTTAAGTTTTCCGGTATTTTATTATATATTTTTGCTAACCTATTGTATGGGCTTTGGCTAGCCAGTTTCAGTTTGGTATGGTTTGCATGGTATGGTTTGCTTCTTCTAGCCAACCATAAAAAATAATAAATATTGGTAGAAGCTGCGCAGGCACAATAACATCTCTAGTTTTCTTAAGAGCGTAACTGATTGCACTGTGAGCTGAATCGGGTTCCATTCCTGCCTCGGGACAAATATTTTTACAATCTGTAAATATTTGTTCAGGATATTCCGGTCCTTTTCTATGTATCATGAAAAATATATATCAATGTACTCGTTTATTATTATTAATATCAGTTACAGATTTAGTACCCATAACACAAGCTCTGCTTAGCTTGGGGCTAGATTATGATGTGTCTCGTCCAGCATTATTATTATTTATTTATTTATAATCCCCTCCGTCCCTTTGACCGTGGTTTGGGACAGAGAACCGCAGCGTAATTTCTTCAACACTTCTGCATTTGTTGATGATATACATCAAAATTGAAGCTCTATAGCATTATTTTACAGTATTCGATAATATACTATCGAATTACGATTCTGTCGACTGCTTTCATCTTCATGCATATGCAATTAATTGCACTTACGACATGTCTGAACAAAATTTTGTTTGGATGAAAATCATACAAAATTTTAAGTACACTTACGACGTTTAGACTGAACATAATTTTTAAGAACTGTAGATACGTCACACCTACTTCTAGACTTAGGAAGAAGATACGGATATGCCGATAAGACAGAAAGGTGCGTCTTCAAAAGTACAAAAAACCAGCATAAAAAAGTCAGTTACGCCCAAAATGTTGGTTACGTCACTTAGTCAGAACAGCGACGACATAGGTGTTTAAGCCGTGGGCTGCATACAGATTTACGATTGTTTTCGGTCCGCAAGGACTGCATAGGCTGCAATTCAAGCAATCTAAAGTTAAGGGATCAATCTTTCGTTCAAATAAAGAGTAAGAGAGGGGAAAACTTCAGTCTTTTTTTAAATTCTCGGTACTGAAGAAAACAAAAATAATGCAAAGACCAAACATATATGCAATGCTTAGTATACCACTTATGCATAATGGTGTGCTAACCTAAAACAGTTGCTAAGAAGCGGTATTTTTAATCTGACTTATATCAAAAGGAGACAGAGTAAAATACATCAATGCTTTAAATATGCAGAACGGTTCTTTATGAACAAGGGGGTAGTGATTATTTCCTTTCTAGTCACAAAGAGGGCCTTTTAAACGACTGGTTGGGCACATCTGAAAACAGACAGAATTCCAATGATAACCAACAGTTAGTACGGCTTATCCAGCCGGTGGGCGCGGTCGGACAAGACATCTAGGTAGGTACCCAGTAGACTCACATAATATAGATAGTAAGTGAGTATTATCCATATGAAGTATCATGAATAGAGATGAATCTGTAGGCCTGTTAGTATTATCCATATGAAGTATCATGAATAGAGATGAATCTGTAGGCCTGTTGTCGACGAGATACTTGAGAATCTTTTAAAAGCACTTAAATTTATCGGAGTAGTTATCATGACTTCAAGTACCTACAGGTGTTTGTCTATGTGTAGTTATGTACAAATATTCCCTACATGAAGGTGCAATGACGACCGCCGACGTTACGAGGTGAATTTAGAGGGAATTTAGTACAGAACGTTGGACGCGCACCGTATTTTCTAGCGCCAAAATTGTTTTAAACTTGTTATAATTGATACAAAAACCGATCGAATAAACTTAACTAAAGTAATATTTCTAGCTTTCTTGACAAAAGGCCAAGAAAAAAAGAGAGAATATGTATATAAAAAAATGTGTGCAAAAGGTCACACTAACCTATGTACAGAAAATGTGCATCAATCGTGGTTTTATAACTCGTGATCAAACCGAAAACTTCGATCTATAATTTCCTTAAATAAAAAGGCGGTGTAAGCTAGCTAGGTCGAAGGAAGGACAGCTTTCATAGATTCTGAGATATATAACAATTTCGGAGTACAAAAATTTTATACGTATTGCACACTCATTAATATCTTATGTAAAGTAGGTATAGTAGGTAGGTATCATTGTACCTACCGAATACTTGTCATTGTCAACAACGTCCTCACGGTCGTTCAGGGCATCGATCTTTAGCACTAATAGTGCTAGTGCTCACAAAATACTAAGTACAAATAAATCATCACTACATAATATAAACTTGGTTTTTTAAAACTACGCAACGGATGTTGATACAATTTTTTAAAAATATAGATAGATTCAAGATGAAGATTTATAATGTAATATGCATTAGTATCAGCATTGCACCCATGCGAAGCCGGGGCGGTTCGCTAGCATACATACATATAAAATAAAAATAGCTTTTTTTCTGTGACTTTTATTAAGTAATTTTATATCTACTTATTGTTTACTAGCGGTCCGCCCCAGCTTCGCACGGGTATTTAACAAAAAAATAATTTTACAAGCGGAACCCCAAATTTTTTGTAAATATTCTATAGTCTATGTTGATGTTGACCAACATAAAATTTAGGAGTCTAATGGTGAAAGAATTATTCAAATCGATCCAGTAGTTTCGGATCCTATTCAATTCAAACAAACAAACAATAAATTTATTGAAAAAAATTGAATCTGAATCTTTTCTTTGTAATAGGTATTAGTAAAGTATACTTTTTGACAGCACGGTGGATGGTAAGTCTAATTGTCCTTTGATAGGGCCTCCTCCATTGTATATGTCATCGCATGCATTTCAGGTATGCCTTTGGCATACGTCTACCAAACGAAATACAACTTTCGTCATTTATTAGACTTTTTTTGCGAAAATTTTCGATGATCTCTAACTAAACCCTCCGAGGACACTCGCACTTGCCGGTCTTATTTCTGTAAGGGGTCCTCCAGTTTCACAGACATATTTAGAATTAAATTATTATATCTATATTTAAACTTTAAAACACACCTCAAGATTTTGCATTCGATATGGATATGAACATAAACCAGTAGTTGACACGCTTGGTCGTGCCCGGTTTCGAGTGTACTTGCGTACTCGCCGATGTCATCCAGGTGTTTGACTATGGAATTGATTTACAAACGCCAGAATGTAGAAATCATTTTATTAACTTCTTTATTTAAAGCAAGCTTCTGCCGGCCGCTTTGCCTACGTTATACAAAATAAAGATAAGTACGAAGTAGAAAGAAGTGATACTTCTGGAAAGAGAATGAATGTTTTTTTGGCTAAGAAATTTTGGCATAATTTTTGAAAAATTTTATAATACTTATCAATCATACCCACAATATTCATACTCTCTCTTGTGTGTTCCTTTGCAAGCAAAGCAAAGCAATGAAATAACATAGAATAGGAAGTATAAAGAAATAGCTCACCCACTCTACAACCTATCTATCAAGTTTACGTAAACATCCAAACAGCATGACACCATCACTGCTGTCAGGAACAATACTCCGCCACTGATCGACGATTAGTTACGTGGAGACAACAAACAAACAAAGAATACATCCTAGCTACCAATAATATAGCCTCTTTTCTCTGCTTCCGAAGTTTTTGCGACCCCCGGGGCGTGGATACCGCAAATGAGAGCTTACAACACTTTTTCAACAGAGCTTTCAACACTTTTTTCAACATTACAGCCTTTTCATAGTGCTCATTGATTCGAAAGTGACATCTGTCAACGCTATCTCGGTAAGCGTGGCATTACCCCCGCTGAGAATATCGACGCGACGGCAGGATTGGTGAATGTAGACAAATAAAGATTTATTTCCCCGAAAGTTCTGACTTTGTGCAAACAAAAAAGATAAATAGAGGATAGTATACAAGCCGAAGGATATTGTGGACACAATAAGACAAATAGTTGGGGATGGATGTGTGTTGGTTACGTAGAGTGACAGGTATTATGTGAATAATTTGATGAAGATTTTATTTATGATGCTCGCAGGACCGAATTTATTAATGAAACCAAAACCTAACTAGGTAAAAATGGCATTAAAATTTATTTATAGTTAGAGCAAGCACCTCTAAAGATAACCAATGACGAATATGAAAACTTAATAACTGCTTAATTAATAGTTTTATAGACGTATAAAACCGGTTTTTGTGCACTCTAACACATAACAATGACTCACTCTAAAATTAAACGCTTTAAACTCGCTCAATTTCAAAGCTCAAATTTCCTATACGGAGTTGGCAAGACTTGTAGTCCCGGGGGCGCCGTTGAACGTGATTGTCGCGGCGGGTTCCGCCGACCCGGGAACGGGGAGTGATCCCGGGATTCACCCGATATCGGGGATTAATTGCCGCGGCATGCACTCGCTCCCCAGGCACGCGTTATGGACCGTTTCGGTAAACGCGAAATAATGTTATGCTCGATGATAATTGCAAAGTGCCGGGTAAATTGGCTGGCGGTGATAGACTGCGATTTGTAGGGTTTGTCACGGCATTTTATGTTGTTTGTAGCTTCTTGTTTTTATACAATAGTCAACTCTGACGGAATGAAAATCTAGATACCTATAAAAAAGCAAAAACATTGAGCTGTAATATCTACGGGCAACCATTCGACAAATAGTTTAGTTGAAAATCGCAGTGCAGTGGTTTGACTTTGACGTCATTTGATTGGAAAGGCACCTAAAACAATTGAAGCAATTACCGACACGTTGTCACTAAAATTAACTTTTATGCCTGAATAACTGTTTTATCCAGATAATTGTAATCCGAAAACATTTACTTATTGTTTTTTTCACGGTTGTCTTCAAAATCGTAAATTACTTATTTTAATTTGTCCTCGGGTGTGACAGTCGGTTGCGTGCTTGAGGTGTTTAGATGGAGTACTTATAAAGTCGAAAGCTGGTTGTTTCACGGTGGCTTACGTAAATAGTTGTGGCAGGGAAGCGCACATTGGAGGTCATTGTCACTATTATGGTGATTTAGGCAACTCGATGATAGATACCACCATTATTGGAAGTAGTAAACAGTGATGACGGAGCTCTTCTTAAAATTGCTAAGAGCCAAATCGATTTGCAATTTATAATGCTGAAACAATGGTAAATTTGGTAACATAGTAGGTACATAGTATTAGCCAAGCGACCTTTTAGTTGATAAAGAACCATTATAGATTCGCCATGTAATGTGTGTTTTTCAACGACTATATTAATTCTTGAAATATTTTTTTGGCATCAATACAATATAAATCATGCTAGGAACGAGAAAAGTAAAAAAAAATACACATTAAATACTTTTTAAGATACTACGCAATAAAACCCTGTGTCTTCACAGGGATATCTTTCTGTGTAGATCCCAGAATATTGCGAAAACATTTGTAGGTGTTCAATATTTAACCACTGTGATTTAACTGCTCAACAAATAGGTAGGTATATTAGTTTGTTTTGTAAGTAATTGTAATGAACTCTCTTGACTTGAAGGTACCCGATCTTATGCTTATGACTTAAGTAATACCGTATTTAATAGTTTAAAAATTTAATTAAATAATATCAAAATAGGCATACAAACCTACTTTATTTATCTGTCTGTGTAGATTTAAAATTGTCATCCGTTAGATATTTATAAAAAATAAGTTTTCAGTCTCTCTTGCCGCTTTTTTGACAACAACAAATAATAATAATAAAATCAAAGGGGACCCCATTCAAAAAATCTGTTTGTCAAGGGTGAAGACCAGCCAGCCATGCCTCGCTGTATGACAATGATCAGCATTCAGCGAGGCAATGCATCCAGCAGCGTCTTGGATACTCTTCCGATCGGTATTAAAAACATAACAGTCTGCAGTTTGCTCAATTGTTTTTATTGTAAACTAGCGGTCCCCGGATTCGCTAACTTTTTTGAAAATACTGCCTATGCCTATGTTCATCACGGAAAATTAAGGATTCTAATGGTAAAAGAATTTTTCAACTCGGTCCAGCACTTTCGGAGTCTATTCAATTCAAACAAACAATCAAATCTTTCCTCTTTATAAGAATAAGTATAGATTACATCACACGAACAGTCAGCAGTTAGCTCTAATTCGGTTGTGTTATTTAATTGTAATTAAGTTTATTAATAAATATTATATTATAGATATCTATCTTATATATAAACATAGGTTCAAGATTGAAAATTATTGATATACCTACCTAACCTAAATAGGTACGAGTACTTGATTTTTATGAATAAAGTACGCCACAATTAAATTAATTTTTCTTTGGGTGTATTAGATTTAGTGACATTCTATACCTATTGATTATTTGTGAGGGATGCTGTATTGTATTATGATGATTATTTCTTTATAATTTTTGTTGCTAATATAATTTGTTTTAGTAAACGTTTTAATTAAATAAGTGCAATAGGCGATGGCGAAAGGCTTTTCTTGTTGTTTGTTATCATAATTTATGACGAATTTCTAAAATATTTTAGTAGGTGTCTCTTTAATTTTATTGTTTTATAACAGCAATAGGTATTTATAAAACAAGTAGTTCAAGTCCATAAAACACCAATAAAAAGTTAATTATAGGTATATGTGTGTGTTTTTATTAAATTATAGCAATGAATAGGTAGACCAAATTAGCGATTGGTAGGTCCCTAGTACCTAGGTCAAATTCATCATTAGGTTACCTATGTTCTTAGCTGGGATTACTTTGTTTACAAAAGCAAAAGAATTATCATAATCGTTCCTCAACTGACGGAACTATTGCAAAAAACTGTAAGCATAGGTAAATTAATAAAAATATCCTGATAAAAACATACACTTTTGAAGTCTTTAAAATAATTTGCCTATAAGAAGCTTCAAGTTAGGTACATATTTTTGAAATTATCATCCAACCGTTTAAAATTATTATTAGAGTTAAAAAATAACTCTGTTTCCATCAGTGAGGTCTAAAAGTCCGAAGAATTATATGCACCCTAGACAATTACAAAATCCTACCTACCAGCTAGTTTAAGTTTTTTACTAATCTAATAAATAGAAATTGATTGTAAGTATGCGATTAACAATGTTTAAAACATACATTCGCAGTCCACAATGTTCACTTTAGTGTTGTACGGTAAAACATTACAAATAACATTACCTACGTTATACCTAAATGCGTAACTTGAATTGAATAGTATTCTTACAGTAATGTATTATCGGTTACCTTACATTAAAAGTTAAGGGCATAATTTAATGAGCTAAATTAAACCGCAAGTGAATGTCTTCCGAATGAGAGTAACCTACTTCATTTAACGAAGAAAACCATTGTGTAAGTACAGTTAGGTACATTATTGGTTATTTTATTACTCAGTAAAGGTTCACTTAGAAATTGAAGTTTTCTTAATGAATAGACTGTCGTAGGTACCTACGAAGCATTTGTACAAAAATGTTACTTATTGTTCAGTTGTAGGTATTTATTTGAACTCAAATGGTTTTGCGGATGATGTTTTTGTGGTCTACCTTTGATCTTAGCAAAGCAGAGAGGAGAAAAATCCTACTAGATAAAGTTGTTTATTATTTGGGATTATTTTTTCGGTCTACCTTCCACAAACAAAGTTTCTCTTGAAATGAATGGGTAGATATGTTATAATGATAATGTTAGTAGTTACCTGGGTTAGGCTGTGTCTGGTAATTAGGCTTTTTCATCCATTCATAAGGAGAGCGCGGCGGCGCCGGCGGCTGCGAAGGCCTAGACCCCGGCGAGCCTTCTCCCGGGCTGGCCAGGTCCCCTCGCGCCGGAGACGGCATATCCGCTATCTCTCTCTCCCCTGGCTCTCTCTTCGGGAACTGAGGGTCCGAGACCCACTCTCCTCCCGCGGGCGCACCGTTCCACGCGCACCATTGCTGCTCCTCAAAGTTCTGATGCTGCCAACCGTACCAGCCGCTGCCGTACTGCCCGCCCTTGCCTTGGTACATGGCGAGGGGATTGACGTAATTCACCATGCTTCGATCACCGTCCGAGCATC